>CAMZMU010000107.1:32543482-32825327 GCA_947311845.1 Poa pratensis | reverse complement strand
TCGACAAGTGAGTTATGAAAGTTCATTAAAAGGCGTGAGGCTAACTTTCATGAAACTTAAAAAGGCTCAAGTGTAGGTTACTTTCGAAGATGGAGGATCTCGATGATAGAAGCGATTTAGGCTTAATTTCTTCACAATAATAGATGCCCATATCGTTTGGAGCAATTTTATGTAGGCATATGATATGGAAGAAATCTATGGCACAGACGCGGTGGTGACTAGCGGTTACTATAAGGGGATAATATTGGTTGCGTGCTTGGAAAACAAAAATTTCGCCACTACACGCACACAGCCAAGATCTACGATGAAGATACAAGTAACAAGACATGCATATTTATCCAACTGTAAATCGTTTACCGACACCGTTGAAGCGGAAGATATGTCGATGCCGACGTTGATGAGCTTGTGGAAGAACTCCCTCGGCTAAGCCTAGCCGAGAGATATCGTAGACTCCTCGCATCCCGCCTTGATCCACCAGAGTGAGCTAGGGTCAACCGTTTCTCAACGGATCACCCCTCTGAGTTTCGCACGCATACATCGGAACTAGTTCAGTAGGGCTTCGCCGTCCATGCTTGAAGCACTGATACGTCCATTTTGCATCACTATTTATCATAATTTACTCTTATTCACTGATATATTTCGTATTATATTACAATACTTATGTTATTTTATCTTATTTTGCATGTTTTACAATTACCCGGGATTTATCTGTCGAGGTCAGGGATCTGCTGAAAAGGACACCGTCAGGAGTGGATACTTCGGAAGCTCCAAAAATCACCAAACTAATATAGGAATTATTCCTCGCGAGAACAGGCAGGAGGCCAGAAGATCAGCAGGAGGGGTGCCACGAGGCCACCATGGCGACCTGGCAGCGCGGCCCACCCCCCGGCCGCGCGTGGGCCCGACTGGCCCCTATAGCCCACCTCTGGCGACCCCCTTCGTCATAAACTCCGTCTTGACCTAAAAATCGAGAGGAGGACTTCGCATAATTTTTCCACCGCCTCTGCGAGGCGGAAACCACAGAGTGAGAAAAGCTCTCCGGCAGGGAAAATCTGCGAGGAAATTCCCCTCCGGGAGGGGGAAATCATCGCCATCACCACCGTCATCGCTCCAGGCTTCGTAGGGATCATCATCTTCATCATCTCCACCCCCATCACCATCATCTCCACCGCTCCACTTCGTTCCGCTGTAACATCTAGAGCTGTACTTTGTTTAGTTCATTGGGGATACTCTCCCGGTGTTGATTACTCCTTGTGGTTGATGCTTTTGAGTTTTATCGGTGAATTAAGTTTATGTCCAAATTATTATTATTCATTATATCACCTTTGATCATGATCCATATGATGTCTTGTGAGTAGTTCGTTTAGTTCTTGAGGACATGGGAGAAGTCTTGTGGTTAGTAGTGGAATTATGTTGAGAAATATTTATGGTTTGATATTTAAGTTGTGGTGTTATTCTTAGTGGTGTCATGTGAACGTCGACCTGATAATTCACCTTTATGGGCCTAGGGGAATGCAGTGTTATTAGTTTACTTATTGTGGGGCTACCGGAGTGACAGAAACCTAATCCCCCGTTGGTAAACTAGTGCACGAGGTAGCGTAGGATCCCAGAGTTTAAAGCTGTGGTTAGATTTATCTTAATTATTTCCTTGCATTCATGGAAGCTTGCAAGGGGTGTAATCACGGTGTTTATTGGTCCAAGTAAGGACGGTGCACTAGCATAGGTTCACCCACACAACATTATCAAAACATTAAAGATTAATCAGCGGTATGAAGCGAAAGCACTTGACAATATTCTCCCGTGTGTGCTCAGGAACGTTTGGTAATCATAAGTAAAAAAACCGGCTTGTCCTTTGTGCTGAAAGGATTGGGCCACTCGCTGCAATTATTGCTGCTCTCTTTTATTTACTCGTACTTTATTGACACACATTTATTACTCGCACTTTATTTATCTGTCATATCAAAACCCCTAAAAACTTGTCTTCTAGTATTTACAGTGAAACCTTGCTCGAAACTTCTTATCAGCACCTTCTACTCGCGTTGGGTTCGACACTCTTATTTATCGAAAGTACTACGATAGATCCCCTACTTGTGGGTCAGCAAGCAGTCACCGCTGGAGTATTTGAAGGTGGAGATCTAACACATGAGAAGAGGGAGAGAGAGATTAGATATTAGATCTAGATCTAATCGGGGAGGACCCCTCTAAATTTAGAGGTTCCCTCTAATCCAACTAGAAGATATCTAACTTGTGTATTGATGTCTACGTGTGCTTCTATTCTTGTAGACAGTGTTGGGCCTCCAAGAGCAGAGGTTTGTAGAACAGCAGCAAGTTTCCCTTAAGTGAATCACCCAAGGTTTATCGAACTCAGTGAGGTAGAGGTCAAAGATATTCCTCTCAAGCAACCCTGCAATTAAGATACAAGAAGTCTCTTGTGTCCCCAACACACCTAATACACTTGTCAGATGTATAGGTGCACTAGTTCGGCGAAGAGATAGTGAAATACAAGTGATATGGATGATTACAAGTAGTAATTGCAATCTGGAATAAAAATGGCAGCAAGCAAACATGTAGCAGAACTTGTTGTAAACGGTGTTTCAATGCTTAGAAACAAGGCCTAGGGATCATACTTTCACTAGTGGACACTCTCAACAATGATCTCATAACTGAATAAGTAAAAGCTACTCTTAAACACTCTCTTGTTTGATAACAAACACCATTCATTGTGTAGGGCTACAAAAGCACACCTCAAGCCGGAGTAAACAAGTGCCACAACGTCATAAAGGAGTCACACACGGTGCACACACTGTCACCTTTACACCGTGGAGAGTACCGGAGTTCATATTAAAGTAACCTATAGAGTGCATAATAGATAAAGAGTAACATCTACTTATTCAACTAGATTACAAAGCTCATGATCACATAAAGATCACACCATGGGAGAGAGAGATGAACCACATAGCTACCGGTAGAGCCCTCAGCCTCGGGGAGACTACTCACACATGGTCATGGTGAGCACACTTGATGGAGAGGTTGATGAAGAGGTGCAGCCCGGAGAGGAGACGACGACCGCTGCAGCCACGGCGCGGCGGCGGCGCTGGAGATGGCGATGGAGTCGATGGAGATGGCTCCGGGGGCACTTCCCCGTCCCGACGGCGTGCCGGAACAGAGATTCTGTCCCCCGAAACTTGTCGTCGATGGCGGCGGCGCTGCGGAACTCTTCTGGAAATATGACTTGGTTTTAGGGTTTTCGCGTCTGAGGCAATATAGGCGAAGGGGCAACGTCGGTGGAGGCCCGAGGGGCCCACACCACCTGCTGGCGCGGCAGGGGCCACCCGCGCCTGGTGGTTTGGGCACCTCGGTGCCCTCCTTCGTCTCTCCTTCGGACTCCGTGACGGTGCTGGAAAAATAGGGACGTGGCCTTTTGTTTCGTGCAATTCCGAGAATATTCGCAGAAGTACTTTTCTGAAACCAAAAACAGCAGAAAACAGGGAACTGGCACTGTGGCATCTTGTTAATAGGTTAGTCCCAGAAAATGCATAAAAGTGATATGAAGTGTATATAAAACATGTAGCAATGGTATAATATAAGCATGGAACATCAGAAATTATAGATACGTTGGAGACGTATCAAGCATCCCCAAGCTTAGTTCTACTCGTCCTCGAGTAGGTAAAACGATAACAACAAATAATTTCTGAGGAGACATGCTTTCACACAATCTTGATCAATATATTGCAAGGCTCATGTCATGAATGAAGTGACTCAAAGCAATGATCTATAGTTTGCTAACAAATAGATAAAGAGTAAACAATGAATCATATAAGCAAAAACTTTTCATGAATAGTACTTTCAAGACAAGCATCAAAAAGTTTTGCATAAGAGGTAACTCATAAAGCAATAGATTCAAAGTAAAAGGCATTGAAGCAACACAAAGGATGATTAAGTTTCAGCATTGCTTTCAACTTGTAACATGTATATCTCATGGATAGTTGTCAACATAAAGCAATATAACAAGTGCAATAAGTAAACATGTAAGAATCAATGCACACAAAGTTGACACAAGTGTTTGCTTCTAAGATAGAAAGGAGTAGGTAAACTGACTCAACATAAAGTAAAAGATAGGCCCTTCGCAGAGGGAAGCAGGGATTAAATCATGTGCTAGAGCTTTTTAAGTTTTCGAAAGCATATAGAGAGCACAAAATAAGTATTTGAGAGGTGTTTGTTGTTGTCAACGAATGGTAGTGGGCACTCTAACCCCCTTGTCAACCAGACTTTCAAGAGCGGCTCCCATGAAGGACGTTATCTCTACCAGCAAGGTAGATCATCCCTCTTCTCTTTTGTTTACACATGTATTTTAGTTTCTTTATAGATGACACTCCTCCCAACCTTTTGCTTACACAAGCCATGGCTAACCGAATCCTCGGGTGCCTTCCAACATTCACATACCATGGAGGAGTGTCTATTTGCAAATTAAGTTGCTTACTGATAAATCAGGGCAAAACATGTGAAGAGAATTATTAATGAAAGTTGTAATTAATTGGGGCTGGGCACCCCGTTGCCAGCTCTTTTTGCAAATTATTGGATAAGCGGATGTATATGCCACTAGTCCATTGGTGAAAGTCTGTCAGAAGTAAATGACAAGATTGAAAGATAAAACACCACATACTTCCTCATGAGCTATAAAACATTGACACAAATAAGGAGTAATAAAGTTTTGAATAGTTTAAAGGTAGCACATGAAATATTTACTTGGAATGGCAGGAAATACCACATAGTAGGTAGGTATGGTGGACACAAATGGCATGGGTTTTGGCTCAAGTTTTGGATGCACGAGAAGCATTCCCTCTCAGTACAGAGTTTAGGCTAGCAAGGTTGTTTGAAGCAAACACAAGTATAAACCGGTACAGCAAGAATCACATAAAAACATATTGCAAGTATTATAAGACTCTACACTGTCTTCCTTGTTGCTCAAACATTTTACCAGAAAATATCTAGACCTTAGAGAGAACAAATATGCATCCCAAGTCTCAACAAGCTCTACGGTAGTTCTCCACTACTAGGCTTTAACTACATGATGCAAGAGCTTAAACATGATCTACTTGAGAGCTCAAAACAATTGCAAAGCATCAAATCGAAACAAGACAATGATCTACAAGAATGCATATGTCTTTTCCAATACCAACTACTACATGTAGCATTTTCTTTCTTCCAAACAAACACCAATCAATTTATTTAAACATAAACTCTCCAAATGATAATATAATGCAGCAAGAGAGTATTTATAAACAAGTGCTAACAGCTCGAAGAGATGCATGAAAAACAGGAGCTAAAAGCACTGCAGTAGCTAGTTAAGAATACTCAACAAATATAAGTGAAGAACATGAGTATTCACATGAAAAAGCGGAGCGTGTCTCTCTCCCACACAAGGATTGCTAGGATCCGAATTTATTCAAACAAAAACAAAAATAAAAACACACAGACGCTCCAAGTAAAGCGCATAAGATGTGAAAGAATTAAAATATAGTTTCACTAGAGATGACCTGATAAGTTGTTGATGAAGAAGGGGATGCCTTGGGCATCCCCAAGCTTAGACGCTTGAGTCTCTTGAATATGGTTGGGATGAACCACGGGGGCATCCCCAAGCTTAGGCTTTTCACTCTTCTTGATCACATAATATCACCTTCTCGCTTGATCCTTGAAAACTTCCTTCACACCAAACTCAAGACAGTTCTCATTAGAGGGTTAGTGCATAATCAAAAATTCTCATATTCTGTAATGATACAATCATTCCCAAAGCTTCTGGACATTAGCTACAGCCACCAATGCTTTGTGGAGCAAAGAAATCCACACAAACATCGTAAAAGAGCGAATGCAAAACAAAAGGCAGAATCTGTCAAAAACAGAACAGTCTGTAAGACGAATTTTTTCGAGGCACTTAAGTTGCTCAGATGGATCTGGCCAAAATAATGAAAGTTGCGTACATATCTCAGGAAGATGCGTGATTTTTCTAGAATTTTTGAATTTTCTACAGGGAGAAAAGCTCAAATTCGTGACAGCCAAAAATCTGTTACTGCGCAGAAATCCAAATCTTGCATCAACTTTCAATATAGAACTTTACTTGGCACAACAATGCGATAAAATAAAGATACAAAGGAGTTGCTACAGAAGTGACAAAACTCCTTGACTCAAAGAAAAAATAACAGAAATAAAAACATGGGTTGTCTCCCATAAGCGCTTTTCTTTAAAGCCTTTTAGCTAGGCATAGTGATTTTGATAATGCTCTCATATGTATAAGAGTTGAATATAAGAGAGCATCAAAAAGCAAATACCAAACACATTTAAGTCTAACCCACTTCCTATGCAAAGGAATCTTGTAAGAAAACAAATTATTGAAGCATGAAGCTACTAGCATAGAAAGACAAAACAAGTGCAACTTCAAAATTTCAACAAAAAGAGAGGAGACTTGATATTATTGAGATATATGAATCCATGTCTCCCTCTCTCATAAAAACTTTCAGTAGCATCATTGATAAAATCCACAATATAACCATCACATGAAACATTCTTACCATGATCATATGCACAAAAGTATCATTTTCCACACAAGAAAAGTTCTTCTCATTAATAACAATGGGAGGATCATCATAAAGAACTCGAACATGATAGACAAGTTGTATATTAAAGGGATGGTTTTGGGTAATCTCTCCATAACTATGACAAGTTTCATGAGGATGACTGTAATTATAACCTATGTCATAGTATTCTTTATAATAATTATCAAAGACTGGAGGCATAGTATCATCATAAGCAATAGAATAGTCATCTTCCAAACTGTGTTCATTCGTAAACATATCATTATTTTTAATAGAAGGAGATGTATCAAGCATATAATCAGCAATAGCAAAAGATTTTCAAACACATCACTAGGAGAAGAGGTCTCATATATAATTATTACTAGCAAAAGGATTTTCAAACACCTCATCCCCAAGCTTAGAGCTTTTCATATCATCATTGGAAGAAACATGGATAGTACTAATAGTATGGCAATCATTAATATCATCATTTTCAGAATTGGTACCCCAAAGATTTTCAATATCAAAAGTAGTTTCATTTTCCCAATCATGATCACTAATATAAGTAACAGGCATAGGTTCATCATCAAGTTCAGAATCATCGAATTCAGAATTATAAGTATCAATTGTAACAGGAGCAACAAGTTTGGGAGAAGATACCGTTTCCTCTCTCCTTTTACTCCTCTTCTTCTTCTTCTTTCCCCTCTTCTTTTTATCTTTAGGAGGGAGAGGTTTGAAAGGAAGCTCCTCCACATAACCTGGTTTAGTATTAGAGACAATGGAAGAAACTTGGGGGGACTCCTCTCTTTCATTAATGAGAACAAAACACATATTAGTCCTGTCATACTTTGGTAAAGTCTCATCCTTTATAATATTTTGTATGTAGGTGTTAGCATGGCAATTATTAACACAATAGAGATAACATCCATGCAAACACACTCACTAGTACAGAAAAGCTTTTCTGTGGCGCACCATTTTGCTATTCTGTGGCGCACGGGTGGTGCGCCACAGAATAGTCGCCACTAAATAAGCTATTCTGTGGCGCACCACCTAGTGCGCCACAGAATAAGCTATTCTGTGGCGCACCCAGCCCGGTGCGCACAGAATAGCTATTCTGTGGCGCACCCTACCCCGTGCGCTACAGAATTGTTTTTTTGAATTTCAAAAAAATGGTGGCTAGATCTAGATCTGGGTTCCCAAAAAATTTCAAAAAAATTCAAAAAAAATGAAAAAAATCAGAAAATGAAATAATTTGGAAATTCCTATATATTTGAATTTTCTGAACATTTTTAACACTCCTAGTGAATCTCAAATGTTGACTTCCCGCTAGGTCACCCATCCTAGGTGCTCCCACCCAAGCACGCTTAACTTCTAAGTTCTATTCACTTCACCTACCATCCTGCTACTCAAGTTCTTATTGATAATAGTATCATATCAACCCTATTAACCCTTGTGTATGTCTATATATGTGTGTGTAGTTTATGTGTGTTATTGTATATATATGTTTCAAAAAATTCAAAAGTTTGTACAGAAAGTTCAAATAATCCAAAAAAAATCAAAAATTTCAAAAAAGTCAAAAAAATTCAAAATTCAAAAAATCCCAAAAAATTCAAAAAACTTCAAAAAATCCAAAAACTCAACAAATCCAAAAAAAATTGAATTTTTTATTTTTTTTATTTTTTCATTTTGAAATAACTTTTTTTCCCTTTGGAATTTGGAGGATCTGAGAAAACCCCACCGGGTAAACCCGGGGATCGGGTTCCTTTTTTTCTCTAGTTTTTTTTGACATATTAAACGCATTTTTTCGACGTCGTATGCAAAAGTTATGGCCGTTTTACGTTTTTTTCTGGATTTTGCAAAAAAGGTCAAAATTCATATTTCAAGATTTCTATACGAACTAGACAGTAACACCTAACCACATCTCGAAGGATTTTATTTTTTGAATTTTTTGACATTTTCTTTGAGTGTTTTGAAAACTGAAAAGGCGATCCACGGGGGGGGGGGGGGGGGGGTGGGTGGAGCAGTTTTTAAAAAAATTCTGTGGCGCATGGGGCTTGGTGCGCCACAGAATTTCTGATTTCTGTGGCGCATGGCCTCGTGCGCCACATAATTTGCATTTCTGTGGCGCACGTGGCCCATGCGCCACAGAAAACCATAATTCTGTGGCGCATCAGCTTCCATGCGCCACAGAATAGCACTATTCTGTGGCGCACCAGCCACATGCGCCACAGAATAGCACTATTCTGTGGCGCACCAGCTTAGGTGCGCCACAGAATAGCAAATTCTGTGGCGCACCAGCTCCGGTGCGCCACAGAATAGCCTGATTCTGTGGCGCACCAGTTTTGGGTGCGCCACAGAAGCTTATTCTGTGGCGCACGGCCACATGGTGCGCCACAGAATAAGGATCCATAGAATTGGGTTTTCCTACTAGTGACTATTCATATCAAGATCACTCACATCTAACAAGGAAGTTTTTCTTGATAACTCTTCACACACCAAAAATAATGTAAGTTCATCATGTTGATTAGGAGTGATCATGTTATCACAATACAAATTTGCAGTAATTGGATTCGAAAGGCTATTATCATGACTGAACATTGAAAATTAAAATGACCCACTTCATAGCAAAGTTCACAAATAAAAGGATGGAGGTCACAAACTTTTTCACCAAGATCTCTTAGAGCCTTGTACCATGTTCTAGTTTTTTCATTCCTATGATAGATACATATTCATCTTCGAGTTGATTAATTCCACAAGGTCTATGCATTCCACAAAAATTAACATGCTTATAAGAAATAGTATTTTCAGAAGTTTGAGCATGTTTATTGCAATCATTAACAACAATTTCATTTTCCATGCAAGTGTCTTTGAAAGGTTCATGATACACGTCCAATTTCTTTAGGAACATTAATATGAGAAGCAAAGGTTCTAAAACAATCAACATAATTTGAGAATCAAGACCATATTTAGCACTAAGCTCTTGAAAACTAGCAGTTTCAACGAAAGACTTAATGCAATCATATTCATAGTTTATACCTGATTCTTTACCTTTGTCATTCTCCCAATCCTCAGCATTGTTTTGAATTCTTTCAAGAATATCCATCTAGCTTCAACCTTCTTGCTTGTGAAAGAACCACCTGAAGAAGCATCTAGATAATCCTTATAATGACCTGAAAGCCTTGCATAAAAATTAGAAATAATTATTTCCTCAGAAAACTCATGGTTAGGACATTTGAGTATCAATGTTTTCAGTCTTCCCCAAGCTTGAGCAATGCTTTCTCCATCATGAGGGTAAAAATTATAAATGTAATTCCTATCTAGATGCACTTCATGAAGAGGATAAAATTTAGAGTAAAAGAGAGATTCAAGCTGTTTCCAATTCGAAGGTTGTTCATCCAGCAGCCTATACCATTCCTTTGCTTTGTCCTTAAGTGACAATGGAAATAGTTTCCTCATGACATTTTCTCTTGATAAACCTGCAACCTTAAATAACTCACAAAGTTTTGTAAGTTTCGACAAGTGAACACTTGGATGGATTGATCCATCCCCTGCATACTGATCATTCATAACCCTTTCAACAATTTTCATAGGTATTTTAAAAGAAATACTTTCAACGGGTGGATTTGGAATATCACAAACGTCATTAGAATTATCACATATTGGAGACAAAGCATTATCAAGGCAAAATAATTCCTCCATAGCTAAGGAGCAAAAAGATTATTTTCATATAAACTAGCTTCCCCAAGCTTAGGCTTTTCCACAGCCTTAGCAATAATGGTGTCCAAAGAATTTATACTAATAACATTACTACCACTATTATGCAAACAAGCCTCCATAGGTTTTTTAATTTTCTCTTCAAAAGCATCATGTCCTAATTCCATATAAAGTTCATAGAGATCTCAAATTTTTTTTTGTTTTCCATTAAGCCTAACTAGTGAAAATAAAAACAAGAAACAAAAAGAAATAATTGCAGAATCTAAAGGAGATACTTTCCAACACTTACCTCCCGGCAACGGCGCCAGAAAATAGCTTGATGTTACGTGTGCTTCTATTCTTGTAGACAGTGTTGGGCCTCCAAGAGCAGAGGTTTGTAGAACAGCAGCAAGTTTCCTTAAGTGAATCACCAAGGTTTATCGAACTCAGGGAGGTAGAGGTCAAAGATATTCCTCTCAAGCAACCCTGCAATTAAGATACAAGAAGTCTCTTGTGTCCCCAACACACCTAATACACTTGTCAGATGTATAGGTGCACTAGTTCGGCGAAGAGATAGTGAAATACAAGTGATATGGATGATTACAAGTAGTAATTGCAATCTGGAATAAAAATGGCAGCAAGCAAACATGTAGCAGAACTTGTTGTAAACGGTGTTTCAATGCTTAGAAACAAGGCCTAGGGATCATACTTTCACCCACCGGGTAAACCCTGGTGGGATCGGGTTCCTTTTTTTCTCTAGTTTTTTTTGACATATTAACGCATTTTTTCGACGTCGTATGCAAAAGTTATGGCCGTTTTACGTTTTTTTCTGGATTTTGCAAAAAAGGTCAAAATTCATATTTCAAGATTTCTATACGAACTAGACAGTAACACCTAACCACATCTCGAAGGATTTTATTTTTTGAATTTTTTGACATTTTCTTTGAGTGTTTTGAAAACTGAAAAGGCGATCCACGGGGGGGGTGGGGTGGGTGGGTGGGTGTGGAGCTGTTTTTAAAAAAAATTCTGTGGCGCATGGGGCTTGGTGCGCCACAGAATTTCTGATTTCTGTGGCGCATGGCCTCGTGCGCCACAGAATTTGCATTTTCTGTGGCGCACGTGGCCATGCGCCACAGAAAACCATAATTCTGTGGCGCATCAGCTTCCATGCGCCACAGAATAGCACTATTCTGTGGCGCACCAGCCACATGCGCCACAGAATAGCACTATTCTGTGGCGCACCAACTTAGGTGCGCCACAGAATAGCAAATTCTGTGGCGCACCAGTTCCGGTGCGCCACAGAATAGCCTTATTCTGTGGCGCACCAGTTTTGGGTGCGCCACAGAAGCTTATTCTGTGGCGCACGGCCACATGGTGCGCCACAGAATAAGGATCCATAGAATTGGGTTTTCCTACTAGTGACTATTCATATCAAGATCACTCACATCTAACAAGGAAGTTTTTCTTGATAACTCTTCACACCCCAAAAATAATGTAAGTTCATCATGTTGATTAGGAGTGATCATGTTATCACAATACAAATTTGCAGTAATTGGATTCGAAAGGCTATTATCATGACCTGAACATTGAAAATTAAAATGACCCACTTCATAGCAAAGTTCACAAATAAAAGGATGGAGGTCACAAACTTTTTCACCAAGATCTCTTAGAGCCTTGTACCATGTTCTAGTTTTTTCATTCCTATGATAGATACAATATTCATCTTCGATTTGATTAATTCCACAAGGTCTATGCATTCCACAAAAATTAACATGCTTATAAGAAATAGTATTTTCAGAAGTTTGAGCATGTTTATTGCAATCATTAACAACAATTTCATTTTCCATGCAAGTGTCTTTGAAAGGTTCATGATACACGTCCCAATTTTCTTTAGGAACATTAATATGAGAAGCAAGGTTCTAAAACAATCAACAATAATTTGAGAATCAAGACCATATTTAGCACTAAGCTCTTGAAAACTAGCAGTTTCAACGAAAGACTTAATGCAATCATATTCATAGTTTATACCTGATTCTTTACCTTTGTCATTCTCCCAATCCTCAGCATTGTTTTGAATTCTTTCAAGAATATCCCATCTAGCTTCAACCTTCTTGCTTGTGAAAGAACCACCTGAAGAAGCATCTAGATAATCCTTATAATGACCTGAAAGCCTTGCATAAAAATTAGAAATAATTATTTCCTCAGAAAACTCATGGTTAGGACATTTGAGTATCAATGTTTTCAGTCTTCCCCAAGCTTGAGCAATGCTTTCTCCATCATGAGGGTAAAAATTATAAATGTAATTCCTATCTAGATGCACTTCATGAAGAGGATAAAATTTAGAGTAAAAGAGAGATTCAAGCTGTTTCCAATTCGAAGGTTGTTCATCCAGCAGCCTATACCATTCCTTTGCTTTGTCCTTAAGTGACAATGGAAATAGTTTCCTCATGACATTTTCTCTTGATAAACCTGCAACCTTAAATAACTCACAAAGTTTTGTAAGTTTCGACAAGTGAACACTTGGATGGATTGATCCATCCCCTGCATACTGATCATTCATAACCCTTTCAACAATTTTCATAGGTATTTTAAAGAAATACTTTCAACGGGTGGATTTGGAATATCACAAACATCATTAGAATTATCACATATTGGAGACAAAGCATTATCAAGGCAAATAATTCCTCCATAGCTAAGGAGCAAAAAAGATTATTTTCATATAAACTAGCTTCCCCAAGCTTAGGCTTTTCCACAGCCTTAGCAATAATGGTGTCCAAAGAATTTATACTAATAACATTACTACCACTATTATGCAAACAAGCCTCCATAGGTTTTTTAATTTTCTCTTCAAAAGCATCATGTCCTAATTCCATATAAAGTTCATAGAGATCTCAAATTTTTTTGTTGTTTTCCATTAAGCCTAACTAGTGAAAATAAAAACAAGAAACAAAAAGAAATAATTGCAGAATCTAAAGGAGATACTTTCCAACACTTACCTCCCCGGCAACGGCGCCAGAAAATAGCTTGATGTCTACGTGTGCTTCTATTCTTGTAGACAGTGTTGGGCCTCCAAGAGCAGAGGTTTGTAGAACAGCAGCAAGTTTCCCTTAAGTGAATCACCCAAGGTTTATCGAACTCAGGGAGGTAGAGGTCAAAGATATTCCTCTCAACCAACCCTGCAATTAAGATACAAGAAGTCTCTTGTGTCCCCAACACACCTAATACACTTGTCAGATGTATAGGTGCACTAGTTCGGCGAAGAGATAGTGAAATACAGTGATATGGATGATTACAAGTAGTAATTGCAATCTGGAATAAAAATGGCAGCAAGCAAACATGTAGCAGAACTTGTTGTAAACGGTGTTTCAATGCTTAGAAACAAGGCCTAGGGATCATACTTTCACTAGTGGACACTCTCAACAATGATCTCATAACTGAATAAGTAAAAGCTACTCTTAAACACTCTCTTGTTGGATAACAAACACCATTCATTGTGTAGGGCTACAAAAGCACACCTCAAGCCGGAGTAAACAAGCGCCACAACGTCATAAAGGAGTCACACACGGTGCACACACTGTCACCTTTACACCATGGAGAGTACCGGTGTTCATATTAAAGTAACCTATAGAGTGCATAATAGATAAAGAGTAACATCTACTTATTCAACTAGATTACAAAGCTCATGATCACATAAAGATCACACCATGGGAGAGAGAGATGAACCACATAGCTACCGGTAGAGCCCTCAGCCTCGGGGGAGACTACTCACACATTGTCGGCCCAGTGAAATCCAGGGTGTGCTGGGCCTGTCCTATACGGCCCTCGACACTTGATGGCCAATTTTCGCTAAGGACCAAGCCTACGGCTGGAGAGCCTCGCGAGGATCATTGCCTCGCGAGGGCATTTGAGGCAGCAGAGGCCTGCGGAGGCCATATCTGCTGCTGCCCCTCTTCAAGGAAATCTCCCCTGGGGAGAGGTCAACGCCGAATTCTCTACAGGGCGTCCAAGCCCTCGTGGAGATCGCTTCGCTGCAAAGCAACCTCTGCAGAGCGCACATGGGCTCTGCAGCGGCCGCAGAGTGACGCGCGCCCCTGCGCGCGGTGACGACGACGCCGCAGTTGCCATTTTGGTGATTAAAGGGGTCAATAAAGCTGTGCCACCCGCTCCGGACTACAAGGATTTCCTCTTTGGTGATAAGGGGACCGGCCGGCGCTACGCTCCAAGGCCAACGTCACCGTGGGCACCCCCACGTTCCTCTGCGGCCCCAGCTGGCCGTCCTGCATGGACGGTGGGTACTCTGCTACAGGAGTCAGCTTTACGCTCATGGACCGCGTCCATGGACATCCGGGCTGCGATGCACCGCGCTCCACCTTCTGCGCCACGTGACAGCCCTACCACAGTGCGAGTGCAAGGAGGGAGCACGGGGCGCCTATAAAAGGAGGACAAGGTGCACCGTAGCAAGGGATCGCATTCTCATTCCAGCATAGCCACTTACGCGCAAGGAAGAAGAAGACCATTGCTTCCCTTCCTTGTATACACCATTGCCAAAAGAGAGCCCTCGGCAAGCTCATTGTACTGTAACCTCTACAAGCAGTGCAATACAGACAAGCAGGAGTAGCGGTATTACCTCCACACGAGGGCCGTGAACCTGGGTACGGGCTGGTGTTCATCTCTGTCGTGATGTCCCTCCGCTTGCTCGACGAGCACCGTCGCCGTGCAGGTTGAGGGTTGTTTGACCAACGTGTTCAGCCCCTTACACGAACTCTCTTCGTGAGCTTGACTATCCCTGTTTCGTGGGAGTCATTCTCCGACAATTGGCGCGCCAGGTAGGGGGCTGAGGCGCGTCTTCAACCTTCATCGACCTCTGCGCCATGGCGGACACTCGCGCAGCTCGCGCCACCCGGCGGGCGTCAGGCAGGGCAACCACCGAGCCCGCTGCCAACACCACCAACCCTCGCGGCCGTCCCCGCGCCAGCCGTGCCACGGGGCGCAACACCGCTGAACCGCGGGTGGAGCACCCCGAGGACGACGACGGCAACCACGACGACCGCTTCGACGACGACGTCGACCACGGGCACGGCGAGGACGCTGAGTCCTCGCACCGTCCCAGCGCCACAGCGCCTCCACTCTTGGGCGTCCAGCGCCCAGCCCAAACACCGCGCTGCTCATGGCCGCGGAACTCTTCCGCTACCGCCCCACGCTGAGGCGCACGACAACTGGCTCGGCCGCCTCAGCACCTCGTCGACATTGCGGCGGCACCGCGCGCTGCTCCTGCGGCGTCGCGCTCTCTGGTGCACCACAACTCCGGACGCGCTGGAACCACCGCGCATGGCGCACCTCCGCCGCCGCCTCCGCCGCCGCCTCCGCCAGGTCCGCCTCCGCCGCGGCGCACAAGGCCGCATCCCACGCGTCGTCGCCGCGCGATTGTCAAATCGTGCAGCGGACACCCCCAGACGCGCGGGTGGAAATGGAGCGCCAGAAGGACCTCCAGAAGCGCATCGTGGAGGAAATCGGCCAGGCAGGGCGACAGAACCGCCGTGCTCTTCAGGGGGCATCGCCTCGTACGCCACAGGTTGCGCGGCCTTCACCCGCAACCTGCGCGCGTCGTCTGGCCACAGAAGTTCAGGCCTGACCTACCCAAGGGCTACGACGGCACGAACAACCCCATCGAGTTCTTGCAGCTCTACACCACCTCCATCCAAGCTGCGGGGGGAGACGACAAGGTCATGGCCAACTGGTTCTCCCACGCTCTCAAGGATTCCGCCTTGTCGTGGCTCCTGAACCTTCCCGAGGACTCCATTGACTCGTGGGAGGAGCTCTGCCAGCAGTTCGTTGCGAACTTCAAGGGCACGTACGAGCGCGCCCTCACCTACAACGACCTGCGAGCTGTGCGCCAGAAGCCTGGCGAGACCCTCCGCAGGTACATCCAGCGCTTCAGCCAAGTCCGCAACAAGATCCCGAACATCCCGGACTCGCACGTCATTGCGGCCTTCAGAGAGGGCGTCACCAACCACAGGATGCTCGAGAAGCTCGGCATCCATGATACCCTCTCCTCCGTGGTGAAGCTCTTCGACATCGCAGACAAATGCGCCAAGGCAGAGAAGGGCTCCTCTTCGTCAAGGTGGGCTCGACAGACGACCCTGTCGAGGGATCCAAGACCCAGAAGAGGCGTGACGAGATCAAAGCGCAAGCCTACCGCAGTCCTGGCAGCTGAACCCGACGCCAAGCATGTTCGCGAGGACTCTCCAGAGGCTGGCAAGAAAAAGGTGGACAACCGCCCGTTCTGCATCTACCACAACAGGCGCGGCCATGCGACAGAGAACTGCTATGACCTCAAGCAACTGAGCAAGAAGCGTGAGCAAGAAGAGGCAGCGGTGGCCGCGGCAGAGGCCGTGGTTACCGCAAAGGTGGACGCAAGGGCAACTTCCAGAGGCCTCAGGGAACTCAGGCGAATGCCGCCGAGAAAAACAACAATCTGCCCGACGAAGAGCCTGGAGGCTACCAGGCCCCCAAGGGTGCCATGGCATGCATCCTCGGCGGATCCCAGGCGCCCAAGTCGAACAACCAGTTCAAGCAGTTCGCTCGCGAGCTCAACGCAGCGCTTCCCGGGGTCGAGACGTCCCGCCCCCTCAAGTGGTCCCAGTACACCATCGCCTTCGACGCCAAAGATCACCCCAAGTCTACAAAGACTGTGGGCACCCTCCCGTTGGTGTGCACCCCCACCATCAACAACATCGCCGTCGGCAAGACGCTCATTGATGGGGGTGCAGGCCTAAACGTCATCTCTGTCGAGACCTTCGAGACGCTTCAAGTGCCCTACGAGTGGCTCATGCCCTCCAGGCCCTTCACCGGGGTCACCAGCGGCTCAATCTCGCCTCTGGGGCAAGTGAGGCTCGCGGTCACTTTGGCACGCAGGAGAACTACCGCACCGAGCTAATTGACTTCGACGTCGCGCACATTGGCCTGCCCTACAACGCCATCCTCGGCTACCCCGCCCTCGCGAAGTTCATGGCCGTCACGCACCACGCCTACAACATGGTCAAGATCCCTGGCAGCGGTGGCACCATCACCATACGTGGTCACGTACAGGACGCCACGCGCGCCGTCGAGATCGCCTACAAGGCCGCTGCCATGGCATTCCCCGCTGACGAGGACATGGAGCCTCTCGAGAGGCCCAAGAAGAAGAAACAACTGTTCACTCAAGAGCAAGCATCTACAAAGAAGGTGTCGCTGAGCACCAGCGGCTCGGGGGCTGAGGCTCGGGGGCTAGCGTCACCATAGGCGCTGGCTTGCCTCCCAAATAGGAAAGCGCGCTCGTCGCCTTCCTTCGGGCAAATTCTGACATGTTCGCATGGACTCCGTCAGAAATGTCCGGTGTACCAAGGGAGGTGATCGAGCACCACTTAGCCGTGTGTCCAGACGCACGCCCTGTAAAGCAAAAAGCGCGGAAACAAGCCCCCGAGAAGCAAGCGTTCATCATCAAAGAAGTAGAGAAGCTGAAAGCAGCAGACATCATTCGAGAAGTTGCCCACCCCACTTGGCTCTCCAACGGTGTGGTTGTCCCAAAACCCAATGGAGGAGGCCGGCTCTGCATCGACTACACAGACGTGAACAAGGCTGCCCCAAGGATCCATACCCCATGCCAAGGATAGACCAGATTGTGGACTCCACCGCCGGCTGTGATCTCCTCTGTTTCCTGGATGCCTTCTCAGGCTACCACCAGATCAAAATGGCCAAGGAAGACGAGGAGAAAACAGCATTTCTCACCCCTTGTGGTGTGTATTGCTACACTTGCATGCCCTTTGGCCTGAAAAATGCCGGCGCCACCTTCCAGAGGCTCATGAGGATCGCCTTGGGGGCTCAGATGGGAAGAAATGCAGAAGCTTATGTCGACGACATCGTGGTCAAGTCTCGCGAGGGAGACACTCTCTTGAAGGATCTCGAGGAAACCTTCGCCAGCCTGCGCAAGGTGAACATCAAGTTAAACCCCGCCAAGTGCGTCTTCGGGGTGCCTTCAGGCAAGCTCCTCGGGTTCCTCGTGTCCCACCGCGGCATAGAAGCAAACCCTGACAAGATCAAGGCTATAGAAGACATGCAGCCACCTCGCCGCCTCAAGGACATGCAGCGCCTAGCAGGATGCATGGCCAGCTTAGGCCGCTTCATCTCCAAGTTCGGCGAGAGAGCCTTGCCATTTTTCAAGATCATGAAGAAATCCGGCACCTTCAAGTGGACTCCAGAGGCTGACGAAGCATTTAAGGACTTGAAGAAATACTTGGCTAGCTCACCAGTCATGGTAGCCCCCAGGGCAGGCGAGCATCTGAAGCTGTACCTAGCAGCCACTCCACAAACTGCTAGCGCCGTCCTGGTGGTGGAAAGAGAAGAGCCAGTTCTCCCAAGAAAAGCACTGCCACACCAAGTCCAGAACCTCCCGACGAGGAACAGTCTCTCCAGACCCAGTGCCAGGCCCACAGCCTCAAGTCGAGCCCTCCACGAGCACCCTGCCGAGGCTCCTCCACAGGCAAACCTCGCCAAAACTCCTGAGGAGCCTCTCGAGGGAGCCGACGCTGCGCACCATCAACGACCCTCGTCGAGCATCCAGTCTACTTCGTCAGTACTGTACTGCGAGATGCTCGCGAGCGGTACCCAGTGCAGCAGAAGCTCCTCCTCGCGCTACTCATCGCCTCCAGGAAGCTGCGCCACTACTTCCAGGGTCACCCCATCACGGTGGTCACGTCCTTCCCCCTGGAGCAGATCCTGCGCAACCCCAACGCTACTGACCGCGTCGCAGGATGGAACATTGAGCTGCAGCCATTCAACTTGCGCTTCGACACCACAAGAGTCATAAAAGGGAGAGCGCTGGCGGATTTCGTCGCCGAGTGGACAGACCCAACTCCTGAAGAGCCTCGCGAAGAAGAAACCGCGTCATCGGGAGATACAATGCCAAGCCACTGGACCATGCACTTCGATGGAGCTTTCGCCTGCCGCAATGGTGGGGCTGGCGTTGTCTTAACCTCACCAAAAGGTGACAAGCTCTACTACGCCATCCAGCTGTGCTTCACAATAGACAAGATCTCCAACAACATCGCCGAGTACGAGGGCCTCCTCGCCGGGCTCAGAGCCGCAATCGCCCTTGGCGTCAAGCACTTACTCATAAAGGGTGATTCCCAGCTCCTGGTTAACTTCTCCAACAAGAGCTACACGCCTAAAGACGACCACATGGCCGCCTACCTTGAAGAGGTCGCAAGCTCGAGAAGCACTTCAGGGGCATGGAGCTCATGCACATCCCGCGAAAGGAGAACCAAGAGGCAGATGACATCGCCAAGCGAGCATCACGAAGGCAGGCCCAGTCGGCCGGCGTGTTTGAAGAGAGACTCTCCAAGGCGTCCATAAAGCAGCCACAAGAAGCAGCAGCCGCAAGCACAGACGAAGTACTCCCACCACCTCCTATAGGTGGGGCACCCAACTGCGGTCCATCCTCAGGGGAGCGTCTGCTGCTGGCTATGGTGCACCAAGAGACAGGCTGGGTTGACGAACTCAAAGACTACCTGCTGAAGGGAGTCCTTCCTGAAGAAGACGCGGAGGCAGAACGAGTGGCTCGACAAGCCAAGTCATACTACATCCTCGAGGGAGACCTGTACCGCAAGCGCCCAAATGGAATTGCACTCAAGTGCGTCCCCCCCGAGGAAGGCCGCATGCTGATCAGAGACATTCACAGTGGAGAGTGTGGCCACCATTCCTCTGCACGCACCCTGGCAGGCAAGGTCTTCAGGAGCGGTTTCTACTGGCCCCAAGTGCTTCAAGATGCCACCACCATCGTCCATCTTGCGATGCGTGCCAGTTCCACGCCAAGCAAGTTCATCAGCCTGCACTGGGACTCCAAACCATCCCGCTCTCGTGGCCTTTCGCGGTCTGGGGCCTTGACATTCTGGGACCCTTCCCGAGATCACAAGGGGGCTACCGCTTCCTCTTCGTGGCAGTCGACAAGTTCACCAAGTGGGCAGAGGTTGAAGCAGTGCGCAGCATACCGGCCAGGGCGGCAGTAAAATTCATCAGAGGCCTGGTCTGCCGCTTTGGTGTGCCTAATCGCATCATCACCGACAATGGCTCACAATTCACCAGCGGCATCTTCAGGGCCTACTGCGAGAGCCTCGGCACCAAGCTCTGCTTCGCCTCGGTGGCTCACCCACAGAGCAACGGCCAAGCCGAGCGAGCAAATGCTGAGGTCCTCAAGGGCCTCAAGACAAGAAGCTTCAATCGCCTGAAGGGCTACGGCAAGGGCTGGATAGACGAACTCCCGTCCGTGCTCTGGTCCATCCGCACGAACCCCACGAAGCCCACTGGTGAGACGCCATTTGCTCTCGTGTATGGAGCTGAAGCAGTCCTCCCCACAGAGATCAAGCATGGATCCGCACGGGTCCTTGCCTTCAACGAGGACGATCAAGCAGACCTCCACAGCGACGACCTGCTACTCCTTGACGGGTTGCGCCGCCGTGCCGCCCTCAGGGCAGCCAAGTACCAGCAAGACCTGCGACGCTACCACAGCCGCCACATACGTCCGCGCACTCTCGAGACAGGCGACCTCGTCCTCAGGAGAATCCTCTCCAGGGAAGGTCTCCACAAGCTCTCGCCAATGTGGGAAGGCCCCTACAGGGTCTCACACATCGCCAGGCCTGGCGCGGTACGCCTCGAAACGGAGGACGGCATTCCGGTCAAGAATCCATGGAACATCGCGCATCTACGCAAGTTCTACCCGTGATCATAGTCACGCCAGACATTTTTTGTCTCTAGAGGGAAGCACACAACTTCACCTCCAAGCTTCACAAAAGCTTCTCCTCCCGAGGGCCAGCCCCTCTGAGCTCTCCTGATTACGTGCCGCCGCAGGCCGTGAAGAGTCTCAGCCACTGAATGTGGTCCCCATGCCTCGACATGGAAAACTTTATCTTGGTCACACCAAGTGTAATGAACCAATTCGTTTCTCGATGAAACATTGCGCTGAGGCGCCGCTATGTAATATTTTGGTGGTGAGTTTTACTTTTCATCATCTTAGTTCATTTCGCGCTCATATTCTTCCCCATGCGCACCTCGCGAGCGGGGGCTGAGTACGGTGACTGTGCCTCAAGAGCACCCCAACAGCACCGCAAAATCCAAAGGATCCGAGCTCTAGCACGTGAGCACGCTCTCACGCCTGTTACCTCCCCAAAGAGCTCTGGCCCATGGGCTTGCTCCCAAAACACGCCACCTCACCAAAGGACCTTGGTACTTACTCTCCTCGCGAGATACCCATGAGGAAGCCTATAAGCGCGCATGGTGTTTACTACCATGTGCCTGCTTTGGGTCTGCCTCTCTAACCAATACAGGGAACAAGAAGTCCTCCCCAAGGTCGAGAAGTCACGCTCCGACCCCTAGAAGGGAGCGCACCATCAGGGAAGCCAACGCCCTCTACGAGGCCAAAGTCTCGCCAAGCTAAGTCTAGCGCTGCGCTCCTCAGAAGTGTTTTCTCCCTCTCACGGGCACCTGTCGCCCCTCGAGCGGTTTTTTCTCTCTCACACTCCATGGACTGCTTGTGCGTCAAAGGGGAGCCCTCGAGCACCGCGACTCGAGAGCCCTTACCTCTCCAAGCCTTAAACACCCCCCGGCCTTGCCGAGTCACGCTCCGGCATACCGTAGCGGCGGTGTCATAGCGCAAAGAGATGGGTCCTGACGACGTAGAGCGAAGAAAGACATGGAACAGGGAAAAGGACCCTTCGAGGGGCACACACACATGTTTGCATACGATAAAGTATCTTACAAGCCAGCGTGAATTAAAACAAGTCTTAAAACAAAGATAATTGCGCCAAGCGCATCTTGTTGCAGGAGTGGCCTAGGCAGAGGGTTCACCATCGCCGTCCTCTTCAGCCTTCTCTTCTTCGGCGCCTTCATCCTCCTCAGCGGCCTGCTCCGCCTCAACCCTCTTGAAGCGGTCGACGTAATCGTTGACTCTTCTCGAACCAAGTTGGAGAGCTCCCAGGCCGATCTCCCTCGATGGGCTCGGTCACTGACTCGAAGTCGAAGCCGGGGTGAAGGCGCTGGAGGTTGGCGAAGACGCGATCGATCGCCACGGTCAAGAGCTTGCGGCACTCCTCATCACCAACCTCGCCAAGTTCCGCCACAGGGCCCTCGAGCACAGAGAAGAGCTGATCGAAGTAGGCGAGGTATGTGGCGGCGTCAGCGTTCCCATTGACGGGAACAACAGGAGCATCCACTCCTAGCTGCCCCGCGAGAGTGTTCCCCCGGGTCACCAAGGACTTGAACACGCGCTCCCGCTGCTGCGTCAGGACCCGCGCCGCCTGCACGCTGTGCTCATCCTCTGCAGCACGCTCCACAGCAGGGCCCGCCTGCGCAGCCAGCTCCCTCATATCAGCCATCAGGGAGGCGAGGTCTTGATCAGCACGTTCACGAGCCTCTTCCGCGCGGCGACGACCGTCCCTGGCGCGCCTCACCCGGGAGTTCAGGTTGGCGTTCTGGTGCTCCAGTTGAACAATGCGGGCATTGTCGTCCGCGCGTTTCTTCTTGAAGCGGTCCTTCTGCTTCCTGAGCTTCCCGGCATATTCTTCGGCGACGGCGGAGCGATATTCTTCTTGCTTGGCGGCGGCATCCTTCTCAGCCTCTTCCTTCCTCGCGGCAAGCTTTCGTTTGGACTTCTCTACAAGCTTTTTGTGCTGGCCACCTCCTCGTCATGCTTGCCTATGGCCTCGGCCAGTTTGCCCTCCCGCGCCTCAGATCCGCGCGCTGCGTGGACAGCTCCTTGTCAGCCTGCAGTTGCGCTCTCGCGTTTGAGCACCTCCGCTTCACGCGCCGCCAGTACTTGCTCACGGGCATCCAAGGACACGCGGTGTTGGTCCAAAGACTTCCGCGTAGCCTCCGACTCCGCGCGAATTTCCCCTCGCGGTCGGCAAGCTCTTGGCGCTGAGCGGCTAGCGTGGTCTCGAGGGTCGCCGCTCTGAGGCAGCGGTTGGCGCTCCACCGCGGCCGCCTCGCGATCTTCTGCAGCGGCCTGGCGCTCTGCCTGGAGTGGCTCCAGGGTCTCTTGAGCCTCGCGAACCGCGCTCTCGCGGACCTCCTTGGCGAAGCGCAGCGCCTCCTCTCGCTGCGCCTGCATGGCCTCGTTGTCATGGCGGCGTTGCTCCACGACCTCGAAGAAGCGGGTCCACGCCCTCTCAAGTTCGTCGTACTCTCTGGCGAGCTCGGCCTCCTCGAGGCGAGTTGGGCCTCCAGCCCATCCAGTGCACCCCGCGCCAGGCGGAAGGTAGAGCTGCGGCGAGCGCCGCTCCAGCTCGTGCCACCCAGGACCAGAGCCCGGGAACTCCCACGAGACATGGAGGCTCCCTCGTGCGCACTAGTTTCGAGGGTGGGAACCTCCAACTTGGGCCCGCGTCAACCTCGGCCTGGGGGCTGTGCGAGCCCTCTCCGCCATTGGGGCCATGGGCTCCAGCACCGTCGTTTTCAACCGGCGCCTCCTCTCGAGCTTCAGGGGCAGGGGAAGATTGCCCAGCCACCGTGGGGTCCGCCGCCGCCGAGCCCGCTGCGACCCAGAAGAAGCCGCCGCCCCCTCAGCATCTGCGTTAGGCGGGGGCGGCGGAGGGACATTTTCCTCCATCGCGGCGTCGGTGCCTTGGGGCGGCGGAGTAATCCTCTCCCCCATCTCAACGTCAGCGCCTCCTTCGCCGGCGAGCCACTCCCCGTTTCCTCCGCGGCGACCTCCTCTTGCCGCTCTGGTGGAGTGACGGGACGTGGTGGTGTCGGTGTGCGCACCACCGCCTCCTCCTCGGGGCGCGCCTCCGCGGTAGAAGACGAAGTAGCTGCTCCGGCCAGAGGCGTAACCACCACATGCCCTACGTCTTCCTCCGCCACAGGCTTCGTGGCCTCCTCCGCCACCGGCTCCGAGGCCTCGGTCACTACGGGATTAGCAACCTCTTCAGCTGAGGGCTCCACAGGCTCCTCGACGGTTGCCGAGGCCAGGCCCCGGACCTCCGCAGCCTTGCGGAGCCTCCGGCGTTTTGCCGTCACAAGATCCCTAACAAACAAACAGGAAGGCCATCAATAGGAGAGCAAGAAAACTCTCGAAAGATGCAAAGACAGGGGCCAACGCTTACCCAGATGACTTGGCGCGTGAGTCGACCCACATCGTAGTGGATGACCGCCACGACCTCGACGAAGCAGCTCCAGAGCCGGGCCCCTCAGGAGCAGCCTCAGCTTTCCTTTGAGAGGGGTGCCCACTGGGCTCTTGGCGGCCCTGTCGTGAAAAGCCTTGGAGCGGGGGTCGCAGCGTCCCGCTACGGCCTCCTCATCACTGTCTTCCTCCCCCTCCGCGACCTGGCGCGAAGGGGCCACAAGGAAATCCTCGTCCCCGCTGGACGAAATTTCCAGAACATCTCCCTCTGGAGGAGCAGGTTTCGAAGAGCTCGCCTCCCCTGCCGAGGGATTCGCCCCTCCACAGGTGGCGCCCAGATCCTCGTCAGATGCGGCGGGTGACTCCGAGGCCCAGTCCTCTTCCACCACGGGCGCCGCGTCCTCCTTCTTCTCCTCCCCAGCCAGGCCCTGAGGGGTGAACTCCGGCATCAGCTCCAGGATCGCGAGGCGCTTCTTCGGGGTAATCTGATGGAGTGGCTTCGCGAGCTCACTGCGCGGCACAGGAACCTCCGGGGCGGTGAAGAGGATGCCCATTATGGAAGCTACGACTTCAGGAAGGTGGGAGCTGCAGTGCAGCCGCATTGCGTCCGCCGGGCCTGAATACATCCACATCGGCTTTGTGTGCTTCTGGAGAGGGGCGATACGGCGCCTCACGAAGTCTTCAGCAACCATCTGCCCCGTGAGGCCAGCGTCGCGGACGAGCTTCATGCGTGCGACCAAGTCCGCAATCTTCGGGCTCTGAAGGGTCGCACTCGACCAATTCGAGTTCTTCAGGGCGGCGCCTCAGGGACGTCGAAGAAGGAATTCTGCGTCTTGGCGTCCACGAGGAACCACCGCTGGCGGAAATCGTCCACCTTCTTCGTCACCCGTGTGACGGGTTTGTCGCCGTCCCAGGACATGGGGATGTAGATACCTCCCATCCCATCCGCGATGCGGAAGGACACACAACCAGACCGCTCGCCAGGCGCCGTGGAGCGGAGCGCATAGAAGCTCCGGAAGAAGGCCACGGAAGGCATCACCCCCAAATACGCCTCGCAAAGATATGCGAAGATGGCGAGGATCAAGATGGAGTTGGGGTGCAGATGCAGGAGTTGGATCTGATAGAAGGCCAGGACCTCCTCCAGGAAAGGAGAAAACGGCGGCACCAAACCAGCGAAAATGGTCGGGAAGAAGATGGGATATAGCCCCGCCGCGAGCTTGCCGAATCGCGCCGCCTTGAGAACGGTGGCGCCGTGCTCGTTGTTCTTGCCTGCGGCCATCAGCCGGATCTTGTCCAGCGCCTCAGCAGTGTGGATGCGAGTCCCCACCAGCGCCGGCGCGAGCTCGTCCTCCTGCTGCGCCTCGGCCGGTACATTCGCCATTGCCGCCTTGCCCTTCTTGGGACCCATGGTCGAAGAGAGAAGGGCGGCGGAGCTCGGTGAAGGAGGAGGTGCGTCGAGACACAGGAGCGCAGGCGTCAAGAGCAAGGAGACGGGCGCGCAAATGATGCAGTAACTGCTGCCTGAACCGGCGCGGCAGGTCAACGCCGAATTCTCTACAGGGCGTCCAAGCCCTCGTGGAGATCGCTTCGCTGCAAAGCAACCTCTGCAGAGCGCACATGAGCTCTGCAGCGGCCGCAGAGTGACGCGCGCCCCTGCGCGGGGTGACGACGACGCCGCAGTTGCCATTTTGGTGATTAAAGGGGTCAATAAAGCTGTGCCACCCGCTCCGGACTACAAGGATTTCCTCTTTGGTGATAAGGGGACCGGCCGGCGCTACGCTCCAAGGCCAACGTCACCGTGGGCACCCCCACGTTCCTCTGCGGGCCCCAGCTGGCCGTCCTGCATGGACGGTGGGTACTCTGCTACAGGAGTCAGCTTTACGCTCATGGACCGCGTCCATGGACATCCGGGCTGCGATGCACCGCGCTCCACCTTCTGCGCCACGTGACAGCCCTACCACAGTGCGAGTGCAATGAGGGAGCCCGGGGCGCCTATAAAGGAGGACAAGGTGCACCGTAGCAAGGGATCGCATTCTCATTCCAGCATAGCCACTTACGCGCAAGGAAGAAGAAGACCATTGCTTCCCTTCCTTGTATACACCATTGCCAAAAGAGAGCCCTCGGCAAGCTCATTGTACTGTAACCTCTAAAAGAAGTGCAATACAGACAAGCAGGAGTAGCGGTATTACCTCCACACGAGGGCCGTGAACCTGGGTACGGGCTGGTATTCATCTCTGTCGTGATGTCCCTCCGCTTGCTCGACGAGCACCGTCGCCGTGCAGGTTGAGGGTTGTTTGACCAACGTGTTCAGCCCCTTACACGAACTCTCTTCGTGAGCTTGACTATCCCTGTTTCGTGGGAGTCATTCTCCGACACACATGGTCATGGTGAGCACACTTGATGGAGAGGTTGATGAAGAGGTGCAGCCCGGAGAGGAGACGACGAACCGCTGCAGCCACGGCGCGGCGGCGGCGCTGGAGATGGCGATGGAGTCGATGGAGATGGCTCCAGGGGCACTTCCCGTCCCGACGGCGTGCCGGAACAGAGATTCTGTCCCCCGAAACTTGTCGTCGATGGCGGCGGCGCTGCGGAACTCTTCTGGAAATATGACTTGGTCCTTTAGGGTTTTCGCGTCTGAGGCAATATATAGGCGAAGGGGCAACGTCGGTGGAGGCCCGAGGGGCCCACACCACCTGCTGGCGCGGCAAGGGGGCCACCCGCGCCTGGGTGTGGTTTGGGCACCTCGGTGCCCTCCTTCGTCTCTCCTTCGGACTTCGTGACGGTGCTGGAAAATAGGGACGTGGCCTTTTGTTTCGTGCAATTCCGAGAATATTCGCAGAAGTACTTTTCTGAAACCAAAAACAGCAGAAAACAGGGAACTTGCACTGTGGCATCTTGTTAATAGGTTAGTCCCAGAAAATGCATAAAAGTGATATGAAGTGTATATAAAACATGTAGCAATTGGTATAATATAAACATGGAACATCAGAAATTATAGATACGTTGGAGACGTATCATGTATATTTTCCCAAGGGGGTGGGAGGGTTTATATAGGTGGCCAAGGGGTAGGGGGCTTGGGCAAGGGGTAAGAACCCTTGCCCCTTGGTGCGTCGGCCCTAGGAGGCAGCCGCACCTTCCCCTTGTACAATTCGGGTTGGACTCCTAGTCCAACTAGGAGTCCTTCCCTAGAACTACTCCTTTTTGCCTTTTTTCCCCTTTTTCCTTTCCTAGTTCAATTAGGACTCCTTTATTTATCCTAATTGGACAAGGAAAGAGAGGAGAGGATGTGGTGTGCCGGCCTAGGAGGTGGGCCCCATGCGGCCGGCCCACACTAGGTTTGGTGCGGCACGCAGGGCAACCCCCTCTCTCCTCCGGTACTCCCCCCCCCCCCCCCCTCCCGGGTATGACTCTGTAACTTGCCCGGAATCATTTATACCTTATAGATAAAATCATTGACTCTATCCACTGATGTCGGAAACACTTCTCGGCATCCCGAAACATCTCATGCTCGCCATATAAACCCTTCGGAATAAATCTGACTAGTGGTAGAAACTATTTCTATCACTCCGAGACACGTAGTGTCTGCATAATCCAATCTCTCTGATAAAGATATTATCTACCACGCAGAAACCATTCCAATGATACTCTCTCAGTATCCAGACCAACCATATACACAACAAACTAGAACTGACTTAAGCGTGTTACCATACAGGTTCGATAACGTGTAGCTATAATTAGATGTTTCTATCTAATCACCGGATAGGGTCAGATTCATGGGCAACCTGAATAACTGCTACCGTTATGTGAATAACACTCTGGTGAACCTGTTGATTATTATTTTGTCATTCCCATTACTCGCGATACTGAACTTACCCGAGATAAAGTCTTCCTGATATTTCCATGAATCAATGCCTGATTCACTATATCTTTGTCTATCTCGTTACCGGTAAGTTTCCTTTTCTCGTTTCCGTAATCCGATATCCCACATGATGTAACTTCATCATGCATTGTCTGCAGAATATATTGGATATCATACATACCGAGTGGGCCCTGGAAGTATCTCTCTTTTGACAGAGGAGTAATTTCCCATCTTGAAACATTAGGATATATGCACACCTTCGGAATCAACCAGTGGCTGCCGTTATGATCACCCAGTGACGGCCGTGATGGTTGACAGTACCAAAGTAATACTTCCAATATGCACAATCCTAATAACCTCATGGTATAAGGACATGTCATATAATAATCATCTGCGATATTGGACTACGGAAAAAAAGACACTTTGGAATCTTCTTAGCATATCAACGATTTGGGTCTACCCGACCATATTGTTTCCACCAACAATATGCCACTCACTGATGCTGACATAAAGAAAGTCCCAGATCAGGAAAACGTGGTCTCAAGCAAACAACGAATTAGTCTAAAAGGCAAGACTAGGGTATACTTTATTCTGTTCATGTCTCTACATGTGCGAGTGATTTTTCCTCTGAATCACATATTCAGGAGCCACTGCAGTTATAGCATAGAATCATGAAGCATAATCATGAATCAGATGTTAAACTTTATTGCCTTTTGGGCATACATCCAACAGTCTCCCACTTGCACAATAGGAAATTTACCATTTGCACAAGACTCGTCATCTGGGTGAAACAGATGGATTCTCATGCTTCCTTTCCTGTGGTAGACATTTGTCATCAGATCCTTTCGGGGCTGTGTGAACTTTATATATTATGCAGAAAACTCTTTTCTATCATAATCTCCTTGATCATACGATCACATGTAGTCCGGGCTATTCAAGGTGAAATCTTGGTGCTCTAACTAAGAACACAGTTCTGCTGCTTTCACAACATTGATGTCTCTTTTGTGAAGAACCACATCTAGTTCATCCAATGAACCGATAACCCTTTAGAAGCATTTAAGCTCCCACTGTCACTGCGACTTGTTGTAGTGTACGTAACTTTTATCTATGCTCAAAATTAATTTAAGCATCCTAACCCTTGCTATTTCACAAAATCATAAGATCATGTTTTATCCTTGGTTTATCTTTTATGCTTATCTCATAATTCTTTGTCCAATGTAACTCTTACATTGCAAGTTATTATCTTTTGAAGATACTTCTTCAAAACACCATTTAGAGAATACTCTATATTATTGGAGTCAATTGCACTTTTGTTACAAAGTCAACTTGTCAACAATTACCTTTATCACTTGATATTCAAATCCAAGAATGCATTATTCAGGAAATTCCATGATGATAAAATGAAAGAATCATTTGATCATGCTCACCACCAATATGCTATCGTGGTTCTTGCATATAAATTTCCTTCTTCTTTATGAGAAACTAGTTCTCTCATGTTTCGAATTTTCATTCAAAACACTTTGTGTGCATTCTTGGAGCAAGATATTAAATTATTATCAGGATACATCCTGTCATGATACTAATTCCTTACTCCTTATGTTTCATTGAATAATTTTTCAATGATACAAATATTCTTATCAAATGAAATATTTTAATGGTTTCCAAAACAAATTGAATACCATAAACTAGCTCCCACTAACTTTTAAGAACTTTGCAATTTCCTATGAAGTTAAATATTGCTTGTTTTACTTCACATGATTACAAAACTAATCCAACCTTCGTACCATCATCCGTCTACCACCACAGACATACTTTTAATGACTAGTTATGTATTCATTTAACAAAACCCTCGAGCTGTACCTAGTACACATCCTCGATAAATTTTCGTTCAAAAGAATTTGTGTTGTTAACATCTTATACAAACATGCTCATTAAATAACTAGCATTGTATTCATTTAACACATATACTGCAAAATGAGGCAAGAGACATGAGGCAAGAGGCAAATGAATATTATTACACAATAAAATGGCCGGGGTTTCCTCCCAAAAAAGATTAAAGCATGCGTGGCCATGCCCGACTAGCAGCAAGTACTATACTAGTACGCCATGAGCAAACTCTTGAGCATTCTACAATTTCGGCGTCCAAGCTTGTCCCCCTCCGTTGATTCGTCTTCATCGCTTCACTTGTCTCCTCAAAGTTCACGTCTTTTCTCCACGGAGTCACCGTCTACATGACAGCGAATTTTTTGAATCGACCACATTTATCACTTACTATCAGTTAGACACACTCACACACGTACTACAGTACAACCGTAGAAACACGCAATAACGCAAAACTTTACGAAAGGTATACATATCATCATCTGTATTGTGTACGTATGAAATCGCGCAGGAAGCGCCTGGTCCCTACCACGCACGGGCTAGCTGACATGGCAGCATCGCATCCGCAAGAGATAAGGGCGGGAGCCTGCCAGCCAGCCAGGCCGCGCCAGCTGGCGCGCAGCAAGCGTCCACGCGTGAGCACGACAGTCGAATCGGCCCCCTACCTGCCTCCGTTGCATCGCATCCCAAGCTCGTGCCATTGCAGCGGCATAAAGACAAGCGACAACAACTGCGTGCACGGTGCACCGCCGGGACGTCGCCGTCCCCATCCCGGCGGCCGGCGAGGCGAGGAGGCAAAACCGAGGTCACCGAACGTCTCACTTAACGCTCCCGGTTTATTTATTATAGCCTGAACGGCCTAACGTACGGTGTGTTACGTTATCATAGGGGGGCGCGGCTGACGTGAGCCCGAAAAGGTTTTAGGCACGTCGCGATCGGACACGGAGAGGGTAGCGTAGAGATGTGTGCGAGTTGCGAGTGAGGATCGCGGACGATGCATATGCAAAGCAGGCGATGGCGAATGCAAATTAGCCGTGGTGAACTTTAACTCGAGCTGTCCCGCTTTGGCAAACGAACAAACGGCGTGGGCGTGGCCCCTCCCTCCGAGAGAGCGACTGGGCGCCCGAAGTGTCCCTCCATGTGCCGCCGACCCTCAAAACCCAACGCACCGAGGCACAGCAAGCAGATCACGCCCCAAATCCGTCCACCCGTGAGAGAACTCCCCCGTGCCGAGCACCAGAAAGGAAAGCGCTCGCGTCGGCGCCGGCAGGCGAGATGAAGACGGAGGAGCAGCCGGTGGCGGGACTGGCCGGCGGGCGGCCGTGCGACACGTGCGCGGTGGACGCGGCGCGGCTCTACTGCCGGACGGACGGCGCGTACCTCTGCGCCGGGTGCGACGCGCGCGCGCACGGGCACGGGGCCGGCTCGCGCCACGCGCGGCTCTGGCTCTGCGAGGTCTGCGACCACGCGCCCGCCGCGGTCACCTGCCGCGCCGACGCCGCCGCGCTCTGCGCCGCCTGCGACGCCGACATACACTCCGCCAACCCGCTCGCCAGCCGCCACCAGCGGATCCCCGTCGCGCCCTTCTTCGGCCCCGCCGCCGCGACGCAGGAGGACGACGACGACGGCAGCAATGAGGCCGAGGCGGCCTCGTGGCTCCTCCCCGAGCCTGGCGATAGCACCGAGGAGGCATTCTTCGCCGGCTCCGACGCGTACCTCGGTCTCGATCTGGACTTGGTCAGGTCCATGGACGAGATCAAGGCCATCGGGGTGCCGGTCGCGCCCTCCGAGCTTGACCTCGCCGCCGGCGCCCTCTTCTACCCTGAACACTCCATGAACCACAGCGTAAGCCTTGCTGCCATCAAAGCTCTTTTCTTTCCGGGGGGATAGTTCCTTCCAGCTAAAATGGTGTTCTTGACATGGAGGACGTACCTGGTGTCTAATAATAATGCCCGCTCATCTATCTGCAGCTGTCGTCGTCGGAGGCAGCGGTGGTGCCGGACGCGTTGTCGGCCGGTGGAGCGCCGGCGCCGGTAGCGGTGGTCGCGAGCAAGGGGAAGGAGAGGGAGGCCCGGCTGATGCGGTACCGGGAGAAGCGCAAGAACCGGCGCTTCCACAAGACCATCCGGTACGCGTCCCGCAAGGCCTACGCCGAGACGCGCCCCCGCATCAAGGGCCGGTTCGCCAAGCGTACCGCCGAAGACGACGCCCTGGAGCACGTCGACGGGCCCTTCTCGTCGGCAGCGCTCCTGGCGTCGGACGGAGACTACGGCGTCGTGCCGTCGTTCTGAGCCCACCGAGACCGGACGGCGACCTCTGCTGTAGTTTTGGCGCTGGCAACCATGGCGATGCGTGCTCCCTGTAACATCGAATCGAATAATCTGTACAGTTTTGTTCCATAGGATTAGTGCTCTGATCGCTCCTCCTCTGCCAACAAACGCATGCACTTAGAACGATGGGAGATTATACGTATCATCATCGGACAGATTTAACAAATGCTCGGCTAAAAAACAGATTTAACAAATGCGGGCTCGGGGTCGTGATGCGGATGAAAACTGTGGAACAGCTTTCCATGCGAGGATAGAATCGTGGAAAGGCGGAGACAACGAGATTGGATTCACCGAACCATGTGCCCTGAACTTTGGGACCGTGTTCCGTGTACGTTGCTGGGAAAGTTGCAACAGCCATGTGCCGGTGCCCGTGCTGCTGACGGCATCACAAGCGGCTCGTTCTTCCCACTCCTTGTTTGATGATTGCCGTCACTGACTTGAGCAAAGTATAACGGGATGGCAAATCGTCAAGAAGCTTAAACATCAACTGACCGCACTGGGGCATTGCTCTTAGCTAACGACCATGCTCTAGCCCTCTAGGTTTTCTTGAATATCCGTTCTACCTGACTAACTAGGAACCAGGATCATGAAAGATCACCGGAGCATAGAACCGAACAAGCAGATCATGGAAGATCTCAGGAGCTCAGGAACAGGAATAAGCAAGGAATGGCGACTAGGGGTGAAGAGCATGCTCTAACAGGTTCATCAGATACATATAAATGTCCGTGCAATGCATCCGACTTATCCAGCAGTCCAAATATTAGAGGAAAAAACATGTCTTGTCTTGTCTTAGACCAACTACATACCCTCAAGTCATCCAGTCAATAGAAACGCTAGGTTCCTGCCTCAGCAATTGTATCAGCAGCAAAGACTCTTCACAAAAGAAGTTACACAAATTCCAACGAAGAACATACTCAGCCGCATGGCAATCCAATAGTCATACAAAAAACATTTATGGAAACAAATTGAGGGTCCCCCAACTCTTCCGGCATCTGTGGAACCAAGTGCTCACGCGTTATTGGCATATGGGGACTCCTCACGCTGGGGTGGCTGTGCAGGGGACCTGCTATAGCTCCGCTCACGGGCAGGTGGTGGTGACCTGCTGATACTCCGGGCGCGAGGCGGGGGTGGTGACCTGCTGATACTCCGCGCACGGGGAGGCGGTGGAGACCTGCTGATACTCCGCGCGCGGGGAGGCGGTGGAGACCTGCTGATACTCCGTGCACGGGGAGGCGGTGGAGACCTTCTGATACTCCGCGCACGGGGAGGCGGTGGTGATCTGCTGTAACTTCGCTTCCTGGGAGACCGATCCCGTGGGCTGTAGCTCCTGAACCAAACATGGTTTATCGTCAGAGGTAAAGATAAAAACATTGAGATACAAGAAGGTGCTGAAGTATATGTAAGACAGTAAGAGATCATACGAGCATGATAAGACAACTGTCAGTAAGTTGTTTGATATGTTAGTTTACACAAATGATTTGTCACATGTGATGTTTCAGATCTAATCACATAGCTAATGAAGTTGTAACAGACAAAACAAAAACGGAAACATTAGATCACGTTTTACCAAAAGAGGAGTAAATGAGATAGGACTTGGATAAGGATGTACGAACCGGAAAACCAGATCTGAATGTATTGAAAAATTGACTCTGAATGTCATTGAGATTGAAGTTCATATGTACTAAGAAAATATTATTAGGTCAAATTGAAACTGTATATGGATAATATCCCAGGAGATAAATCTTCTGTCGTTCTCCAAGCCTATATATACAATATATAGATAACAGATGCCCATGACTAAAATGTCATCTAGGTTTGTCCTAACTTCTTTATGTTTGATCAAGTCTATCGAAAAATAAGGTAACACCGTAATGTCTACAATATGAAGCATATATAGCAAAAAATTATATTTTATAATGGAACTGATTTGGTGTTATAGATGTTGATATGTTTTTCTACAGACTTGGACAAACTTCAAATAATTTGCCTTAGGACAAATCTAGAACTTCAATTAATTAAGAACAGAGGGAGTACTAAAAACTGAGGGGGTACCTTCTACCATAGCTTGGGCTCCTACGATATCTTGGGCTTCGGCTACGGCTGCGCCTCGGGCTTCGGCTGCGGCGCCTTCCACTACCCAGGCCTCCAGAACCAATCCGTAGGCGACATTCACGTGCGAAGTGGCCACTTTCACCACATTCATAGCATTTCATATCAGAACCTCCAGAGCGTTCACGTTCTCGACCACGGCCACTGCCAGATTTGGTTGACAGCTCAACTCTCCATCCATTCTTACCTATTAACACAGCATAATCAGAAGGATTCACATAGACTCAAATTCATAAAATCTCAGATATAGAGATGACTCCATAACAACTAAAGCACGTCAATTAGTCTAGTCAGCAACAATGAAAGTGTTTATATGTTATTGATTAAGCAGTGGAACTTGATGTTTATCTAAGAGACCCATAAAAGGAAAAAACTAAATATCTTAGCAATTTATAGTTCAAAATGAGTTGAACAGCTAAAGCACAACAGTAAGTCTAGTCAGCAATAATTAAAATGTCTATAGGCTATTGGTTCACAACGGTATCCGAAACTCAGAAAATTCAGTGCCAAATGATTGTGATGGAACGATAAATAGTTTCTAGAGTAGGACAGATTGATTGTTACAATTAATCAAATTGGAGGGTGAAATTGCCCCTTTGGCTCAGAACTAGTGTGAACTAATCTTCACATGCCTAAGGTAGAACGAATGATATATGGCACCATGATCTTCAATCCCTCACACATTTGATAGTCACACACTCAGCATATAATGTGCCAAATTGCAAAACATATTATCAATGACTGTCATTTTTATGTGCATACAACAGTTTATTCAGCTTGCTACTGATATGCTCTTTGTGCATATTAGTAGTGAAACTTGCTCTTTTATCTTCAGAGACCTATAAACAACTAGATCTCTTAGCAGTTTAAAGTTCAAACTGAGTTTGCGTACAGTTTGTTTAACGTCTTCTCCTGTTATAAACACAAACTAATTTCTAAATAAGGCAATAAAGCAGCATCGTATATCAGACAAATAGACCATTCAATATGAATCTCACGAAAACAGGCCTAGATTCACTAGCATCATCAACCAACAATGAGATAGCTAGGCCAAACAGGGTATGAATGTTTGTGAGAATCTGACTAGTGAACTTATTGGAACAAGGTTAAGGGTCCATAAGCAACCAGTCAACCACGAAATGGTCCCTGTTAATATTTCCTCAACTAGACTAATGAAATCTACCACCTTCTGGACATAGTCAGATACAAACATCATATGCCAAAATATGATTATTATGTTACCATCCAATTCACGAATTGCGTCCTTTGCATCCCTGGTCTCATCAAAGTCAATGAAAGCAAATCCTGGTGGTTTTCTAGCAACCCAGACACTGCATTGAAAAAACATTAGTCAAAACCAACCCATCTCATTTCTGCATGCACAAAAATATCTAATGAATCATTACAGGATATAGATCAATGACTTGCTGACATTTAGGAAATAGTGAAACATCTTTAGTAGCACAGTTCCGACTTTAAATCATCTGAATCAACAGAAAGTCAGCAGGCAGAGACAAAACAGCACGTTGCCAACTTGCCGTGCAAACACAAGACACAACAGCTTTAAACATTCATAAATACACAGATAACTTGGGAAATAATATGGGATATAACCCTTTAGACCAGCAGAAAGAAATTCAGTATGATGAGACACTGCAGACTTGCTGAGTCTGAAAAGGTACCCCAGAGCCATAATTTATTCTCACATTAACTGTTGGTACCTTTAAGTACAAAAGCTACATACTGGCAGTTCAGGAGATAACATGATGCTGCATGTGCTTCAGAATTACTGGAAAGATCCCATCATCCACACACTCATAACTTCATTAAATGGTGATGATGTCTCTACATATCTAAATCACAATGCAGTGGAAGAAACTGCTATTATGGGGAAAATCAGCCATGTGAAGAAAGAAACGCCTAATATAAACAAACACAAGTGACAACTAAGATATATTTATACATAAGAGCTTCTAGTTCTCAAACAGAAATCTGCATCACACAACACCACAGGTTCATCAAGAGATAGTGGCAACTCTCATCCTGGCATGCACCATGGACTAAAATCAGACTGAGCACATAACCAGCACACCCATATACTCGGCTCTTACACTTATAGCAGGCAAACTAGTCACAAATCGAACGAGAATTGTGATATTAGAACAATCCAAACAAAAGACGTAACTTAGCATGTCTACAAGCAAGCACATATAGTCTCATCAACTGTTAAATTACACCAAACTCGTGAAAATAAGCAATGGTATGTGCCGTACTACTAGCTTTTTTTTATTAAGCGAAATCACAAGCATCTCACCTCCTCAGAACCCCAAATGTGCGGAACTCGTCCTCAATCTCGCGCGCAGTCGCGCGCGGATCCAGATTCCCCACGTAGACGCGAGCCATGACAGCAGAAGCAGCCCTGCAAGAAGAAGAAAAAAACAAAATGGTCACAATTCCAGCACGAAGCAGCTGCTAACCTCCACCCACAAATAATAAATGACACAAAAATTTCTCCGTTTTGGACGCAAAATTAAGCGCAAAAGCGAGAGATGCGGGGTTAAAAAAAAAAAAATAATAACTGGGGGGATCTGGGGGGCGTACTTGCCTGGAGTGCCTCCCTGGCGGGGATTGGGGATTCGGGTCGCGAGAGCGTCAGAGCAAGACGAGGAGCGTCTCTAGGGTTTAAGTTTGAGCCGCCGATGGCGAAAGAGGGGGAGGAAGGGCAAGGATGGAAGGTGTTTTTTAGGCGAAGGGTCGAAGGCTCGAAGCCTTGGAGACAGGGGCATTTTACGGAATTCGTTATTGGGTTGGGGAAGATGCCCACTTGCCTCGTGATTTCTACGGTGCAGGGTGAGTTGTGCATTCAAGATTGTCCTGGTCCTTTTTGAAACTAGTAATCGTGCACGTGCAACGCACGTCTCATAAATCAACTAATGCATCCAAATGATCAAATTCTCATCTTACCTCCAAGTAGGTAAGTGAGTGTCTTAAAATTCATTTAAAAAGAGATGACACCTAACGATGAAAAACATAACAGGACTTCCATTGAGGATTCCTAAAGGTTTCATAGAAGTTGATGAGCACAATAAGTGAAGAGCACAAGAATCTTCACACGATAGCAGAGAGCTCCTAATTAAGCATAGACAACCAATTGTGGTGCTCCACCATTGCCTGTTAGCAAGGAAACACAACCAGATTATGATACAATCAGTTATACAGATCAATGAATGAAACTTAAAGTTAAATATCGATCAATGGAAACTTAGATCTGGGCAGGGGTGATCTTAAAGCAAGATGCACATACAGTGGAAGTAAATGTCCTCGAGGCTGCATTACAAATTGTAAAAAGGCCGAAAAATTTGTACATAAAAACACTAACCCCCTTTTCAGCATCGACGCCGGCGCAGCTGTGCAGTTGCAGAATTACCAATACTGCAAAGTGCAAAGTAATATGTATGTACTGCACAACATCAAAGATATAAATAACTTGATATCTGTTCGCAAATAAGAACTTGATATATGTTGCTATGAACTGATATAACATATTTGGGGTGTTGATTTTGTCGTTTTGATTATGACATGCCCTTCACCATGGGACGTACAGAAAATTTCTATCCTACAGACCTGCATCTTGAAGTTTACAACATTGGTTGTTTTCTTTTTTAGAATACAGAGGAGAACTGTGCATTTTTCCATAAGCTGGAAACGGATGTGCAACTAACAAGAGCAGAGAGTGGCAGTCATTGTGGAAGTTCAACACTTTTTTAATAGAAAATCAGTTTCAGAAAAACAGAAGTTATTGTTACAATCAAGAAAAACCTGAGCTGATGTACAGATTCAGGAGTAATATAATGCAATTTTAATGTAATCTCATCAAAACTGAAGATGAACTTATGTTCTACTAAGATTAAGGGAACCATTGTGTTTAGTGTTAAGATTAAAGACTCTAGAGCCTGTAAGTTACTCATCCAAAAAAATAATTGTTAAGGATAACTATGCAAGGGAGCTGAAGCAAACTCATATACAAAGTGATTGGAACAATATTGGCAGTACTGCCATTTTACCAAGCAGGCAGAAGGAAACTGAATACATAACCAACATAGAAGATAATCCATGAAAGGAATGCATACCACAATAGTTGCCCCGCTGATTTAGAGGCAATCTGGTACACTCTACCCCGGGTCCGTCGTGGAGGAGGGGAGCACTTGGCTGCTACCTGAGGCGAACGAAGATGGTGAAGCACTGGGTGCCCGGACAGGGAAGGTCGGGCGATCTAATTATGAACAGAACAGACACCATTCAAAAAACAATTGTGAATAGACAAAGATATGTGGTAGTGTGTACAAATGATAGAACACAACGGATTCGTGCAAAACGAATGTACTATTGCTTAATTACAGGCCCAAGATACAGCTAACGCACTGCAGTATTGGTGAGTAGTGAGTTCAGAGCAAGCTCGCATTTGTGTGGTCTGGTCGGAGATGGCAGAACAGTGGACCACATGCACCTTTGCCAGAATGTGCTGGGGGAACTGTGATGCGTACAACATGGCTACGGGAGGGAATAATAATACAATATGGATGGTCGCTGATCGATGCTCCAACATCAAAGACTCCAAAGTCTCGATTTCTTCCAAGTGTGTTTGACAAGCGTTCTAGTCTAATCCGGTACTACGCATTGCATGGGCCATTGCGAAATTGTTTGCATCTCAATGATGCTTCTTACCCAACGATTAACAGGTGAAACATTTGAAACAAGCAACAGATCCATGCGACTCAATTAGTTAGTGAGACCATTGCCGTTCTAACCATGCACGACGCACCTGCATCACCGGAAGAACGACGAACAGGTCCAAGAAGAGCCCTCGCTTGGACCTCAGCAGCTGAGCCGGCGAACTCGTCTCTCGCCGGCGGAAGGCAGGGGATCTGAGGAGGGATGAGGGATCCGGTGGTGTTGGGGGGCGGGGAGGAAGATCGATGGTGCTGGAGGACGGGGAGGGGCGCCGGTGGGGGAAGGTCAAGGTCTGGGCGGCGACGAGTGTTCGGGAGGATAGGAACGCCGGAGCTCGTGGTAGAGGTGTGCCCTGTTGCTCGGTGGAGACGGGGGGCCGGCGTGAGTGGAGAGAGAAGAGGGAGATGAGAGACGCAGAGGTTGGAGGGACTCCGGGAGAAAGGGCGGCGACGCCGTGCGTATCCGGCCGGAGAGGAGGGCGTGAGGGCGGTCGTGCTATCTACGGCCCTGCGCTGCTCATCCGCATCTCGTCCCCGCACGCCGCGCCGGCATCGTCCATGGCGCCGCTGAAGTCGCCGTGGAGAGAAGGTGTTTGACGGGGACGCAGGTTGTTGGCGTGTGCGGGAGCGGCGGGCGCGCGGGGTGACTCGGTGCCGCTGAAGTCGTCGAGGGAGCTGATCAGCGGTCGGCATGGCCGCGTGGAGTCAGACTCCCCTGTCGCTGATCAAAACGCTTAAAAAGTTACGTACCGTTTCGGGATTGAGATTGGATCTGGAACGTTGATTAGATTGGACGGCTGTGATTTAATGTATCAACATAGCACAACACAAGTTTGCTCTTTTAATAGTAGTATAGATTAGTTACGAATTTCGCACATATTTTGTATACAATGATATGAATGTTTGCTAGACCTACAGGAAAACATCCACATGATGCGACATAAACATCAATAAAATCTGAAATTAAGATTTACTCAGTTACTATGAAGGGAAAGAGTGAAACTTCTATATATAAAAATCCACGAAATTTGAACTCGTGTCTAATAATCTTCAAATTCTATAAGAGAGAAAATATCTTATGAAATTCCTTTGACGGTAATCGGATGATCCAAATGGTATTATTTCCAGAAATTGAGCCTTTTCATTTTTCTTTCCAATTCCTTTGTTGCAAAAGACTTTGTTAGAATCTTCCACAGTATAGATAGTACACACAAGTCAGAAGTGCATCGATGGACAATGATCAACTACAACCGGATTTTACTAAGTAAATGCTTCATAAGTTTTGAAGCCATCATATCAAACAATGTACAACAATTGTACATGTATCTTACCAGAATTAATTGTGCTTCGTTTTTTCTTTGTCGAGAATTCTAACCTTGCTTCACTCAAGAGCCATAAAAGGCAAACAATTAAGGTGTGTTTGGTTATCTGCATGAGGACCAATCACGCCAGCTAGATGAAATTTTCCAGTGACTAGTCGCTTGCATGAAGAATCAGATCAACCTTGGATGTTGCTTAAAATCACCTTTCATCCAGCCCGCTAGAAAGGCTTGATATAGTTGTTTCCAAAGAATGGGCTTAAGGGTTACCTCCACCTGCCCAATCGAGCCCTAGCGTGCCTCGTCTTTTTAGCAATATTACCGTAGGAGAAACCCCTACGGTTGAAATGTGCCTCATCTTAGCTCACCGCTCAAGCTTTGCACCATTTTTTTTCATCCGCACAACCCTTCTCAAGCAATATGCGCTCTCCATCATAGGCTCGACCACATCTCACCGGCAACTAGGTATTGCCGCCTTCTCTCTAATGAGGGGTGGTGCTCGACAGCTAGCGATGTTCTTTTTTGTCTCCCTCTCGTGAGTTGTGTTCTACTTCTTCACCTCTATCCTTACGACCTTACAGATAGCTAGTGTAAGAAAATTCAAACCCTACGAAGTATGAACTTAATATTGAACCTATGAGGTTTGTAATGCAGGCTTACATGGTAGATCTCTAGGCCGATGATGTTTTCCAAACTTGTGTGCATGTTTAGTTATAAGATGTGTATGTTGAAGTTTTTTTAGGCTTGTATATGCATGTTTATGTGGTAGATATGTATGCCGATCGATGTTGTATGTGAGGCTTGTATGTATGGTTAGCATGATTTTATTTTTATTTAAATGCTTGTTTCATTTTTTAGCATATTTGTTAGTAAGACCGTGTGGAAATCTTGAACATGTTGTATAGTAGCTAGGGTTGAATTTGATTATCAACTTTATCTTGAGCATTTCGTCCACTATAATGTTAGAAGGGCGACGTGGACTAGTTGCAATGAAAGGTAAAACATGTAGAAATGTATTGTCCCATGCATAAGGTCAATCTTTGGGTAAGCAGATAAGTTTTAGATACGTTAGTTCTTATCCTTCTACCAGATTTATCCTTATACATGAGTACATGACAATAGTGGAAAGGGCATGGCTAAGGCTTTAAAGGAGGGGATTATTGCCATTGGGGGAGAGCAAGACAATGGAGGTGCACCCTGATATGTACAGTTATGTTTTGGAGGTTGAGTGGTTCTCTCATGAGTCCCTCATGGTGGCTTTGAACCATCTATTGGACAACAAAGCGCAAACCTTCAAATGTATTGTGATGAATATGGATCACATGACCCTCATTAGCAAGCACTAATATTGCAAGCCGTGTTTCTAGACTTTCGATGGTGGGTGCATTTTTTGTGAGGTGGTGTTTATTATCTCATCTAGTAGGTAGTAATCTAATGAACGTATTATGGTGTCTGTATATTTGTTTTTTTATGGCGTATGTATATTTGCTGAGGTGGTGTATAGTAAGCTAGTAACCGCTTCCATGGTGAACTTGTCAGGGCATGACAATGGAGAGTGCTTAGAGAGATGCTTAAAAAAATAAACTGGTTTTCATCTAAGCATTGGTGCTTATTTATAGAAGAAAGATGCTTAACTAGGCACCTCTTCTATAGAAATAAGCACCAGCGCTTAACAAAAAAGTCTTATTTATTTTTGTAATCACCTCTCTAAACACTCCCCATTGTACATGGCCTCATGTGATGCTAATGATAGAATGGGTCCCTTTTGTTGTTGTGGTACGATGACACCATAGTAGCTAGCTCTCATGAGCCGTGAGGATGCATGTTCTGGTTTAAGTTAATGCATGCAATGCTTAGATTCTACTTGTATTATTTTTTCGAGCAACCGGATGATAGATATATAGTTATAGTTAGGACATGAACACACGAGGTATTTAGGGAGGTGCTTATGAAAATAAATCAGCCATCCTTAAGCATCAATACTTGTTAATATGTACCAGAGTGGCTTAATTAAACAACTGTCCTATAGACACTAGTGCTTAAAAAACGGATTGCTTTTTTTAAGCACCATATATATGTTGTACATGCCCTTAAGGAATGATGATGCTTAACATTTTTTTAAACGGAGGTAAAAGCATTGTTCCAATCTATTAATTAAGAAGAAGAAGAGAGTTTCCCGGTTACTTAACGGATAGCAGGGCGAAAACCAACAAAACCACAACAACAAACGAACAACTCTCTAGCAGACAACCACCCGACCGCCAACAACTCGCCCTGCCTACTACAACACGATAACCTGCAATGGGCACAACAATCAAGCAAAAGTGGAAGCTTTCTTGCAACGCCAAGCTCTTTCTTACCTTTCTGAGAGACATTTCCACCTTCATGAGTACACCCTCCGAATCAGTCCCCGCCAAGATGCAAGCAATATCCTTGCCGTATCTAGGGCAAGCCACATCCAAATCAACGAGCAAGTCGCAAACCTCTTCGCCAAACATAGACTCGGAGTTAGACATCAACACACCTATCTCATCAATCCGGTCACTCAAAGATGAGCAAGTGACATAAGCAACCAAAACTCCACTATCCACAGAGGCGGGCGACTGGCAGGACTCAGACGAAGGTGGTGATGGCGCCACATTCGCCGCCAAGGACTCCAAAGAACCCAGCTTCATGGGAAGCACCATAGGTGATTCCCCACAAGGCTCTAGCAGCCCAGGCAAAATCTGCACAACAGCAGCCACAACGTCGGTGATAACTGCACTCTCAAACACAGACGGCATCACATGTAGAGCACGAGGATAAAATTATCCAAAGAAGCATTCAGCCCCCTCATCAACGGAACCAAACTTCAGGCGACAAAGACATAACCGACTAGTATTGCTTAGCTTAGGTTTGAAGGAAATTACTGTGCTGCCAATACTACAAGATCTATTTCTATTAGCTGAAAAAAGAAAAGGTTGCTTACATGGCAAACAATGCACGCAAAATAAAAAGTAGGTCTTCACTAAATCTGTTGCTCTATTTTTCAACGAAACAATTTTCTAATTTAAAAGAAATTAGTCAGTCACAAAATAACAAATTACATGTACAATACTTCAAATGTAACATGCAAATCATTGGAAGATTCACATAATTACTCAAATTATAACGAGAAAAACCAGACAATAGAATTCAATAAAGATGCAAGGTTTCCAGCATCTAGACCACACATTAGTAACACATTAACATCTGGTGTTCAGTAACACGATTATTTACAAATGGGAACCTACTGCTACTTAACTAGATGACTGAAAAATGACATATATAATTTTCTGTTTTTTTTATTGTCTGGACACACGTGTTGTCATTACAGCATGGGATCAAGCTTCAGCCAATCACGATATGTTCGATCAGAGCTGGGTTGCATGTCCTTTGGAGCAAAAATACCCTCACACGAAACTGGCCAACTCTGAAATAGAGTCATCTGGAGAAGTAACAGGTCCAACAGCTCCATCCTGAAAAGCCCAACAAAATAGTGATTTCTCGATTTTCAAGTGAACATCTAGTTTTCCCTTTGACTTCACCGCAACGACATGCTTGATTATTTTCTCATTCATATAGCATTTGTCATCAAACATCACAATCTCATGAAGCCGCTGCTGAAAGCGGAAAACCTCACGTGATGAGGATGGTCACACTTTGCAAAGACTTCTATCACAGCCTCAACACAATTTCTAAGGAACATGTGTTGTATGTCCAAGCTGCAACTGTATGTAGAGATCTGTCCCTTCGGCATTAAATCAAAATCTGAAAGGACAGAAATCTCAACATAAGCAGAAAGCAACTGTTTGTCCGCTGATCCATCCCCTTCCTTCTTAACCCAAAGATCAACTTCTAGTAATGCATGCTCCAGCACATACATTCCTCGAGAAGGGGTGCAAAGAGGTAAGATGAAGGAATCCTATAATTAAACAAACTTGTTAGAACTGAACAAGCACAATCCACTTCCAGATACAGTGGTATGTATGGACAGAACAACCTCAACAATACGTGCATGCTGCTGTTTAAGAAGTGTTCCACATTCCTTCACAATGGAGGATTGCATTTGACTTGATAACACTTGTGAGTAAACATTCACGCATGCTAATATCTTCCATACTCCAAAAACATTAGCACTAGGGACCTTATGATCATCTTTCACTCCCTTCCTATTGGATCTATAACATCCATAATGCATATACTAACACATCAGCTGCAATACAATTTGTGTATGTCCTTCGGACAACATATAAAACACCGTTGATCTGACAAGCATGTTAATGTGATCATAGAGTGATTAATAATATGTAAGTACAATAGGTTGACCTTTTCAATTATAGTGAACTGAGTGAGAGCAGAACTTGCAGCAACAACATAATTATGATGCAACCAAGGGTAGCATTCAGATAACAAAAACAGAGCTACTCTCAAGTACTATAGAAATGCAATGGTACAAAAAAAACGTTGCCAACGGGAGAATGATCCCTCCCCTGCTATACGTTGATAGGTAGGTGAGACACCCGTACCTCGAGTAAACCTCTGCTAGGTCTCGAATTTTATTCGAGTATGCCTCAGCTGGGTCTCGAGCCAGCCGGGGCGGGCTAGCTCCACACTGAACACAAGCCACTGGTTCACACAATCGTACAAGAAACATAGAAAAATGGACCAGACACGGAAGTTTTAATGGATCAAAGCATAGAAGAAACTAATTGACATAAACCTTATCTCATACTGTTGAAAAATATTGTTCAGCAAGAAGTCACTTTGAAAATATTTTAAAACCATCCTTAATTACCTGCTCAATATCATCTCTGGAACGGCAAAAGATATGATTCCTTAGCGGCTCCAGGTCATCCCGGACAGCCAATATTCCATAAACACTAACGGGATAGGATTCCTCAGAGCGCGACAAGCACAAAGAGAAGACCTGTAGCATCGCTGCTGGTTTAGGATATCCAAGAAATGGTGAAGCTGTAAAGATTTAGAAGAAAAGTAAGTTGCTAAGAGAGCACACACAGTGCACACATCAGATTACTAGGAATAAAAAAAGAGGCCTTTTGTGGTACCCCCAGTTGAATAGCAGCCATCTATTTTCATGCATCTAACGGCCCCTAACAATTCATACTGGTGTCCAAGGTGAGTAGTACAATTCGTACTGGTGAAATGGGGAAGCAAAATCGGCAGAGAAAAAAAAACGTAGACAGGCCCGGCCCAAGAGCCTCGAGCTCATGCACAACTAGTGCCAGTGGAGACTGCTGTCTGTTAGTAATAATGACGATCCGTCGCCGGGACGCGCGCCGGCGTCTGTCCTAGTTGTATATCAACCGCACTTGCGAACCTGTTTGCCGCGGAAGGCCACGCTCTCGCGTACATGTTCGGGTTGGGGGCGACCTTCCGCAGCAGCGGCCCTGTCGCTGTCCGGCCGTCTCCAGATGCTACTGGCTAGTCGACGACGCTTTTCCGGCGTCACCTGTTCACCTTCTTCGTACGCCGCCGGCGTCATCTACAGCCAGGCCTGCCTCGCCTCAAACACCACTAGCATCAGATAAACCACACGACAGCCTGCATGATGATGTCGCGCGCGTACATGGCGTTCGGCAGCGGCACACCCACGAGGAGCCGGTGCGGCGTCTTGGCGAGTTTGTTTCGGTAGGTGAGCGCGCCGCCCTTCCGCGAGTCGACGAATGCGGCATGCGCGATGGAGGTTGCGGCAGCGCGACCGACGGGTGGAGACGTCGACCCCAACGATTTGTTCGTCATTTATTTTTCACCGAAATAACTTGCTGGGCCTACTGGGCCGAACGTTAAATGAAATCATACTAGTCTGTAAGGAGCAGTACAAGTAAAAGGTACCGTAAAAGAAACCTAATTTTTTTTGAAACAAAACGGGCAATTTGCCTCATTTTATTTAAAAAATAGGAGAGAATTGACCAGTTAATTAACGGGAAACCGGTCTAAAACCGGTACAAACACCCTCGCTGACCGTCATGGAACACAACCGTCGCGAGGGCACACACGGCCACCCTGGTTACCAAATGCAAACTGCACACACACCGCTAGAGACGAGGGTCGTCGTCAAGGCAGCCCACCGATGTCATCGTCATCACTCACTCCTCGCGATCGACTCCGACTTACACGAAGAAGCGACCACCGAAGAAGACCTCATCATAGTGGCCTCGTGAAGCGTACACCGGCCTATACCAAACAGATGACCCCTCATGTCTAGGCTGGCAGCTCCGATTCTGAAGAGGAGCTCCGAAGAGAAGATGGGTAGGATCCGCGGCGACAAAGCTCGCCACCGTCACTGCCCCACGCACGTCATCGTCGCCACAGACACACTGGTCGCAGCTCCGACAAACCATCGCTCGTCGACGTCATCGTTGCCACGCAAGCCACCATGTGGAACTCCGCATCCACCACCGTATCCCTCCACTGGTCCCATCGACTGATGCATACATCCAAGAATGATGCCCCCAGGAGGGAGACGACGTTGAAGCGCCGACTAGGAATAAATGACACTTACTTGTAGAGAGGTATCATGGGTCATGTATCTACGGTGATAGCAGTAGCCCCTACGGGTACATATACACATTACACGGGGAATACTTTCAAAGGAAAAGGAAGGTCGTCAATCTGCTGACGCAATTTGTTGTATTCTTCATTCTTTGTCACGAGATTATCTAGCCATGTGTTCTCTATTCTCTTCCCTTCACCATTAGAGTAGTTTTTTCCTGAACAATCAAGGGGGCATCAAGCAGCAGTTAACCATTAAGGTTCACCTAGTCTACTTGTGATAGTTTTTCCGTCATGGGATCGACTCGCAAACCTCTATATATATTCACCAAACCTCTCTCTCACACACGCGCGCACATACACAGTTTCAACCCTGCCTCAGCTCCACCCCCATGGCAGCCAACTTGTCATGCACCTCAATATTTATGGAAAGGCAAACTTCTATCCCTGGGGAAGATTGGTTCTCATAAACTCAGTACTAACGAACATGGTACTGTATATGATTTCATTCTTCCAACTGCCCAAAGGAGTCTTAAAACGATTGGATTATTTCCGGTCTAGATTCTTTGGCAAGGGGATAGCGAGAAGAAAAAATATCGGCTGACTAAATGGAGTGTGGTTTGCTGTCCTAAAGACCAAGGAGGGCTCGGAGTTCACGACCTTGAGGTCAAGAATAGAGCCTTGCTGGTTAAATGGCTCTTTAAACTTCTTTCTGAAGATGGAGTTTGGCAAACCCTCCTTAGGAGGAAGTATGTGGGATCTCAAGCTGTGTCTCAGGTTCTTTGGAAACCTGGGGACTCACACTTCTGGGCGGGCCTTATGGCTACGAAGAACTTCTTTTTACCACAAGGATCTTTCTCAATTAAGGATGGATCGGAAATTCGTTTCTGGGAAGATAAATGGCTAGGCCATTCCACTCTCCGAGAACAATATCCGGCTCTGTATAATATTGTGCGAAACAAAAGAGACACGATCGCTACGGTGATGGGTACTTCCCCACCAAATGTTTCGTTCCGAAGAAGTTTATTTGGGACAAGACAAGTATCCTGGAATGCCTTGCTTATCCGCTTGGAACCCATCCAATTGACGGAAGGTCCAGATAAATTTCATTGGAATCTTACAAAGAATGGTAAATTCTCGGTTGATTCTATATATAGAGCTTTAATCCTACCCGAAATACCAGTCGATATTAAGAATAATAACAAAATTTGGAAGATGAAGATCCCGCTAAAAACGAAAGTGTTTGCGTGGTATCTCCGTCGAGGAGTAATTCTTACAAAAGATAATCTTGCCAAACGCAATTGGCACGGAAGTAAAAAGTACGTATTCTGTCAGCATGACGAGACTATGACACATTTATTCTTCCAGTGTGAGTTTGCTAGGTCTATATGGTCAGCCATCCAGATAGGTTCTAACTTATATCCCTCGTGTAGCGTTGCAAACATTTTTGGCAATTGGCTAAACGGTGTGGATCATAGGTTTAAACTCTTTAGTAGGGTGGGAGCGATTGCCGTTATTTGGTCGCTCTGGCTATGTAGAAATGACAAGGTTTTTAATGATAAAAATGATTCTGTTATGCAGGTTATTTATCGGAGTACAGCAACGCTACGAGCATGGTCGGCCCTGCAGCGTGTGGAGCACCGAGACTTGTTTTTGGAAGTGGCGTTGTGTTTGGAGGCTGCGGTGAGGGAGTTATTCTCCCAGCATGGATGGCTACATAGTCTCCGGATCGACCTACCATCATCTTAGACGTCTTTACAATTTCTCATTATGATATGTAATTCGTCTTTTATTTACTTCAGACTTGGGTACTGGTGAACTTGTGGCTGTGTGCATCCTAGTTGTGCAGAGACCGGGTGTAATGCTTAAAACTTTTAAGTAATAAAATCCCTTTATCGAAGAAAATCAAATAAAATATGGATGCACGTATACTAACCAGCACCCATCGGGTAATTGATCCCACGGGACTCTCCCCTCTCCTCCACCTCCATGGGTGGACCATGGACACTCTCGAGCGCTTGGCCGCCTAGGTCTGAATGGTTCCAAAGTTGGCTTGTTGGCTGTTGCGTGCGTTCCCTTTCGGTTTCCACTGACTCAGGATGTAAGTGGCAGCGGCGTCCACCGGTCCCACTTACGCCACCTACCAAAATTAGCCTATATGGCGTATATGGATAACCACATAAATTAAGTGGCACTTGTGGCAAAACCACGAAGCCCACGAGCGCCAGCGGCGGAACACCAAATTTCCAATCTCCCTCATCCTCTCGCACGCACATCCACCGTCGGACTCTGCATCTCCGCTCGCCCGCCGTCGGACTGCATCTCCGCTCGCCCGCCGCCTCCAGATCTGTGCGTCCCCAACCTCCCTTCGCCGGTAGCCGGGGCACCTTCGACACGAGCTACTTCAAGGCCCTGCTGGACAACCAGAGAGTCCTCGCCTCTGACCAGACCCTCACCTCCCACAACGCCACCGCCACGCTTGTGGCCCAGAACGTCTACAGACTCTACCTCTTCGTCACCAGATTCGGCGACGCCATGGTCAGGATGGTAGCTCAAGGTTGCGGCCATGGCGGCCGAAATCGAACCAGCTCGAGTTCGCTGGCTCGGCCATGGCGGACTGTCGAGGTGCGCCCCCGACAATCCCAGAGTCGAGTACCCCAGGTAGATTATGAGGGAGAAGATGTGCGCGCTGGTAGTATCGGACGGCTGACAAGCAAGGATTTACCCAGGTTCGGCCCCTCATTGTGAGGTAAAGACCTACTCATGCTTGTCTGATTATGATCATATATGAGGTTACATGGTGGCCGTGATGACGATTGTGGAGGTGAGACGTGGCTTCTCTATGCTATGCCATGTATGCTATGTCTAATTGTGTCTGGATCTGTCTTTGGGGGTGCCCCTGCCTGGCTTTATAAAGGGAGCCAGGTAGGGTTTACAAGAGTCCTAGTAGACTACGATCTGGAGTCCTTGTCTTGTGCTTCAAGAAATAGCCCGCAGCTTCTTGGGCTTTGTTGAGCCGCCAGGTGGGGCTTCGTCTGGGCTGCACCAGGTATACCAATAAAAGGGGACCCGAAGGGTATATCCTCGTCACTAGCCCCCGAGTGTCTGGTCGATTCGAAGAGTCGGGTAGAGACTCATAACAGTATGTCGAGTAGGCGTAGTTAATCCGTCGAGTATGTTGATGACCATATGATGACTGTATTATCCATTCTTCATGAGTTGAATCATTTATGAGAAATCCAGTATATATGTATGAAATCCAATAATAGTAAATCCGGTGCGGGCTATAGAGAACCCGACTTTGATAAATCCGTGCGGGCTATAGAGAACCCGACTTTGATAAATCCGTGCGGGCTATAGAGAACCCGACTTTGATAAATCTAATATGAGCAATGAAAAACTCTACTTTGATAAATCCAATATGAGCAATAGAAAACCCAGCTCTGATAAATTTAATATGAGCAATGAAAAAACCAAATTTTGAGGAAAATCGTTTGCACTCGAGCCAGCGGCGAGTGCCCTCCCATGGGAGTAATCGATGAAAATTTGAGCTGTCCAAAGATGTTCTCAACTTGGGCTCAGTTTTCGCATGCCGTATTTTCTGATACTTTTGACTCGGTAATTCGTCGACTGATGTTTTGCATGAACTTTGTTATGTATTTTTTGAGTCGAGAATGTCTCGATTGTGCATGCTGAGTTGGAAAGACGTCGACTAATGCTTTGAAACTTTTGCCTAGGGATATTGACATAGTAGGTCTGATTCACTCGAAAATCGAGCTCAGTTAACCGCACATTCGGGCGAAACCATACTAGCCTTCAATCAGATTCGAGTCCCCGGACTCGAACCTGGAACACTTTTGAAACTTTTGCCTAGGGATATTGACATAGTAGGCCTGATTCACTCGAAAATCGAGCTCAGTTAACCGCACATTCGGGCGAAACCATACTAGCCTTCAATCAGGTTCGAGTCCCCGGACTCGAACCTGGAACATACTGGACAGACTCGACTCAGGCCGTTGTAGGTCTTACTGACTCGTTCTGCAGTTTAACTTTTGATACCTGACGCGTCCGTCGGGATTTTCATCATGTCTGTTGACACGGAAAAATTCAAGGGAAAACACTGTTGGAGCGTCCCTCGGCCCAGCTCGATTGCTCGGCGGGTCTTACCTTTGCATTTACGTATGCAGCATCCGAAACATCTGCGATTGGCATAGTCCGGGAATTTATGAAGTATGATTCTTTGATTTGTGAAGTATTTAATGCAGTTAGTCGAGTCTATAGTCGAGTGAATTTCTTACCTTCTTTTGAAATCTATGGGAGGGCGACAGCGCTCCCATGGGAGTAGCCCCCGAGATTGTGGTTTATTGTCTTGCAATAGAGGACAATCTCAAATCATCCTTCTATGCTGCTTTTTGTCAATCGAAATATTTTGCTTTTGAAATCTATGGGAGCGCGACAGCGCTCCCATGGGAGTAGCCCCCGAGGCTATGCGCAACTATTTGTAGTTGGGTATAGGCTCAATTTGCCTTCCTTTTTGTTGTTGTTGATTATCTTCTGAGTGCTTCAATCTTCGCGCCTGGTGGCGTAGGTATTTTCAGTTGTGCAACACTCGAACCGGTGGCGAGTGCCCTCCCGAGTATCGGGTGCATCTGAGGAGAACTTGTTACAACCTGTGCGGCGCAGCCCCGAGTGCCGGGTGCGGCCGAGGCTCAATTTGCCTTCATTTTGCTGTTATCGAGTATTTTTTTGAGTGCTCCAATCTTTGCGTCTGCTGACGTAGATATTTGGCGGGTGCGCAACACTCGAGCCAATGTCGAGTGTCCTTCGAAGTGTCGAGTGCGGCGGAGGCTTTTTCAAGTAGCTAACCTACACGGCGCAGCTCCCGAGTCTTTCTGGTACGGCCAAGGCTTTGCGAGTTTGGACTTGTGCGGCGCGGCACCGATAAAGTATTAGGTGCGGCCAAGATCTTGCGGTGTTTAGCTGGAAGGAGCCGAGGCGGCAGACCGGAGTCGACGCGGCGGATGTTATGCTGTGCGGTCAGTCGACGCGGCGGACCGGAGTCGACGCGGCGGATGTTATGCTGCGAAGTCAATCGATTCGGCGGACCGGAGTCGACGCGGCGGATTCGAGAAGTGCCAGCCTTTGAGTGTTGGATTCAACTAGAGCAGGTTTATAATTGAAAAATAAAATATGGAACTGATTTAGTTGTTCCTAAGCGATAGAAATATGTAGACTTTTGTTGTTTGCCGTTGATCACGAAGCGCCAGCCCCGAGCATCGGGGATGGAGTCGAGTAAGTCACGGCTGTCGCCTTGTTCCCCAGTCGATTGTTTGTCGGGCTGCGTGATCCAGTGACCGATGATGTTTGCCGCAGTTGATCTGGACGAGGGTGAGGTAGGTGTCGAAGCGCCAGCCCCCGAGCGTCGGGTGCGCCGAATTTATTTTGAAATGCAGCCCCCGAGTATTAGGAGCACCTTGCGTTGATGTAGTGGTTGACGAGCGGCCGAAGATACGCAGCTCCACCGCCGCCCGAGTCGCCGGTTTGTTGGGTGCGCGCAGTCGAATTTGATGTCGTTTTTTATTTCGAGTGCCAGCTCCCGAGGGTATGTAGTGCCCTTCCACGTAGCGGGCTTTGTGTGCTGGTACCGCCGTGTTGGTTGATGATGTCGAGTGAGCCAAAGTTTGCCCGCAGTAGGGGTGTGGTCGATATCGATGCTTTATTGTTGTAGAGGTCGAAGAGATCGAAGGAGTCAAAATTTGTTGTCACCCGAGTTGTCGACTCACCGGTCGGTCGTGTGCGCACGGCTAGAGCCGATGCGTCGTGTGGACGCACGTGTTTGGTGAATGTTTTTATTTTGCTGGCGCTGGTCTCAGACGAAAATGCGGTGGCGTGATATGCCTTTGATTGACTTGAGTGCACGTGAGACGTGACACGACATGTGATTAGCAGCCCGGCCGGAAAATCCATGCACTAGAGGAATTAGCTAGCGCTTTGATTTGTTCTTCACGTGGATTTTGTCCCTTGTACGTGATGTATGCAAGAGAGTAGCAGGCTAGCAGCTCTGATCTCTTTCCTCCTTTGATTTGTTGATCTGCGTGCGTGGTAGTAGCACTCACGTCGCTATGCATGTGCTGCGCTTGTTCGGCTGTTCTGGTTTTTATTTTCCTGAGCTCTCGCGTTGACATGGGATCGCCGAAGCGGATCGAGTCCGTGTGTCTGGATCGGTCCAGCCTGCCGCCGCTGCTTATGAAGTCGAACAACTCGAATGAAGGTGTGTCTGGATCGATGAAGGCAAGGCCGCCAGCCCCGAGTGTCGGAGACGGAGTCGACGATGCGGAGTCGACGAAATCACGAGTGTCGCTTTGTAGGGTCCGCGCAGTCGAAGATTTGTCGGGTCGCGTGGTCGGAGCTGATGCTATTTGTTGATGTCGAGTGCCAGCGCCCGAGTGTACGTAGTGCCCTTCTACGGAGCGGGCTTTGTGTGCCAATGTTGATTGTTGTCGCGATGATCGACGAAGTAGAGGCAGTCGAATTTTGCTCGAGTGGGTTGATTGCGACGTCGCCTAGCTGGTCTTGAGTAACGATCTGATAGATGTAATCAGCTGCACCGGAAGGCGAGGGTGGTGTCGAACCCCCCCCCCCCCCCCCCCCCCCGGATGTTTATGCCAGTGAGTCGTTAAAAAGACTGCCCAGCCGTGAACACCGAGACTGTCGAGTCGTGGACTCCATTGCAGTCGAGTTGTGTCGAGTCATCGAAGATGTCTGCAGTGAGTCGATGACGGTTTTGATCTTGCTGATCCGATCGGAATTGTTGATATCGATCCATGAGGCGGATCCTCGGCGAGTGTGATGCTCCGATCGCTTTCATGCATGTGTGTACAAGAAATATTAGCCAAGGAGACAGTTAATGAAATATTGCAATTAGGGAGAAAGACTGAAGTTTTGGAGGATCTGATCTACGCGTCGTCCATGCACGTGTGCAGGCCGACCGCAAAATCCATGCATGTCATGAATGCAGGCGAACAGCCTTGTGGATCGTTGCTTGATTTTTCTTTGCTTCTTGCCATCTCGTTTGATGAGCAGTACTAGGAGCAGCTTGTCTTCTTGGGATGTGATCTGGAGCCGAAAGAGAATTGGCGGAGTCGACTTGGAGGCCAACTCGTACACGACGCGAGTGTCGTTTTGCCCGGATGCCGCCTCAGATTGCTCCCGACGTCACGCGTCTCGGTGAAGTTAACGATGACCGAGGTTGCCGATCAGCTGCATGTGCATGGAAATTGATTTTGCATCTTCCGCAGGAATTGCCGCTGCGCCGGCAGGCTTTGTCGAGTTGCGATTCGAATTTCCGGGCGCCGCGCGATGGGATTTCACGTCTTGTATTCGATCTGCTACTTTCCAACGCGCCCTAATCGGCGGCTGTCAGATTGGATCGGCACGGGACGCCGCTGCGTGCGAGTATGGAACGGAACACCGCTCGCCAGATTGAATCGCTGGAGTATACGAACGGAGCGCCGCCGCCACCCGATGAAGTCGTCGGCTGCTTCGCTGACGATGAATTTGATCGCGTCGCCTGCAATGTGACGTAGATTGGATCTGCTATGCATGGAACGTCTCCGCTAGATGCGATCTGTTCGCTTTTGTCGATGAAGATTTGCCGAGGAATATGATGGAGCCGCCGAAACCGCGATCCAGCACGCGTTCTTCCCACAGACGGCGCCAATTGTCGAGGTGCGCCCCCGGCAATCCCAGAGTCGAGTACCCAGGTAGATTATGAGGGAGAAGATGTGCGCGCTGGTAGTATCGGACGGCTGACAAGCAAGGATTTACCCAGTTTCGGCCCCTCATTGTGAGGTAAAGACCTACTCCTGCTTGTCTGATTATGATCATATATGAGGTTACATGGTGGCCGTGATGACGATTGTGGAGGTTAGACGTGGCTTCTCTATGCTATGCCGTGTATGCTATGTCTAATTGTGTCTGGATCTGTCTTTGGGGGTGCCACTGCCTGGCTTTATAAAGGGAGCCAGGTAGGGTTTACAAGAGTCCTAGTAGACTACGATCTGGAGTCCTTGTCTTGTGCTTCAAGAAATAGCCCGCAGCTTCTTGGGCTTCGTTGAGCCGCCAGGTGGGGCTTCGTCTGGGCTGCACCAGGTATATCAATAAAAGGGGACCCGAAGGGTATATGCTCGTCACGGACACTGCGGATTCAGAACGATACTGCGGAATAAACAATATAATGGATCTGTCGAACCAAGCTGCAAATCAGACTAATTTGAGCAGCAGCTATGTTCTTGTCTCGTGGTTCTTGCCTGTGAACAAACAACAAGTTGGGGAAAGTGAAACAGTGGGCATAGAGAGAAAGTAAAGTGAGCACGCCGGACACAAAAAAACCGTGCCCGCGTGATTCTATTCTTTCATTTTGTTCAATATTTCTAAACTAGCTCGGCCCAGCAGGCGACAACTAGGCCCCATTAATTGCTTCGGTAATGAGCTCTCTTGGTGTGGCCGCAGAAGTAGTCGCGCGCGAACCCTTACGTCGGACGGGAGCGAGAGCCGTATATAAGCTGGTGGATCTCTCCTTAAGCGAGCGAGGTGGGACCCTAGTTGAAAAAACCGGACCGGACCGGCGGTTTGATCGGAAAAAACCGGAACCAGCACCTCTGCCGGTCTATTAAGCGCACAGGACCGGACAAGGAAGTGAACCGGAGATTTTCCGGTCGAACCGTCAGTTTGAGACGGTTTTTACCGGTTTTTGCCTGAACCAGAGGCCGGTCCGACCGGTGGCAGCTAACTGCACTACTATTTCGGAGAATCGAACCCAGGTCGCGCGAGAGCTTCGTCCTCTCTCCACAACGCACTAGCCAACTAGGACGGGCAAGTTTGTTGTACATAGGATGGAAAATATTCGTTTTGACCCTTATTTTCTTTGGTGAACTATTAAAATTAACATTAATTCTTAATTACCGGTTCAACTATTGAACCAACGAACCAGCGGTTGGACCAGTGAACCGGTGAACCGATGGCCTGACCGGTTCGATCACCGGTCCGGTTTTTAAAACTATGGATGGGACTAATCTGCATGGTACGGTTCGACACAACATTTGTAGGCTACCCCTTTAGGATGACTCCAACGGGCCGACGCATCGAGTCCGCGCGCGTCCGTCCTTGTCCGCTGGAGCAAAAAACACGGCCCAATGGGGCGACACAAACGGACTGCGGTCCGTTTTTCTGTCCGCCGCGACGCATTCCTGGCCCAAATTTGGGCCACCGATGCGTCGGCCACGGACGCGCGGCGGACCGCTTTTGTGTCCTCCTCCAGTCCGCTCTCTCATGGGCAAAATTCACACCTCGGCCTCTCCTCTCCCAAAACCCCAGTCCACACTCCAGCCCTAGCCATGGCCGACGATGCCTCCGCCGCCGCCGCCGCTGAGCTTGGACCTGACGCCGCCGGCACCGCCGCTGGACCTGCGCCCCAAGCTAAAAAGAAAGTAAAGAAGGAACTCACGCCAGAGCAGAGGGCCGCAGAGACCAAGAAGCGAGGCGCCCGGAGGAAGAGGTTGAAGCAGGACCAGCTCGACACCGCCAAGAAGGCCGCCGCTGAGCAGCAGGGCGAGGATGACACCTCTGACCTCGTGTCCAGGGCCGCGCCCGCTGCCCTCCTCCTGATTGGGATTACCCCGACCGTGGCCTCGGTCGGGGTCGTGACTGCGGCGGCCAGCTCCAACACCTCGGCGGCCCGACCGCCAAGGTCGAGATCTTCTGCGACGGCACCATCGCCTGCGTACGGGTACCTCCCGGGAACCATGCCGCCGCGGGTTTCCCCTACCTCAGCCGAATCCGCGGTCGAGGTACCTACCCTTGATCTCAACGCGTCCGCTACACCTTTGGCCGGACACTCGCCGGCGCCGCAGACTGCGGCCGCGCGTGCAGCTTCCCCAGCAGTGGTCGCCGCCCCGGTCGCCCGTAACCTGTTCGGCGATTTGCCCAGGCAGTCGCCGGGTGACCCTAGGTACTATGAGGAGGAGGAGGACGTCTACGACGGGGAGGACGTCCTCCAGGACATGGTCAGGGACAACAATCAGTATGCCGACTACAATGCCGGAGAAGATGAAGTTCCGCCGACCAGCCCCGATGTGATCAACATCGATGTTGAGCCGGTTTTCCTAGACGAGCTCGACACCCAATCCCTGGCCATGAAGAGGAAGATCAGCCAAAGGGGCGCCTCATTCACGCCCGAGGAAGACGTGCTCATTTGCGAGTCCTGGATCGAGGTTGGAACCAGCCAAATTCTCGGAGCCGAGCAAAGAGGGTCGGCATATTGGGGCCGGTTCACCAAGCGCTACAATGAATGTAGAATCCTTCCGCCTAATAACATTCAAACGCTCCGGACCGAGATATCTATCTCCAAGAGGTGGCTCCACATACAAGGGGAGATGAGCAAGTTTTGCGGCTCCGTTGAAAACGTTGAAGCCCGGCCACAAAGTGGCTATGGAGTGAAGGAATTGGTAATTCCTCTTCCCTTCTTATGCATTTTGGTTGCAATGGTTTAGGTTGCTATAACCTTGTATGCACAGGTGTTGCATGCTTTGGAAACCTTCAAGGCTCAATATAAGAAGACCTTCAACTTGACCCATTGCTACCGGGCACTCAAGGACTAGCAGAAGTGGAAGGACCTCTACGCCTCCCTTAAGCAAGGTGGACAACCAGTTGATAAGGAAGAGGCCACAACGAAGAAGGAGGAGAGGCCAAGGGTGAAGAACAACTCGAAGGCCGAGTTGAAACGCGATGCAACAGCCCTTGCGTTGCAAGAGACATTGAACGGGTTCAATCCCAAAAGGACAAGTCATGTGACAAGAAAGAGAAGAGAAGAGAATAGGAATGCCTAGAGAGAGAGACGTCTTCCAAGCTCTTCTTCGAATTGCAGAAGAAGAGGCTCGATATAGAAGAGGGAAAATGCTCGGACTAGAGCACGGGAAGCCGAGGCAAGGGCCAAGGAGGCCGAGGCTAGGGCCAACGAGGTCGAGGTAAGAGCAAAGGAGGCCGACGTGAAGGCCAGGGAGGTCGACCTGAAGGCCAAGGACCTTGATCTCGCCTTACGCGCCGAGGAGGCCAGGATCATGGACATGGATATCTCGGCCTTCACCCCTAGGAAGAAGGCCTACTACCTCAAGAAGCAAAGGTACTACATGGACCAAGATTGATCAAATCTCAGTCCTTCTATTTATTATGTTGCATGTCGGTGTTGAACTATGGCCGATATGGCCGAAAAAACATGGCCGATGGCCGGGATTTGTAATATTTTGTTTATGTATCTAGACATGGCCTGTGTGAGGCCGGGATTATGTTTTATTTTAGGTTTATTTTGCTTTTATACTTGTTTTGTTGCAATGTGATCGATCAAAAACCCTGGCCGAAAATGATCAAAATGATCAAAAACCCTGGCCGGGCGGACTCAATGCGTCGGCCCGTTGGGTCCAGTGGCCAGAAAGGGGCGGACATGGGCCGGACGCGCGTCCGTTCCCCGACGCAAACAGACCAAACGCGGACCAAACGCACATCCATTTGCGTTGCCCCGTTGGAGTCATCCTTAGCTTCGACATGCAGGACTTCACGAGTAAATGCAGCCATGTAGGGCCACGCATATGCCATGCGGCCTTACGAGAATATTTTTAGCAAGTTCGTTGGCACATGCACGACTGCACGAGTAAATGCAGCCATGTAGGGCCACGCATATGCCATGAGGCCTTACGAGAATATTTTTAGCAAGTTCGTTCGCACAGGTGTATTAGTAATCGTAGATTCCTACGAAAATGCATACATTCAAAGTTTGCAGCAGGCTGTTGTGTATGAACCCTAGGACGACGGGTGGTTCCCAGGAGCATTTAACAAGAGTCAGCAGGGTCATCAAACCGGAAGGTTTAAATTAACTATATATGAGTAGTACTAATTAGTAATGAAACCAAAAATTAAAAAAATCAGTTTCTTTGCGTTCGCGATAGAAATAGCGACGAGCAAATACAAACAAGAAAAACAAAAAATGTAGCACACCTGGAAAAATTAATTACTGGATAAATGTATCAAATGGAACTAAGTTTTGGTACTCAAGGAAAAAACATCTGCAAGTGGAACAAAATCTTTCTCTATGGGGAACAAAAAATTAGATACGACGGAACAAAACATTCCAAAAATGGAACAAATTATGCTTAAAGGTGGAACAAAAAATTACCACTCGAGGACGATGGAAAAATATTTAGTTCCCGTGGAACAAAATTTGGATACGTCGAAGCGCAACATTGAAAATTGGGGAGCAAATGACGAATATATGAGGAACATAAAATTAACGCACAAGGATCATTGAATAAAAGTTTAGTTCCTGAGGAAATAATTTGTATACGACAGTACAAAAAGTTACCGACTGGGGAACAAATTACGAGTATAGGTGGAACAAAAAACTTAGTTGCCAAGAACAAAATATTGGACCAACGTGAATAAAAAATTACCGGTCGTGGAACAAATTAGTAAGAAAAAATTAGTACCGAAGACCACATAACGAATCTTACTTTCCGGGGAACAAAAATTTAGGTACATCGAAAAAAACATTCCAAACATAGAACATATTATGCGTAAAGGTGGAACCACAAAATTAAAACTCGACGACATTGGAACAAAATTTTAGTTCCCGTGGAACAAATATTTGGATCGTCAGAACGCAACATTGAAGACTAGGGAACAAATTAGGAATACATGTGGAACAAAATATTAACGCACAAGGACCATGGAACAAAAGTTTAGTTCCCAAATAAATAATTTGAATACGACGGAAGAAAAAATGACCGATCGGGGAACAAATTACGAGTATAGATGGAACAAAAAATTAACGCCCCGAGGACCATGGAACACAAATTTAATTACCGGGGAACAAAATATTGGACCAATGTGAAAAAAATTTACTGGCTGTGGAACAAATTATGAGTACATGTGTAAAATAAAATTCGCACCGATGACCACGGAACAAAATCTTAATTTCTGGGGAACAAAAATTCAGATATGACGGAACAAAACATTCCCAAACAGGGAACAAATTATGCGTAAAGGTGGAACACAAATTAGCACTCGAGGACAATGGAACAAAATTTTAGTTCTCGTGGAGCAAAAATTGGGTACGTTAGAACGCAACATCGAAGACTAGGGGAACAAATTAGGAATACATGTGGAACATAAAATTAACGCGCAAGGACCATGGAAGAAAAGTTTAGTTCCGAAGTAAATAATTTTGATACGACGGAAGAAAAGATGACCGACCGGGGAACAAATTACGAGTATAGATGGATCAAAAAATTAACGCCCCGAGGACCATGGAACAAAAATTTAATTACTCGGGAACAAAATATCATACCAGTGTGAACAAAAATTACGGGCCGTGGAACAAATTATGAATACATGTGTAAAATAAAATTAGCACCGAGGACCACTGAAAAAATCGTAATTTATGCGGAACAAAAATTCATATACGGCGGAACAAAACATTCCAAAAATGGAACAAATTATGCGTAAAGGTAGAACAAAAAATTAGCACTCGAGGACAATGTAAAAATATTTAGTTCCCGTGGAACAACAATTTGGATACGTCGGAACGAAACATCAAAAATTGGGGAGCAAATTACGAATATATGTGGAACATAAAATTAACGCACAAGGATCATGGAACAAAAGTTTAGTCCCCATTTGGATAAGACAGAACAAAAAGTTACGCACCGGGGAAAAAATAACGAGTATAGGTGGGACAAAAACTTAATTACTGGGGAACAAAATATTGGACCAATGTGAACAAAAAATTACCGGCCGTGGAACAAATTAGTAAAATAAAATTAGTACCGAAGACCACATAACAAATCTTACTTTCTGGGAACCAAAAATTTAGATACATCGGAAACAAACATTCCAAACATGGAACATATTATGCGTAAAGGTGGAACCACAAAATTAAAACTCGGCGACAATGGAACAAACTTTTAGTTCCCGTGGAATACAAATTTGGATACGTCAGAACGCATAATTGAAGACTAGGGAACAAATTAGGAATACATGTGGAACATAAAATTAACGCACAAGGACCATGTAACAAAAGTTTAGTTCCCCAGTAAATAATTTGAATACGACGGAAGAAAAAATGAACGATCGAGGAACAAATTACGATTATAGATGGAACAAAAAATTAACGCCCCGAGGACCATGGAACAAAACTTTAATTATCGTGGAACAAAATATCAGAGCAATGTGAACAAAAATTATGGGCCGCGGAATAAATTGTGAGTTCATGTGTAAAATAAAATTCGCACCGATGATCGCGAAACAAAATCTTAATTTCTGGGGAACAAAAATTCAAATACGACGGAACAAAAAATTCCCAAACAGGGAACAAATTATGCGGATAGGTGGAACACAAATTAGCACTCGAGGACAATGGAAAAAATAGTTCCCGTGGAACAAAAATTTGGATCGTCAGAACGCAACATTGAAGAGTACGGAACAAATTAGGAATACATGTGGAACATAAAATTAACGCACAAGGACCATGGAACAAAAGTTTAGTTCCCGAGGAAATAATTTGGATTCGACGAAAGAAAAAATGACCGACTAGGGAACAAATTATGAGTAAAGATGTAACAAAAAATTAACGCCCCGAGGACCATGGAACAAAACTTTAATTACTCGAGAACAAAGTATCATACCAATGTGAACAAAATTATGGGTCATGGAACAAATTATGAGTACATGTGTAAAATAAAATTTGCACCGAGGACCACGGAACAAAAACGTAATTTCTGGGGAACAAGAATTCATATACGGCAGAACAAAACATTCCCATATATGGAACAAATTATACGTAAAGGTGGAACATAAATTAGCACTTGAGGACAATGGAACAAAATTTTAGTTCCACTGGAACAAAATTTTGGACAAGTCAGAACAAAACATTAAATACTTAGGAATAAATTACGAATACACGTGGAACATAAAATTAATGCACAAGGACCATGGAACAAAAGTTTAGTTCCCGAGGAGATAATTTGGATACGACAGAACAAAAAATTACCGACCGCGGAACAATTATGAGTATAGATGGAACAAAAAATTAAAGCCTCGCAAACAATGGAACAAAACATTAACGCCTCGCGGACCATGGAGCAAAATTTTAATTCCCGGGGAACGAAATATTGGACCAACGTGAACAAAAAATTACCGGCCATGGAAAAAATTATGAAAACATGTGGAACACAAGTTTAGTGCCCGAGAACCATGTCAGAAATTTTTACTTCTCAAGAACAAAACATTGGTACAACTTTACCAATGTGAAACAAATGACAATTTCATCGATAGCACCCCAAGGAACAAAACACATCTATAGGAGGAACAAAACTATAGAGTAATTAGAACAAAAATTTGGGCTAAGTGGAATATATCACACCTTTATGCTCAAATAAATCACAACAATCAATTGAACAAAAAATTCAAACATAGATGAAACCAAAAAAATAACCTAGATAGAACAAAAAGTTACACTTACGGAACACATCCCTAGTGGAAAAGATTAAAAGAATGAAGAAAAACATTAAATTGAAACATTAAAATGAAACGAAAAAAGAAAAGAAGAAAAAGAAAAAAGAAAAGAATGTAAAAAGAGAAAAGGAAAGGAAAAATAAGAAGAAAAAACACAAGTGGAGCAGCATGCACCTGTGCGCATTCCTTTTCTTTCCCTTTCTGGATCGTCTCCGCAACGTGTACGGACGGAACAAACGAACAATCCTGGTTCCCAGCGTCTGTTCGTGCGATGAAAAACTGGGCCAACCCACGTTCATTATCCTTCAGCGAAACGGGGGTAGGAATCGCTCGGGCGATACCGAGTGATTCCCAAAGGGTCGCCCCGAGCGAAATCGTGTCCGGCACCCCCGAGAGGGCCTTAAAGTCCAGCAGTGCCGGACACTGTCCGGACACGTCCTCCGACAGGTGTGGCCCACCCGTCATAGAGACACGGCGCGAATCGGTGCTCTAATGGCCCCGTGCAGGAGGCCGTTCCGCCCGCGTTAATGGCGACGCGTTTCCATAGGCGACGAAGGGACGGGACTGCGATGCGTCTGCGCCTCGCCTCGCATTTACGGCGGCGCCTGCTGAGCGCCCAGCCTTTCCTGGCTTACCAAGCGTCGGCGTGGACGAATCATGTCGCCGCCATTAACTCCGACGCGACGCGTGCTCACCCACCCGACGCTTCCCGCCCAGCACCACCGCTTCCCGCCTCCGTTTCCCGCCTTGACCCTGGACGGCTATAAAGAGGCAACCGCCGTGCAGCCATTTCACCACATCACCACAGTCGCTCGCCGTGTAGCCAATTCACCACACCATGAGCCGTAGCCCAGAGTAACCATGCCTCGCCGCCTCGCCACCTCATGGGCCACCCCCACCCAGCCAGCACGCCGTGCTCACGCCAAGGCGCAGGAGGACGCCGCCTCCGATGTACAGCCGTTCGACTGGGTGGATGAGGACGACGTCGACGTGGCCGAGCAGGGGGAGAAGGAGCCGGTGTAGGTGTCGTACCCCGGCCAGGAGCCGCCGCCCGAGCTTGATTGGGTCCCGCCGCCGCCGCAGCACCAGGAGCAGGAGCTGGAGCAGGCGCTCCCGCCTCCGCTGTGGCCAGACCAGTTGGTTGCCGTCAACTCGTTCGAGAGCTGGCGCAACGAGCAGGCAAGCCGCCAGGTCAGCCTCGGCTACGAGTCGACTGGCGACGCCGTGGAGGCCGCCATCATGGAGGCCTCCATCCGGAGCGCGGAGCGGGATGCCCGTTGCCGCGCCTTCATGGCCGCAGAGCGGGCGGCGTACGAGCAGCTCAACGCCTAGGCGGCGGCGCCGGAGCAGCAACAACTCATAGCCCAGGCGGAGGGGCTGGCGCATGACGCCTACCAGCTGCTCGCCGAGCGGGCGGCCCACGAGGAGCTGAACCAGGCGCGCGCGGCGAGGCAGGCGCAGGGGAGGGCAGCTGTTGGATGTATGTCCAAAAGGCAATGTATTTATACATCTGATTCATATATTATGTTTTGTGTTTATTATGCTATAACTGGTATGATTTCTGAATACGTGATTCAGGAGAAAGCTCATACGCACGTGTATAAAACATGAACAGTAAAAGTTACCCTAGTCTTATTTACAGACTAATTTGTTGCATGCTTGATGATCAAGCTTTCATGGTCATGGACATTGTATATGTCAGCATCAATGAATGTCATATTGTGGGAGCATAATATGGCTGGGTAGACCCAAGTTTTGGTATGCTAAGAAATTCCGTTTGTTTTGTCCTTAGGTTATCTCAGAAAGGTTATTATACAACATGTTCTTGAACCATGAGGTTATTAGGGTTGTGTATACTAGAGTAAATGCTTTGGTGCTGTCAACCATCACGGCCGTAACTGGGTGATCATAACGGCAGTTACTGGGTAGTTACGAAGGTATGCATGATCATAATGTTCTGAGATGGAAGATTACTCCTCTGTCAAAAGAGAGATATGCCCTGGGCCCACTCGGTACGAAAGGTATCCATTATGTTCTGCAGCCAATGCATGGTGAAGTTACACCGTGTGGGACATCGTAATACGGGAACAAGTAAAGGGAACTTGCCGGTTAACGAAATAGAAAAAGATGTAGTGAATCATGAAAGATTCATGGCAACATCATCGGATATGTATATCTCGGGTAAAGTTCTGTATCGCGAGTAATGGGAATGATGTATTAATAATCAACAGGTTCCACAGAGTGTCTTCACATAACTGTAGCAGTTATTCAGGTCGTCCTCGACCTGACCCTGGCCGGTGATTAGATGAACACATCTAATTATAGCTACACGTTATCAAACCTGTAGGGAGGACACGCTTAAACTAGGATTGGTTAGTTGTGTATATTGGTTGGTCTGGAACATAGTGAGAACGTGTCATCGGATTGGATCTGGGTGATAGATATATTTATATGTATCAGAGAGATAATAAAGGCAGACGTTGGACGTCTCGGAATGATAGAAGTTACTATCATTGCCGGATTTATTCCGAGGGTGTTTATATAAGTAGCAATATTTATCCAGAGTATTTTGTCTGCGGACACTGGGTGTCCCGGATCATGTAAAAGTGTTTTATATGATAAGTAATTAATTCGGTGAATATTCTGTAAAAGGAAATATTCAAATAAGAATTAATTAGACAAAATATTATTTAGTTAAATATTAATTTATTTAATTGATAAATAATTATTGGAAAATATTAAGGCCAATAAAAGGTGGCTGTCACATGGCTGCCGCACCACCACTAGGTGGCGGTGGGCCGAAGCGGACGTGGACGCGGGCGGCCAGACGGGCCGACGCGGACGGGCGACGCAGGAGCAACGCGGGCGAGGCGGTGTGGCGCACGGCGGGCCCCAGCCGGGGGTTGATGACGTGAAAACACACGTTCGTTGGGAGGCCCCCAAGAGGAAGGTATGATGTATTGCAGCAGCAATTTTCCCATGATATTTATCAAGGTTATCAATCCAGTAGGAGTCAAAAGTGCTTCAGAAGGTTGTCAACGGCACCAGAAAATATGGCACGGCGCAATGTCAGATGATTTGGTGGTTGACATGGACCTACACACAACACAATAAAACTAATTTGCCCCAACGAAACAAGAAGGTTGTCAATCTTCCCGGCTTGCTGAATACAAAGATTAAACGTATGGTGTGGAGAATAATAATAAATGCAGAAAGTAACAGAAAACAGATGATTGCAGTTGGTGTTTTTATCAGTCTAAAAGAATGGACCGGGGTCCACAGTCCACTAGTGGTGTCTCTCCATAAAAGATAACATGCATGTTGGGTAAACAAATTACAGCTGTGCAATTGACAAATAGCAAGCGCATGACAATACAATATATGACAAGATAGTTTATTGTAGTATTTATTGGGCATTACAACATAATACATGGACCGCTTACCAGCTGCAGCCATGCCTAAATAATCCACTTCCGAGATAGCATCCGCGTCTCCCGTTAGTATTAAGTTGCAAACAACAGATTATTGCATTAAGCAAAGTGTGTACTGTAAACAAACACATTAGACTTAACAACACTACCCTTAAGCTAAGCATTAGTTATTTTATCCCTAGTGGCAACAGCACATCCACAACCTTAGATGTTCTTGTCACTCACCCAGATTACTGGAGGCATGAACCCAGTATCGAGCATAAATACTCCCTCTTGGAGTCACAAGCATCTACTTGGCCAAAGCATCTACTAGCAACGGAGAGCATGCAAAAACATAAATAAAACAGTAGATAGATTGATAAACAACTTGATCATAACATCACTATTCATCGGATCCCAACAAACACAACATGTAGCATTACAATAAGATGATCTTGATCATGTTAGGCAGCTCACAAGATCTAAACACGATAGCACAAAGTGGAGAGACAACCATCTAGCTACTTCTATGGACCCGTAGTCCAAAGATGAACTACTCACGCATCACTCCAGAGGCGGGCATAGTGATGTAGAGCCCTCCGGTGATGATCTCCCTCTCCGGCAGGGTGCCGGGAAGAGCTTCAGAACCCTCCCGAACTAGGGTTGATGACGGCGGCGGCGACGGAACTTTTCGTGGAATAATGCTCGGGTATTTAGGGTTTTCGGGACGGAGGCAATATATAGGCGAAAGGGCGGCGCGTGGGGCCAGCCGAGGGCCCCACACACCACCACGGTGCGCCAGGCAGGGGGGCCGCACCCTAGTGGTGTCTGGCTCCCTTGGGTCGCTTCTTCGTGCGCCCTTCGGACTTCGTCTTCGTGTCGGTGAAAAACTGGGCTCCGTTGATTTTCGGCCAATTCCAAGAATATTTCCCGACTAGCTTTTCTGAAACAGAAAACAGCAGAAAACAGGAACTGGCACTGTGGCATCTTGTTAATAGGTTAGTCCCAGAAAATGCATAAAAATGCTATGAAGTGTATATAAAACATGTAGCAATATGTATAAAACAAGCATGAAACATCAAAAATTATAGATACGTTTGAGACGTATCAGCATCCCCAAGCTTAGTTCCTACTCGTCCTCGAGTAGGTAAACCATAATAATATAATTTTTGGAGTGACATGCTACCAACATAATCTTGATCATATAGTAATGTAAGGCACATGAACTAAATGAAGCGATCCAAGACAATTGTCTATAGTTGCTAAAAAGTAAACAAGGAGTAAACATAATATATCATACAAGTAAAAAAATAATCATGGATAGTACTTTGGAGACATGAGCTATGAGAATTTGCATAAAAATTAGCTCACCAAGCAACATTTTTGAATTAAAAGTGTTTGACCAACACAAAGGAAGATTTAAGTTTCAGCATTTGCTTCAACTTTCAACATATTTATCTCATTGTCAACACAAAGTAGCATAATTAGTCTAATATGCTAACATATAACAATTCTTGTACCAAAGTTGACACTAGTGTTTGCTTGTGGAGAATAGACAGGAGTAGGAAAACTGACTCAACATAAAAGTAAAAGAAAGGCCCTTCGCAGAGGGAAGCAGGATTAAGTCAGGTGCTAGAGCTTTTTAGTTTTTTTGAAATCATATAGAGAGTAAAAATATATTTTGAGAGGTGCATGTTAATGGTCAACGAATGGTAGCAAACAATACAGTATTACCCCTGCCAACCAGACTTTTTAAGAGCGGCTCCCATTGAGGAACGTTATTTCTGCAACAAGCAGATCATTCCTTGTTTCTCCTATGTTTACACATGCAGATGTTTGACTGAATGCTCAGGAACAAAATGTGAGGGGACTTTATGATGAAAGTTGTAAATTAAGGGGGTTGGGCACCCGCTGCCAGCTCTTTTTGCAAAATTATAGATAAGCAGATGTAAGCTGCTAGTCTGGAGTAAAGTCTGATTGACAAGTGTAATAAAGATGATCTAGTACTTCCTCATGAGCTGGTAAACAGAGACACAAATAAGAAGTAGTAACAGTTTTGAATAATTTAAAGGTAGCACATGACAAATTTACTTAGAGTGGCAACAAAATACCACATATAGGTAGGTATGGTGGACACAGATGGCATGGATTTTGGCTCAGGGTTTTGGATGCACGACAAGCATTCCCTCTCAGTACAGAGTTTAGGCTAACAAGTTCATTTTAAGCAAACACATAACGTCAACCGGTATAAAAAGAACCATATGATGAACATATAAAGTAAAACTATAAGACTCCATACTGTCTTCCTTGTTAACCAAAGCATCCTTTTAACAGAAAATATCTAGACTTTGGAACTACCAATTATGACAAATCAAATAACTTCAAGCTTTAATGGTAGTTCTTCACTAATGAGCCTTTACTTACATGATACACAAGTTTAAACATTACTTACTTGATAACACAAAAACAATTGAAAAGTATCAAGTTACTCGAAACAAATGATCTACAAGACTATGCAAGCATTTTCTTTATACCATTACCACATGCATAACATTTTCTGTTCCAACCAAACACCAATCAATTTTTTTAACAACTCTCCAAACAAATATAAGTGAAGCAAGAGAGTATTTTCTTCAAAAGAACTAATAGCTCTGAATAATAGATTCATGAAAAACAAGAGCTAGAAGCATAGCAGCGCTAGACAAGAATACTCAACAAGTATAAGTGAAGAATAGGAGTGTTCTAATGAAAAAGCGGAGCGTGTCTCTCTCCCAAACAAGAGTGCTAGGGTCCAACTAGTTATGACCAGAGAACAAAACATAAACAAAATGAAAATAAAACACACAGACGCTCCAAGAACAGCACTTAAAATGTGAAGAAATAAAAATATAGTCTCACTAGAGATGACCTGATAATTTGTCGATGAAGAAAGGGATGCCTTGGGCATCCCCAAGCTTAGACGTTTGAGTCTTCTTGAAATATGTTGGGGAGTTCCAGGGAAGCCTTCCCAATCTTAAGCTCTTTACTCTTCTTGATCTTATTTTATCACCCTTCTCTCTTAATATTTGAAAACTTCCTTCACACCAAACTCAGAGTAAACTTCATTAGAGGGTTAGTGCATCAAATCATAATCTCACTTGGTTCTGTAAAGACACATTATAAACATCATTTTAAATATTAGCTAATGTTTACAATCCTTATGTGAAACTCTTCCACGTTTAAAGAATTTCACTTAACACTTGTAAAAGAGAGAATGCAAAACTAGACAGAATCTGTCAAAACCAGAACAGACCGTGAAGACGAATTTTTTCGAGGCACTTAAGTCACTCAAATCAGAAAACACTGAACTAACGAAAGATAGGTAAAAAGCTCAGGCTTCTGCACAAAAATTTGCAGATTAAAATACTGTTCCGTGATGTTTCACGAATTTTTACCATGAGGCACAGAAATCTGTTTCTGGACAGCAAACTAAACTTTTAGTGCTATCTTGCTATTAGAGGCTCTTCTTGGCACAAAAAAACGAAAAATAAAAGATACAAAGGAATTGTTACAAAATTAAGCTAATTCCTTGACTCAACAAAACAAAATAACAGAAAATAAAATGGGTTGCCTCCCATGAGCGCTTTTCTTTAACGCCTTTTAGCTAGGTACAAAGCATGAATCAAGTATTATCAAGAGTGGAAACATCAAAATCATAGCTTGTTTGAACAATAGAATCAAAAGGTTGTTTCATCCTCTTCCTAGGAAAGTGTTCCATACCTTTCTTGAGTGGGAATTGAAATTTAAAATTACCTTCTCTCATATCAATAATAGCACCAACAGTTCTAAGAAAAGATCTGTCGTGGCTCGTTGCACGGACACCGGGAGTATAGGATACCCCCTTTTAGGTTCGGCATGGGGCGCGAAGGAGGCTGAGAATCGTCTTCTTGGGCGGAGTCTAGATCAAGCTCTCCTCTCCACGATCAAAGCATGCAACCACAGGGACACAAGGAGCTACCCAGGTTCAGGCCGCCCGGAGGCTAAAAGCCCTAGTCCTGCATGTCTGGATTGATGAGTTCTTCATAGTGTGGCTTACAATGGAACCTCCCGGACAGGGTACCCGGAAGGGTTTTGGCCCGAGGTAGAAGAAGGACAGATCCTGACCCGGAGGAGATCACCTTCCTCTCTACCTCCGCAGCCCTAGTCTAGTCTTGCTCGGGCTCTAGCTTGTGTTCACCCTTGCTCTATCTTATTCTTGTTCCGTCCCTTCTTCCTTTTTCCCTCCTCCCGTGCCTTGGTCCTCCTTTTATAGGCTAAGGGGTTGCCACATGGTCACGTGAGGAGCATGAGAGACCTTCGGGTGAAGGACCCTCCTCATCTAGTTTAGAGGGAGACGTGGCCTCTCCTCAGCCTAGCGTCTCCTCTGGGTTAGGTGGGAGCGTCAGCCTTGGGGTGGACAGGCGCTGACACCAACACGGGACGTGCTTCCCGCCCGCGCTGCCTTCGCCTTGCTTCCCAAGTCTTCCGTGGTGAGGTGGAGTGCTTATCCATAGGAACGTAGGAAGTACCCGGGAGGGAGCCTGGCCTCCTGCCGGGAACTCGGGCTCTCGGGTCCTTCTTGGCCTTCTTGCTTGATTCGGGGACCCGAAAGGTCCCCAGGACCGGAGCCCTTAGTCGTCGTTGGCCATGCGTGTCCTGACGGTGAACCCGCCAGCTTGGCTTGAGTCTTGGTCTTATCCATCTTCATCTTGGGCCCACATGGGGTGGACCCACTTTGGCAGTACTAGGGGAACCCCATGTTCCACTGTTGCGACAGTAGCCCCCGGGCATGGTCCCGGCGGCTCTTGCTCCAGCTGCCGGGGCCATGGCCTAAAGATAGGTCAAAGTGGGTCCCGGGTACCTGGTCTTCACAGCTCCGTTGGGGACCCGCCGAGGCGAGGTAGAGACGAGCCCCGGGTCCTGTTTGACTGAATCACGGCGAACGTTGCTATTCATACGGACCCCTTGCTTATCCTGAAATCCAACGGGCGAAACGCGAAGAAATCGGCACGCCCCCTCGATCCCCACGCCCGTCGGAGTAATGGAGCCGCGACGTGACGTGTGGGATGCCTTATAAGCCACGACTGGCTTCCACTGTAGCCGTTACCTCTCCAGATCCGCCGAAATCCCCAAATCGCCGCCCAGGAGACTCCTTCTCCCTGACCTCGCCAATCGCCGCCTCCCGTCTTGGCCGCCGCCGTTCCTTGTTCTTGCCCCCAGCCCATGCCGCCTAAGCGAGATGGGACGGTGATACGTCTCAAACGTATCTATAATTTTTTATGTTCCATGCTGTTATTATATCAATTACTACATGTTTTGGTTATACTTTATATCATTTTTATGCATTTTCTGGGACTAACCTATTAACAAGATGCCACAGTGCCAGTTCCCTATTTTCTGCAGTTTTTTGTTTCAGAAAATCTATTAAAGAAATATTCTCGGAATTGGACGAAACAAAAGACATCGTCAATAATATCACGAGGAGATCACGAAGTTCAAAGGGGAGTCGGAGCAGACCCACCAGGGGGCCACGCCACACTAGGGCGCGGCCCAGGGTGGGCCCGCGCCCCCCTATGGCGTGGTGGCCCCCCTCGGCCACCGACGCCGCCTCTTCGCCTATATATTCTCCGTGACGCGAAAACCCTATGACGGTCGATCATATTCCATGAAAAGTTCCGTCGCGGCCGTCATCGTCAATCTCAGATCGGAGGAGTTCTGAAGCTCTTCCCGGCACCCTGCCGGAGGGGAGATCATCACCGGAGGGCTCTACATCACCATGCCTGCCTCCGGAGTGATGCGTGAGTAGTCCACCCCTGGACTACGGGTCCATAGCAGTAGCTAGATGGTTGTCTCTCTACCTTGTGCCTCCATGTTTAGATCTTGTGAGCTGCCTAACATGATCAAGATCATCTTATTGTAATGCTAGATGTTGTGTTTGCTGGGATCCGATGAATATTGATACCATGTTTATTCAAGTTGTTTATCTATGTGCTCTTGATCTTGCATGCTCTCCATTGCTAGTAGATGCTTTGGCCAAGTAGATGCTTGTGACTCCAAGAGGGGGTATTTATGCTAGATAGTGGGTTCAGTCTCTAGATATCTGGATCAGTGACAGAAAGGTCTAAGATGGTAGATGTGCTGTTGCTACTAGGGATAAAACATTGGTGCAGTGTCCAAGGGCACTTGTATTGATTACATTACACACTTTACTTCATGCAATAATCTGTTGTTAGCAACTTAATACTGAATGGGATGCGGATGCTGCCTTGAAGGTGATTATTTAGGCATAGATGCGGTTGGAATAACGGTCTATGTACTTTGTTGTAATGCCCAACTAGATTTCATAGTAGACATCTTGGCATGTATTGCATTGTTATGCCCTCTCTATTTGTCAATTGCCCAGCTGTAATTTGTTTACCCAACATGCTAGTTATCTGTTCTGAGAGAGACACCACTAGTGAACTGTGGACCCTGATCCAATTTCCTCATACTGTTTACACAACCTGCTGCAATCATCTGTTTCCTGTTACTTGCTGTGTTTCCTGCTGTTTTCCACAACATACATTTAACTCTTTGTTTCTGCAAGACCAGAGAGATTGACAACCTCTCTGTTTCGTGTTGGGCAAAGTTCTGGTTTGTGTCTGTGCAGATTCCACGTTGGTGCAAGCTCCCTAGCGCCAGGGGGAGTCAACATCAACAACCTTCCAATTGATCGTCAAGTCCTACTGGATTGATAACCTTGGGTAGATTTCTCAAGGGAAAACTTCTGCTGTCTACATCATAACCTTCCTCTTGGGGTTCACCAACACGTAGCCGTCAAGCTATTTTCTGGCGCCGTTGCCGAGGACTTGGAGGCTATTGGAAAGGGGAGTCTCTTAGTTCCAATCTCTTTACTTTGTTTTTGTCTTGTTTTAGTTTTGTTTTGCTTGTTGTTAAAATCAAAAACCCAAAAAAATTAAATTCCTGCATCTAGTTTATTTCGGTTTGCTCATCATGTCTGGTTCTTTTTATTTTGTTTCATCTCCTGAGGTTGAGGTTCGAACTTTTAAGCAACAAGGGGGAGAAAGTTTAAAAGATGCTTGGTACGGAATTAGTAATGCTCATCATAGGTGTGCTAAAAACATTCCACTACAATCCTTCTTAGGAACTTTTATGTTGGCATTACCAATTGGTATAGATATGTTTTGGACACTTTGACAGGGGGTAACTTCCTAGGAACACCTGCTCTAGAGGCTAGCTACATCCTTGAAAGTCTAGTAGGAATACCACCTGTTAATGAAATTAAAATTGAAGTCTCTCTTGAGGATGTTATGAAAATTCTTAGAACAAGAAGGGAAAATAGAGCTAAATATTCTAATCAACCTTTTGCTAAGAATGGTCTGAAAATTCCAATCCCCTATAAAATGATGGCATTGCATGACACTTTAGAAAATAATTTTGGATGGATTGTGCCTGAAAATCTTTTTGATGAAGAGAGTGTACCTAAGAGAAAAGAAAAAGAGAACTCTGAAACTAGCATAAGTAGCATACAATGCATTGTTGATAAGACTTTTAAGCTTTCATTGTATGATCTGGATCTTGACAATACTTGATGCATCTCTTCATGCCTAGCTCAAAGGCATTAAAGAAAAGCACTTCTGGGAGATAACCCATGTTTTTATTTGCTGTTTTATTTTTGTTTTCTTGAGTCAAGGATGCTTGTTTACCTCTGTAGCAACTCCTTTGTATCTTTTATTTGCTGTTTTGTTGTGCCAAGGAGAGTTACTAATGCAAAGTTGGTTTTATTTTCGGGACTGCATTGGGACAGATTGCTGTTCGTCACCGTTTAATTCAGTAGAAAATCAAAAAAATCGAAAAATGCTGAAACTTTTTGTGCATGTTCCTGATGATGTTACGCAACTTTCATTATTTCAAAAGTTCTTCATCTGAGCATCGTAAGTGCCTCGAAAAAATTCGTCATTACAGACTGTTCTGGTTTGACAGATTCTGTCTTTTATTTTGCATTCTCTCTTTTACAAGTTTTTAAGTGGTTTCTTTTCGTGTAAAAGTGCCCACTTGAGCCTAGTAACAGTGGCTAATGTTTAAAATAGTTGGCTTGTGAGTTTTGTCTTTGCTAGAACTTTGAAGTATTATCTTTTAGTGCACTAACCTGCTAATGAGAAAAGCTGTTAAGTTTTGGTGTGAAGGAAGTTTTCAAGTGTTGATAGAGGAGAATGATATTACATGATCAAGAAGAGTGAAGAGCTTAAGCTTGGGGAGGCTTACCTCCCCAGCATATTTCAAGAAGACTCAAGCATCTAAGCTTGGGGATGCCCAAGGCATCCCCTTCTTCATCTACAAATTATCAGGTCATCTCTAATGGTGCTATATTTTTATTGCTTCATGCTAGTGTACTCTTCCTTGGAGCGTCAGTGTGTTTTTGTTTTCAGTTTGTTTTGTTTTGTTTGCTGTGCTATACTTGTTGGATCCTAGTATTCATGTTTGGGAGAGAGACACGCTCCACTTTTTCATTAGAATACTCTTGTGCTTCACTTATACTTGTTGAGTATTCCTGTCTAGTTGCTGTTATTGCTGTTAGCTCTCAGTTTTTCATATCTCTTGTTAGAGCTTTCAGTTTCTTTTGAAGAAAGTACTCTCTTGCTTCACTTATATCTGTTTGGAGAGTTGTCAAATAAGTTGATTGGTGTTTGGTTGGACCAGAAAAATGCTATGCATGTGGTAGTGGTATAAAATGCTTACATGAATCTTTTTAGATCGTTGTCTTGAGTAATTTGATGCTTGCCAATTGTTTTGAGCTGTCAAGTAATTAATGTTTAAGCTTGTGCATCATGTAAGTAATGGCTATTAATGAAGAACTACTATAAGGATTTTCTGCTATAATAATCTGTTGCATAATTGGAAGTCCATAGTAGTCTAGATAATTTTTGGATGAAGGCTATGTGTTAACAAGGAAGACAGTGGGAGTCTATGGTTCGTCAAACCTTGTGTTTTATGTACACTCTTGCTATTCCAGTTGATAATGATGTTTGCTTATAATAACCTTGCTAGCCTAAACTCTGTACTAAGAGGGAATGCTTCTTGTACATCCAAAACCTTGAGCCAAATCCATGCCACCTGTGTCCACCATACCTACCTATTATGTGGTGTTTTCACCATTCCAAGTAAATTTCTTCATGTGCTATCTACTAACTACTCAAAACAATTATCCTTTTTGTGTCACTACTTGAAAAGCTCATAAGGACGTAGATAGGTGGTCTTTATTTCCTGGTTGATCAAATTTTACACACCTGGACTAGTGGCATATACATCCGCTTATCCAATAATTTTGCAAAAAGAGCTGGCAACGGGGTGCCCAGTCCCAATTAATTACAACTTTAACCAAACAATTCTCTTCACATCTTTTTGCCCCTGATTCGTCAGTCAAGCAATGTTCACAAGTGTGTAAACAAAAGAGAAGAGGGATGATCTGCCCGCTGGTAGAAATAACGTCCTTCATGGGAGCCGCTCTTGTAAAGTTTGATCAACTAGTGAAGTAGAGTATTGCCTATTTGCTGATTTGTTGACACCTGTATACACCATTACCTTACAAAACAATATTTTATGCTCTCTATATGCCTTCGGGAACTACAGCTCTAGCACATGATGTTAATCCCTGCTTCCCTCTGCGAAGGGCCATTCTTTTACTTTTATGTTGAGTCAGTTTTCCCACTTCTTTCTGTCTACTTAAGCAAACATCATTGTCAACTCCAGTATAACAGTTTTTACATAACTTTGTGTTTGGTTGATCATATTCTTTGCATTGACATTATCTATATGATATACATGTTGAAAGTTGAAGCAAAAGCTGAAGCTATTATCTTCCTTTGTGTTGATACAAACACTTTCATGTTGAGAATTATTGCTGCTGTGAGCTAACTATTATGTTAGACTATTATATCTCTAAATGTTTTATAGTGTTATTCATGAAAGTTTGCACTTGTGTGATCACTTATGTTTACTCTTTATTTACTTGCTTGCAAACTATAGACCATTGGCTTGGATCACTTCATTCAGATCATGTGCATTACATTGTTATTTGATCAAAGATTGTGTTGGTAGCATGTCACTTCAAAAATTATCTGTTTTTATCGTTTACCTACTCGAGGACGAGCAGGAACTAAGCTTGGGGATGCTTGATACGTCTCAAACGTATCTATAATTTTTGATGTTCCATGCTGTTATTATATCAATTGCTACATGTTTTGGTTACACTTTATATCATTTTTATGCATTTTCTGGGACTAACCTATTAACAAGATGCCACAGTGCCAGTTCCCTGTTTTCTGCTGTTTTTGGTTTCAGAAAATCTATTAAGGAAATATTCTCGGAATTGGACGAAACAAAAGACATCGTCAATAATATCACGAGGAGATCACGGAGTCCAAAGGGGAGTCGGAGCAGACCCACCAGGGGGCCACGCCACACTAGGGCGCGGCCCAGGGTGGGCCCGCGCCCCCTATGGCGTGGTGGCCCCCCTCGGCCACCGACGCCGCCTCTTCGCCTATATATTCTCCGCGACGCGAAAACCCTATTACGGTCGATCATATTCCACGAAAAGTTCCGTCGCGGCCGTCATCGTCAATCTCAGATCGGAGGAGTTCTGAAGCTCTTCCCGGCACCCTGCCGGAGGGGAGATCATCACCGGAGGGCTCTACATCACCATGCCTGCCTCCGGAGTGATGCGTGAGTAGTCCACCCCTGGACTACGGGTCCATAGCAGTAGCTAGATGGTTGTCTCTCTACCTTGTGCCTCCATGTTTAGATCTTGTGAGCTGCCTAACATGATCAAGATCATCTTATTGTAATGCTAGATGTTGTGTTTGCTGGGATCCGATGAATATTGATACCATGTTTATTCAAGTTGTTTATCTATGTGCTCTTGATCTTGCATGCTCTCCGTTGCTAGTAGATGCTTTGGCCAAGTAGATGCTTGTGACTCCAAGAGGGGGTATTTATGCTCGATAGTGGGTTCAGTCTCTAGATATCTGGATCAGTGACAGAAAGGTCTAAGATGGTAGATGTGCTGTTGCTACTAGGGATAAAACATTGGTGCAGTGTCCAAGGGCACTTGTATTGATTACATTACACACTTTACTTCATGCAATAATCTGTTGTTAGCAACTTAATACTGAATGGATGCGGATGCTGCCTTGAAGGTGGATTATTTAGGCATAGATGCGGTTGGAATAACGGTCTATGTACTTTGTTGTAATGCCCAACTAGATTTCATAGTAGACATCTTGGCATGTATTGCATTGTTATGCCCTCTCTATTTGTCAATTGCCCAGCTGTAATTTGTTTACCCAACATGCTAGTTATCTGTTCTGAGAGAGACACCACTAGTGAACTGTGGACCCTGGTCCAATTTCCTCATACTGTTTACACAACCTGCTGCAATCATCTGTTTCCTGTTACTTGCTGTTTTCCTGCTGTTTTCCACACCATACGTTTAACTCTTTGTTTCTGCAAGACCGGAGAGATTGACAACCTCTCTGTTTCGTGTTGGGCAAAGTTCTGGTTTGTGTCTGTGCAGATTCCACGTTGGTGCAAGCTCCCTAGCGCCAGGGGGAGTCAACATCAACAACCTTCCGATAGATCGTCAAGTCCTACTGGATTGATAACCTTGGGTAGATTTCTCAAGGGAAAACTTCTGCTGTCTACATCATAACCTTCCTCTTGGGGTTCACCAACACGTAGCCATCAGACGGGAGTGAGGAAGATGTCGCAATCTGCCGCCGAGAAGATGGCGATGAAGGCTTCCCTGGCCGAAGCGCCGCCCTCGATGAGGGTGACTCAGGCCCTCTTTTCTCCCAGTGAGTATGCGTCAGAGAAGGCCATCCAACGCGTCTGCCAATCCCTGGCCGCGAGCTTCCGCGGTACTGAGGAGTGGTGGTGCGCCCTGGGAGCGGTCTCAACGAGAAGGGGAGGTGATTACTTTCCACGATTTCTCCGTCGTCGGCCTTCTTCCTCCATTTTCCGAGTTCTTCGCAGCAATCTTGGAGGCTTACGGATTGCATATGCTGCACTTGCACCCTAATGCCGTGATGATGCTTGCTACTTTTGCCTATGCCTGCGAGGCATTCGCGGGTGTCATGCCCTCGGTGGCCCTGTTCCGCCATTTCTTCGTTCCACGCCTGGGGAAGTCCAAGTGGATCGCTGGCGGTGTCTCTTTCTGCCTCCGGAGAGATGCGGCGCACCAGTACCCGGAAACATTCACCAAGGCCTTGGTTGGAGAATGGAGGCACAACTGGTATTTTGTCGAAGCTGACGGGACCAATCCCCATCTGATGACTCCATATTATCCAGCGGAGCGACTGGCACACTCGAAGGAGAGAAGCTCTCAAGGGGAAGCACTGGCTCCAGTCATCAACAGGTTGGCTGCGCTTCGCGCAAGGGGAGTGACGGGTGCCATGATCTGGCAGACTTTCTTCATAGGGGGATTGCCCCTCTGCAGTTCCGGAGCCGCCCGCTCTGGGAACTCAATCAGGTGGGCAGCAGCCTTCCACGGTCTAGATTCCACTTGACAGAGACCACCTGGGCTCTGTCCATGGGCTACATATTGCCATGGGTACCCTTCGAGTTCCAGGATGAGACTTGCCGCTGTTCGAAGATCCAGCCGCCGACGGTATCCGATCTTCGATGCCAGAGTGCAATGAGTACGGGGTGGCGGGTACTACCAAGATCGAGCCCCCGCCAGCACCCAAAACACGCAGTCTTCAAGGAGGTAGGCCAAGGGAGCAAAGCCTTGCCCACGGGGACGTTTCCCCTGAAGAACCTGGGACTTCGGATGACGAAGGCGACGAAGTGACTCCTCCGGGAGTACCTTGCGGGCGTGGAGGCCCCGGCGCTCCTTCCGGGGCGGCGACGAACCCGCCGGGTGACGAACTCCCAGAGCAGCCTGTGCCGCCGAGCTCGCCGTCGTTGCAGGAGTCTGATCAGTGTCGGAGGCCATCCCTCCTCCCCTTGCTGACATGGAGGTAGGGGAGGAGAGCCTGTCCTTGCCGGACCTCTTTGACGACTTGGTGCAGAAGAGGTGGAGCTTCTCCGGATCGAAGAGAGCCCGCCGGTAAGTTTTGATGGCATCTTGTCTTTGAAAGCGGAGTTGTTTTTCTTCTGCCGCCGTCCTGACTTCTGACTTTCATTTCTTGCACAGGAGCCCGACCCCGGAGTGGCCAAGCAAGCGACCCCGGAGAGGCGAGGACGTCGAAGCGTCGAGCTCCACCGATACCTCCGGAGGCAACTCCGAGCCCCCGAGCCCCCAGTCCGCCCCAAGGACCAGGGGGTGGCTCCGGTCGTCGCAGACGAGGCGGAGGCTGTCGGCGCGAAAGGCCCTGGGGAGAGGCGCGACGTGGATCCCCAGGCGACCCTGGACCGCGAGGACTCGCAGCAGGCGGGTGCATCCCCGGGGGCTCCGCCCCGGGAACGCTGACCCCTGCCCTGAACCCGGGAGAGTCGAGGAAGGCCCCGGGTTCTCCAAGACGTTCTCCAGCGTCTCGGAGTTCTTGTCTTCTGCCCGTGCCGAACTGGCGCGGCTGGTGCCCCGACCTCCGACAGCGGGGAGCACTCGCAGGCTCGCGAGCTGCGGCTTCCTCCGGGGAGGAAGCTCGCAGCGCCCGTGAACTGAAGCTGGCGGCGGACGAAGAGCTGCTCTATGCTTGGGAACAGCGAGTGGCCAGCCGCGAGAAAGAGCTGGAGCGACGAGAGGCCGAGCTGGAAGATGAAGAGCGCCACTACCTTGGCACCATTGAGGAGCTCCAGATCAAGATGGAGCGGGACGAGGACCGCTTCGAACAAGGCCTGGAGAACGTGGCTGGCTGGGCTCGCAGCGAGGTTGAAAATGACCTTCGAGCCAAAAGCAGAGCCGCCTCGTCGCTAAGCAAGCAGGTCTCTAAACTCCAGAGCGAGCTCAAGAGCGAGAGGGAAAGGGGAACAAGCCTACTCGGATTTCCAGAGAGCCAGGGGCGAAGAGATAGCTTGTCCGCCCGGGCTGAGGCGATGACGGCCACGATTGAGGCGCAGAAGCAGGCCCTCAAAACAGCTGAGAAGTTTAAGCAAGAGGCTACGGCTGGCCGCGTCGCCATGGAAAGGAAGATCCGGGAACTGGGCGATGCAATTGACTTCTGGAAGGACAAAGATGCGCGCATGACTGTCCTTCGCAAGAAGGAAACAAAGGAGCTGGCTGATGGGCGTGCGGCGATGGAAGCGTCCAAATCCCAAGCTCAGATTGCGTGGCACCAACATGAGCAGGTATCCAACCAGCTGACGGGGTGCAGGCAGAGCTGGCGGAAGCGAAGGATGCACTTGAGAAAGAGCGACGGCGATTTGCTCACACCGCCGCGATGATCACAACGTCTTGCTCCAGATGAACCACGGGTCCTTGGACATCGTGCAGGAGTTCACGAATTTGGGAGTGCCTTCTCCGCCCGTCCTCATGGCCGATCACTCCACTTCCTTCGCCCGCTATCCCGGGTTCTTGAAGTACGTGGCCTCGCTCATCAAAGGTATCAAGGAGCAGGTTAGCAGAGCCACTCGCCTTGCTGGGGAACAGGCAGTGAGGCAGGTGACGACCCGATTCGTCACAGCGCTTCGCCAGCGACACCCGCAGCTCTCCTTGCTATCCGAGCTGGAGGCGCCTGAACCCGGGACGCCGCTTCCTCCAGACGTGACCCGCCAGGTGGAGGAGATCTTGAAGCACCTTTCCCGAGAAGATGACCCGTGAACCTGTGAAGTCCTGAAAAGGACAATACCAGGGGCCGTGAACCATGCTTTTGTACTGATATTGCCAACTGGCTTATGAACTCATGCTTTTGAATGTAAATAACTTCTTCCCAAAGTATATAAGTTTTATTGTACTCGTGGGGGCTTTACGCTCTCGGGAAGGATCCAAAGGTGTGAGCGCTAACCAGCCGTGGGCACTCAGACTGATCTGAAGTGCGGACACAGGGCGCAACCCCCCAAAGGACCCACCGTTTCCTGACCGCACGGACCTCAGCCCACGATTCCACTGCCCGAGGGAAACTGACAGTGTCATCGCGAAGGCGCTGCCCCAGGAGAACGCCCACTTTCGCCTTAGCCAAAGCACATAAAACTGATATACCCGGGAACAAGCCCGTGCAAGCACGTTTATACTTAGCTCGCGTTTTGACTCCTTCTGGCTACCTCGGTAATCGTTCTGTCGCGCTGCCGCCAAGGCGGGTCTTCTATGCCGTGTTTCAGACATAATTCTGCCTTGCCCAGCAATTCTTGGCGGGGACAAGGCTTCCAACCGAGATAGCCTCCAATGCCGACTAAGGGCATGACTGGCTGGCTTGCGCCGGTCCGGAGACCATTTGTGCTTCTTGCTCGAGTTACCCGGAGACCACCCAACTGGTGATCCGGCGGCTTGCTGGCGTATCAGAGACGCCGGTCCGGAGACCCCACGGTTGTCTTAGTTTCCTGACCCGGATGTTCCTTGTTTGGTGACCCGACAATCTGGCTGGCTCATGCCGGTCCGGAGACCCTGAAGCTTGCTTTACTCGCGGGATCCTGATGCTAGCCACTTAGCGATCCGGTACTTCTGAGGGGGTCCACTTGGTCCAGGCTGTATCGTGACGATGTGACCCGGGAGATCCCATTCTCCGTGGGCCACGTCTCCGCAAATGAAGGTTTGATCCCAGCTAGCTGCAGCTTGCCCTTGACTGCTTTGTATCTGTGGGGGCTCGGTAGTAAGCAAGGTTCCGGGAGTTCTTCAGTCTGGGTGGATGCATTGGCAAAGGTCCGAAAGATCTTCCCTTCTGAGGAACCCCGCTGTGGCACTCCTCTTGGCTTTCTTGGACTTCTTGTTGAGGGGGCAATCTCGGCTGATGTGTCCTGGTTCTCCGCACGAATAGCAATCACCGTTCTTCTGGCGTATCTGGATGTCGTTGAACTGTCGGCAATCTTCCAGACTGTGCCGGTCAGATCTGTGGTACATGCACCACACTCCAGGCTGGCCGTCTTTGCGCAGAGGAATCTGGAGTTCTTGGGGCACGTAGATGAGAGGATCTTCTTGCCGAGGCTCGCTTTTTGTGTCTTGGTCGAGGTTTTCCTCCTCCGGAAGCGGCACTGTGGTCGGCGCGTCGGAACAGAGTTCCTCCTTCGCTCCATGCGTCCATGGGGAAAGAGGGACATCAATGTTCGTGGCACCTTCCTCAGGTCTTCCCGTGCTGACCAGAGAGCTGACATAAGCGGCTGGAGGGACGAAGTGGACTCCGAAGGCGCGATCTTTAGCGGCAGGTGCCGGCGAGGATCGTCAAGAACGAAGCCGAGGCCGGGGTACCGCAGGAACTCAAAGGCTGCCTTTCCCTTTCTCTTCTTTGTCATCTTGAATGTCGGATTCGGTATTCTCTTCACGAGAGCCGAAACTAGCGCCGTTCCGAAGGCGCTAGAACAGATCTTGACACGGACTGAAAGCTTGACGCCGAACTTGACGATGAACTTGACGATGAACTTGAGTGATGAAGAAGAAGACGAATCCAGCACTTGCGCCCCCTACCTGGCGCGCCAGATGTCGTGTCTCGTTGCACGGACACCGGGAGTATAGGATACCCCCTTTTAGGTTCGGCACGGGGCGCGAAGGAGGCTGAGAATCGTCTTCTTGGGCGGAGTCTAGATCAAGCTCTCCTCTCCACGATCAAAGCATGCAACCAAAGGGACACAAGGAGCTACCCAGGTTCAGGCCGCCCGGAGGCTAAAAGCCCTACTCCTGCATGTCTGGATTGATGAGTTCTTCATAGTGTGGCTTACAATGGAACCTCCCGGACAGGGTACCCGGAAGGGTTTTGGCCCGAGGTAGAAGAAGGACAGATCCTGACCCGGAGGAGATCACCTTCCTCTCTACCTCCGCAGCCCTAGTCTAGTCTTGCTCTGGTTCTAGCTTGTGTTCTTGCTCTATCTTGTCTTGTTCGTCCCTCTCCTCCCTCCTCCCGTGCCTTGGTCCTCCTTTTATAGGCTAAGGGGTTGCCACAGGGTCACGTGAGGGCATGAGGGACCTTCGGGGTGAAGGACCCTCCTCATCTAGTTTAGGGGGAGACGTGGCCTCTCCTCAGCCTAGCGTCTCCTCTGGGTTAGGTGGGAGCGTCCGCCTTGGGGTGGACAGGAGCTGACACCACCACGGGACGTGCTTCCCGCCCGCGCTGCCTTCGCCTTGCTTCCCAAGTCTTCCGTGGTGAGGTGGAGTGCTTATCCACAGGAACGTAGGAAGTACCCGGAGGGAGCCTGGCCTCCTGCCGGGAACTCGGGCTCTCGGGTCCTTCCTGGCCTTCTTGCTTGATTCGGGGACCCGGAAGGTCCCCAGGACCGGAGCCCTTAGTCGTCGTTGGCCATGCGTGTCTTGACGGTGAACCCGCCAGCTTGACTTGAGTCTTGGTCTTGTCCATCTTCATCTTGGGCCCACATGGGTGGACCCACTTTGGCAGTACTAGGGGAACCACATGTTCCACTGTTGCGACAAGGTCTTCCCAAAACAATAGGACAAGAGGATTTGCATTCAATATCCAAAACAACAAAATCAACAGGAACATAATTATTGTTAACCATAATAAGAACATCATAATTCCTACCCACAGGTTTGTTCATAGTTGAATCAGCAGCATGAACATTCAAATAACAATTTTCTAATGGTGCTAGATCAAGCATATCATAAAGTTTCTTAGGCATAACAGAAATACTAGCACCAAGATCACACAAGGCATTGCAATCAAAATCATTCACTCTCATTTAATGGTGGGTTTCCACCCATCTTCTAACTTTCTAGGAATAGAAGCTTCACGTTTAAGTTTCTCTTCCCTAGCATGAATAAGAGCATTAGTAATATGCTTAGTAAAAACATGTTTATTTTACTAGCATTAGGATTCTCAGCTAACTTTTGCAAGAACTTAATAACTTCAGTGAGATTACAACCATCAAAATTAAAATTATTATCATCAAAAGTAATGGGACCATTATCTCCTATACCTCGAAAAATTTCAGCACTTTTATCTGTAACAGTTTTAGTGCTATCAGGCAATTTAGAACTATTTTCAACCAAGGTAGAGATCTCCCCAATTTTAATTTTCTTATTACTAGCATGATTAGGACCTGTAGGTAATTCACTAGTGCACACGGTTTTTACATTTTCAGTAGTAGAAATAGTGCAAACTCTAGCAATCCTACCTTTTTCAGCAATTTCAGCTTCTTTTTCCTCTCTTTCCCACCTAGCATGCAACTCGGCTTGCATCCTAACATTGTTATCAATTTTAATTTGTATAGCATTGAGAGTTTTGCTCTCTTTAACATCATGAGGCATACTCTTTATTTTCAAAAACTCAACATCAAGCACAAGATTATCAACTTTAGAAGCAAGACCATCAAGTTTCCCTAGTTTTTCCTCAACAGTTTTATTAAAAGCAGTTTGTGTACCAATAAAATCCTTAAGCATAACTTCAAGATCAGAGGGCACACTCTTATTATTGTTGTAGGAATTACCATAAGCATTACCATAAGCATTGCCACTATTAGAAGGATAGGGCTTATAATTACTGTTACCAAAGTTATTCCTATAAGCATTGTTGTTGAAATTATTATTTTTAATGAAGTTCACATCAACATGATCTTCTTGAGAAACCAAAGAAGCTAAAGGAACATTATTAGGATCAGCATTAACTTGATTATTTGCAAGCATAGGCATAATAGTATCAACTTTATCACTCAAGGAAGAGATTTCTTCAACAGAATTTACCTTCTTACCTGTTGGAGCTCTTTCGGTGTGCCATTAAGAATAATTTACCAACATATCATCTAAGAGCTTTGTTGCTACACCTAAAGTGATGGACATAAAGGTACCTCCGGCGGCCGAATCCAGCGAATTCCTTGAAGAAAAATTTAATCCTGCATAAAAGGTTTGGATGATCATCCAAATAGTCAGTCCATTACCATTGCTTTCATTCTTTCCCAAGCTTGAGCGACATGTTCATTATCATATTGCTTAAAATTCATAATGCCACTTCTCAATGATATAATCTTAGCAGGAGGGTAATATTTTCCAACAAAAGAATCTTTGCACTTAGTCCATGAATCAATACTATTTGTAGGCAAAGATAGCAACCACTCTTTAGCACGTCCTCTCAAGGAGAAAGGAAAAGGTTTCAGTTTTATAATGTCACCTTCTACCTCTTTATACTTTTGCATGTCACATAGTTCAATAAAATTATTAAGGTGAGCAGCAACATCATCAGTACTAACACCAGAAAATTGCTCCTTCATAACAAGATTTAACAGTCCAGGTTTTATTTCATAAAACTCTGCTTTTGAAGCAGGTGGAGCAATAGGTGTGCATATAAAATCATTGTTGTTTGTGCTAGTGAAGTCACACAACTTAGTGTTCTGAAGATTACTCATTTTAACAAAATTAAAAACAAAACAAAATAACAAACCGAAATTAACTAAATGCAGGATTTTTTTTTGTGTTTTTGATTTTTAAAAGCAAACAAGATAAAATAAAATAAACTAAGCAAGACAAAAACAAAGTAATGAGATTGGAAGTGTGAGACTCCCCTTGCTGTAGCCTCTTGACTCCCCGGAAACGACGCCTGAAAATGTGCTTGATGACGTGAAAACACACGTTCGTTGGGAGACCCCAAGAGGAAGGTATGATGTAGTGCAGCAGCAATTTTCCCTTGATATCTACCAAGGTTATCAATCCAGTAGGAGTCAAAAGTGCTTCAGAAGGTTGTGAACGGCACCAGAAAATATGGCACGGCGCAATGTCAGATGATTTGGTGGTTGACGTGGACCTGCACACAACACAATAAAACTACTTTGCCCCAACAAAACAGGAAGGTTGTCAATCTTCCCGGCTTGCTGAATACAAAGGATTAAACGTATGGTGTGGAGAATAATAATAAATGTAGAAAGTAACAGAGAACAGATGATTGCAGTTGGTGTTTTTATCAGTCTAAAAGAATGGACCGGGGTCCACAGTTCACTAGTGGTGTCTCTCCATAAAAGATAACATGCATGTTGGGTAAACAAATTACAACTCGGCAATTGACAAATAGTAAGCGCATGACAACGCAATATATGACAAGATAGTTTATTGTGGTATTTATTGAGCATTACAACATAATACATGGACCGCTTACCAGCTGCATCCATGACTAAATAATCCACTTTCGGGATAGCATCCGTGTCTCCCGTTAGTATTAAGTTGCAAACAACAGATTATTGCATTAAGCAAAGTGTGTAATGTAAACAAACACATTAGACTTAACAGCAGTACCCTAAGCTAAGCATTAGTTATTTTATCCCTAGTGGTAACAGCACATCCACAACCTTAGATGTTCTTGTCACTCACCTAGATTACTGGAGGCATGAACCCACTATCGAGCATAAATACTCCCTCTTGGAGTCACAAGAATCTACTTGGCTAAAGCATCTACTAGCAATGGAGAGCATGCAAGAACATAAATAAAACAGTAGATCGATAGATAAACAACTTGATCATAACATCACTATTCATCGGATCCCAACAAACACAACATGTAGCATTACAATAAGATGATCTTGATCATGTTAGGCAGCTCACAAGATCTAAACATGATAGCACAAAGTGGAGAGACAACCATCTAGCTACTGCTATGGACCCAGAGTCCAAGGATGAACTACTCACGCATCACTCCGGAGGTGGGCATGGTGATGTATAGCCCTCCGGTGATGATCTCCCTCTCCGGTAGTGTGCCGGGAAGAGCTTCAGAACCCTCCTGAACTAGGGTTGACGACGGCGGCGGCGACGAAACTTTTCGTGGAATAATGCTCGGGTATTTAGGGTTTTCGGGACGGAGGCAATATATAGGCAAAAGGGCGGCGCGTGGGGCCAGCCGAGGGCCCCACACACCACCACGGCGCGCCAGGTAGGTGGGCCATGCCCTAGTGGTGTCTGGCTCCCCTGGGTCGCTTCTTCGTGCGCCCTTCGGACTTCGTCTTCGTGTCGGTGAAAAACTGGGCTCCGTTGATTTTTGTCCAATTCCAAGAATATTTCCTGACTAGCTTTTCTGAAACGAAAAAATAGCAGAAAACATGAACTGGCATTGTGGCATCTTGTTAATAGGTTAGTCCCAGAAAATGCATAAAAATGCTATGAAGTGTATATAAAACATGTAGCAATATGTATAAAACAAGCATGGAACGTCAAAAATTATAGATACGTTTGAGACGTATCAGGGGTTGGTGCGGCCGGGCCCCACCTGGTCGGTGCAAGGAAGGAAGAGGGAAGGGAGATGAGTTGGAGTCCTACTCTAACTCATACTCCCAAACCGAATTGGGCTAGGGGTCTTTCCCCTTGCCCAAGTCCCTCCACCCCTTTGCCATCTATATAAACCCCACCCCCTCCTATTTGGAGATACACAATAGACACAAGAAACACACAAGTCTAGATCTCTTCTAGTTGGTTTAGAGGGAACCTCTAATTAGAGGCAACCTCTCCGATTAGACTAGATCTAATCTCTCTCTTTCTCCTTCCCATGTGTTGAGATCTCCACCTTCATATACGCCAGTAGTGCTTCAAGCTTGGACGGCGAAGCCCTGCTGAACCTTTCCTGACGTACGCGTGCGAGCTCTCAGAGGGGTGAGACGTCTGACCCTCACTCTGCTAGACCAAGGAGATCAAGCAAGGAGAAGATGGCGAGATCTCTCTACCAGGCTTGGTTGAGAGAATCGGCGACAGGCTACTTCGACTACGTCATCGACATCAACATCAGCGACGGGCTACATCGACTACGTCATCAACACTTTTTCCGCAACTTCGGTGTTGATAACGTATTCTATCTAGATCTTCGGAACTTCGTATTCGCATGTATTTTCATAGTATAGATCTTTGAGCGTTGTGTAGCAAGCTGAACGAAAATTTTAAATTTCCGTTGCGCAACCCAACAGCAGCGGCAGAGCGGGATGCCATGCGCCGGGCGGAGAGCGTGCTTCGGCAGGAGAAGCGTGTGCGCTCGCGCTTGGCCCAGAGCCAGAAGGCCGCGCACGACGAGGAGGCTGGCCCGAGCAGCGGTGTTTAGATTAGGATTTACTTTAGTTTAAGTTTGTACCGTTTTAGGTTTAAGTTTGTATCGTTTAGTTTAAATTTGTATCGTTTAGCTTAAGTTTAAATCTAAAAAAGGGGTCATTTAGTTTAAATTTGTTTGAGTTTGAGGCGAAATTTGATTTCCATTTGGCAGTGGAGGCCGCCCACAAGGTGTTTGTAGTTTGGTCAGCATCTCGAACCGCTTGGGGGGCGGGCCTTTGCGGTGCGCCGCTGTGGGCGGCCTCCAAAACTTGGCCGGACACCGATTTGGAGGCCCCCGGTGGAGATGCTCTAAATAATATACGGCTGCCACATAGTCCGGTTAATCGTTTGGTGGCTCAGGTGGACACATCCAAAACGTCCACCCAGCTGACCATTTACATCCTGACCACTGAGCCACGCTGCTCCTCCACCCATCCCATCGCGACGGCGAGGGTTTCATTGGCCGCCGTGGCGGCAACGGTGAGGGACATTTTTCCTGGCGATTGGGGAATGGCGGAACAGACGAAACGGCGGCGCAAGGCGGGATCTAGGTCCACACCCGAGAGGAAGAACTAACGGAGGCGACCGGGTACGGGCGGAGTGCCGGAGTGGCAATTCATCCGTGATAACCGATGGTCGAACCAGTCAGGCAACGGTTCAACTGATTCACTTGCTGGTTTTTTAAAGGAAGAAGTCCATTTTAAATCTCGATCTTGTAGAGATTAGATAAATTGAATCCCAGCTCTAATTTTCTGAGTTAACACTCTGACCTAATAAAAATCCCGGTTCAAATCGAACGTTGGAGTTGTTTGAGGCCGAAAATGCCGACGTGGCATGAGTCAACCGAGATTGTTGTCATTGGTGGGCCAGCAAACTAGTGGGTTTAACCACATCGGGTTTTGAACTGTATGAGAGAGAGATTCGGGGAACACAATTTGGGTTCAATGCAGTCTTCGGTGGTGAAGGCAATTTCATAGCGGCCGTTGCTCTCGAGTTTGCTGGGACAAATGGCTAGGCAGCTTTGTAGGGACAAAGTCTCTCGACTGTCTGTCTCACTTATCCTTGAGGAGCTTTCCTAGAGTCTCTAATGCTCTTGAATCTGAAATTTCCCCTTCCCTGAGCTTTCTCCTCCTTCCCAAGTCCAAGTCCCCATCTATGTGAATGGAAAAATGTGGATCTCAAGTCACTGGTTGACTTCCTCCACTGTCCCTCCTCTCCGATCTATCCATAGGATTTTTTCCTTTCGGTAAAATTTGAGAGAGATGGGAACATTCTTGTTTTCTTTGTTTGGGCTTGTTGCAATTGCTTTGTCCTCTCCTATTTCTCTATATTTTTTATTGTTTTGGGTGATATTTGAGAGATGGGGTATTTGAAAACACTTATGTTCTTGTCCTTCATTTGGTGCATTGGTTTAAACTATCCGCGTTGATTCGTTTGAGTGAAAAACCCATGAGCTTGTTACTCTTGAAGGCCATCACCTCCTAGAAAGTTTGGTGCTGACAATTGCCAAGTCCAACCGTGCACCAAATTTTCTAGGAGGTGCAAAGCAATGCGAGAAGATCTCAGTTCAGGTTGGACTTGGCAGTATCTTTCCTGAAGACGAGGTGAATTGTAGAGGTGTTGCAGGCCGTGTGGAGTTTATTGCCGATTACATTTTCTGTCTAGTCGAAAGCCTTGTCCGATAGTGCTGGTATCGACAATGGCAACAACCTCGGTCGTTGTTTCTCTCCCTAGGGGTATTGTTGTAGACCCCCCTATACCCTCCCATGTAGTCTGGTGTGTCCAAGTGTGTCTGATCGGGCGATGACAACACTTCAGCATCGTTCTTCCTTGCGGCGTCCCTTTGGAGTCTTGTACTTTGTCGATGCTTTGGATCTACATCGTGCTTGTGGTTTATTCGTTCTTGGTGGTGGTACACTTGCGAAGTCAATTCCATGGAGTCTTAGTGAAGGTTAAATCCTAATGCGGTGATGCCCTATGCTAATCCGTGGACAAAAGGCAGGGAGTTCAAACCGTGAATAACCTCCTCTTGTTATTCTTCGCTTTAGCTTGTAGCTCGTTCTTTTCGTCTTTATTATTTATCCGTCTTTCTTTTCTTTTTGTGTGCACCCATGTCGTGGTTAATTTTTGGCCATTAAGTACTTCAATTTATAAAGCCGTACGAAACCCTTATGTCTACAAAAATCAAATATGATCAATTTTGTCATGAGAACTACATACGCGTACACTAACTGTTGCTCAAACCTGTGTCCTAATCAAAATGCACCATACATCTCCAGATGGAGTGTACAAGTATCACAGTACAACCCCACCCCGACACACCAGCTGCAGCACCACTTAAAACACTCGTACTGAAGCAACATCATGAACCCAATTTATACTCGAGCTACCAAAATAAACAGAGTGACACCAACTACACTGGACAGAAAGTTTAAGGGTGTTCACCTAAAATCTATATGAGAGGTGGATCCAACTACTCTTGACCCGCTAAATAGCATCATGGGACGTTATTTCGTACAATTTTCGAAGGAAAAAGAAGATGTTGAATGTTAAGTACATGGAAAAAGAATATGAATACAATGTTTGGTTTTCAGGACAGCAAAATATAGCCGAGTAGATCATTTGACATACAAATCTTCTTGTGTACAGCCAGCTTGGGTTAGCTATGAAAATTGGTCGGATCCAACATGGAAGATTCAGAGCTCTCCTGGTCGAGGAAAGTTACAAAATTTTCTTCCATGGTGATATGTTATTGCCCAAACAAACTAGATAAAGCCGCTAGATAACTTGCTAGCTGCAGAAGTGGACAAACACAAGATCACATATTAGTAGGGCAGAACGATTATCTTAAAGTTATGGTAACTACGTAACTGTGGTGTTCTACAGTACACAAAATAATAATTTGCTGTAACATTCTTAGGCAGAAAACAAGTTATTTTGGTTTTTGAATACTACTATCTACTAATTAAGATGAACTTTCTCTTCATAATCAACTTATGTACCTGTCCCAAGATACCGTTTCCTGTGCGACCTTCCAGTACCAATCCTGCAGTCAGTCCTAACACTGCCAATGCGCCATTAATAGCTTCTGCTTGACGACGGTTCTGCAAAACAGACAATTATGATTTAGTAAAAAGTTAAAAATATATAACATAGCAATATGTATTGATTGTGAAATTCATAGGGTCATACAACCGATGGGGTCTTCAAGAGTAACAGAGATCATGGTAATGAACTAGGAAGCTTTGTACATATTCAATACATATTGTAACTCCCTTTGTAAATAACTTCTTGCTTTATATTAATAAAAAAATGCAGTGGGAAACTCTCCCATTCTTGCACCTTAAAAAACTGAACTAGGAAGCGGCCCTATACTCAAGGCTGGTTATAAGATTATTTCTGTGATATTTTTATAAAAAAACTTAAAATAACATGATTAAACACTTTATATATGAAAATAAAATATGTATCCCTAAAGCACTGAAGCCTGGCAATTAGCAAGAATAAGTTTGGTACTGTGAATATCATTACAATCAGCGCTTGCTATTATGTTTGGTTCCTCCATTTTGTGACACACCATCATTTTGGTTGACAGATGGAATCATGGAAGTAGACATGAACTTGGCAAATTAAGAAAAAACTCAGAACCTCATATGTCTAGGGAAAAGTCATGTTCTGATTCCAGTTGATAAGCAATAAAAAATTTAGCGTGTATCCTCTAGAAGTTTCTCTACAAATTTCTAGGGATATGGTTTCAATCATTTAACCAATCCTTGATCTGCATAGAATTGTTGTATGTATTGTAAAAATAACTCATGTATGTTTAGATATATGTGATGGGTTACGCAAAGATTTTTTTTCCTATAGAGGAGATATGATTAAGTGGAAGTACAAGGCAGTAATAATGCACCTTCAGCTTTTCTCTGGCACGAATTTCTTGCATTTGTTTCACTGCTAAGCGCTTAGCTTCGAGTGGATCAACCATTACCACGTTCTGACCTGAGCTTCTTTTGCCCTGTGGTGCCTGGTCCATTTGAGTTCAGCATCCTTTTAGCTACCAGGCAATAATATCAAGAAGAAGAAGGCGGTGACTATAATAAAGAAGCTATTTTTTTCCAGGATCTCATTTAGAGGGCTGCAGAATTTCTAGAGAAGATGCTAAGGCGACATCCTACTTGGGATATAGGACAAAGCATCATGCTAAAATCAATATAATAGTTGATATGAAAACAAGAAGATGAGCATATTCAAACTCAGAATATTTAAATTTGCATTCTAAAAGTGAACGTTTATGTGTCTCCACTGTTAATTTACGTTGTATAGACCTACCAAACTCAGAATAAATTTAAAACCCACATATAACGGCCTAGAGAGAAAGCCAGAATCATACATCTGCACTAGCAAGTGCCAGGAAGCTCGGAACATGGTTTCTTCCATACAACGTATGTCCTGGTTGCTTGTATTGTATAGTCCTACAAATAGAGAGGTGTATAACTGAAATATCAGCAAATTTAGATTGATGCTAATCGAAAGCACATCGAGAAAACAGTCATTAGAGCACTGATACAATTAATTAACTACGCCCTCCTTCTCCACATAAATTCATGTGGAAGCTTAAACTCACTAAACATCAAAACTTTCACATGGTTAGTGCTTCCCTGAAGCATTCTTATAAAAGAAACCTGTTGAAGAAAGAATGGGAAGGGGATGCTAAATGCTTGTTTTCTAGGGAGAACAGATCAATCGACCACCTAATGTTTTGCTGCCCTCTTGCAAAGTATAATTGGTATGTCATCCAGTGTGTTTTTAACTTGAGAATGTAAACCTAATATTCTAGGCACGCACATACCATGCCGTATGATTTATTTCATGGCTGGAACAGGAAATTTGTGGATCTGTGTACGGTGCAATACTTTGGGCATCTGTCTGAACTTATTGTTGGGCATTATTATGGAATTAAGAACCAAAGCAGGTTCCCACATATCTGTACGATAATTATATTTATCAACAAGTTTATTTTGGGCTATTCTACAGAAGGTACACCAAAGAAAGCTATTACACAAAGGCGAACCAAGGCTAAGACTAGTAGTGGGCGAGGTGTTTAGCAGGAAAAGGATGTGCTCCAGCAAATAAGCATTTTAATGTGATCGTCATGAAAGACTAGAGTTATGGTTTGCACTCCCTTTATGTTACAAAATCCTAAATGCTATTGCCCCTGACGGTGTTTATTTTATATGCCACTGGAGTCTTGTTAATTGGCAAGATGCCATTTGTTTTTAGCCATTTTCTTCCACCAAAATGAACAATAGTTGATACTCATAAATTTCATCCGAACTGCACGCATAGGCGCATAGCAATTGGAATAGACCAAGAACTAGTAACACTAAAATTCATCCGAACGATTTCCTCGTGGGATAACCACCGCAACGACCACAACCTCCACAAGTGACCGGAAAAACGGCCAGTGGCGCCAGGAAGCAACTCGTTCCGTCCTTCAGTGAAGCACGAAGCATACGTGAACTGCGCAATCGGGCATGACCCAAGCAGAGCAGAGCACGAGTGAATCGATGGACACACCAAGAAGGAAGAGCCATACCCGAACGTGGACGGAGCCGCCGAGCACACATGCCCGACCGAGAGGAACGGAGACGAGGAAGAAGAAGAAGCAGGAGCACCCGGCGCCCGGTGGAGCTGCCGAGGAGAGGGAGAGCACGCCATTCTCGCTGCCCACCACCCGCCTCTCCTCCCCTCCGCTTTTTTATGGACTCCAGCAGCCGTCGTCTTCCACCCTCTAGTTTTTCTTCCTCTGCCCTTTCACTCCTCCGCGTCGTAGTTATCCGAGTATGGACCTACCTACGTGGGCTTAGGCCGGCCCATCGCGGAGCCAGCACGAGACGATTTGCTTCTCCTTGTGTGAACTGAACTCGACTGGCGCCGCGACGGACGGACACCACCAACGTTACCTTCTGTGTGTGGCCAGTGGGGGACGCGTCGCGCGCCATGACGACCGCCACTGCCATCGTCGCCGGCCACGCCATCGCCTTCCGCCGGAGCCTCCACCTCCCGAACCCGCCTGGGAAACCAGGCTCCGCCTCCTTCTCCGTCGCGCGCCACCCCCACGCGCACTACGGCCGCCTCGCCACGCCGTCGCCGAGGCCGTGCCGGTCCATCTCCTCCGAGAGCCCCACAGCCGCCGCGGCCGACACCTCCGAGGATGAGGAGGAGCCACCCGTGACGAATGAGGACGACGACGAGGTGCAGGACCCGCTGGCGGAGGTGTGCTACCTGGACCCGGAGGCGGACGCGGAGGGGATCCGGGAGTGGGAGGTGGACTTCTGCTCGCGCCCCATCCTGGACGCCAGGGGAAAGAAGGTGTGGGAGCTGGTGGTCTGCGACGCCACGCTCTCGCTCCAGTTCACCCGCTTCTTCCCCAACACCTCCATTAACAGCGTCACCCTCCGCGACGCGCTCGCCTCCGTCGCCTCCTCCCTCGGCGTGCCGCTCCCGGACCGCGCCCGATTCTTCCGCTCCCAGATGCAGACCATCATCTCCCGCGCCTGCAACGAGCTCGGGTCAAGGCCGTGCCCAGCCGGCGATGCGTCTCCCTGCTGCTCTGGCTCGAGGAGCGCTACGAGACCGTGTACAGCCGGCACCCGGGCTTCCAGCAGGGCACCAAGCCGCTGCTCACGCTCGACAACCCGTTCGCTTCCAACCTGCCGGATAACCTCTTCGGCGACAAGTGGGCGTTCGTGCAGCTCCCCTTCTCCGGTCGGTGCTGAATTACTACTGATGCTCTTCTACTGTCACATTTTGTGTATCCTGTGCATCCGTCTGATCTAAAAGCATACTGATTGCGCTGCATATGTGCCTTGTGATGAGTGCCCGATGCTTCTTGCTCATCCTCTGCTGAATGGTGTTGGCTTGTTGATCAGATGTGAGGGAGGAGGTGGAGTTGCTGGAGAGGAGGTACGCCTTTGGGGCGGGGCTTGATTTGGACCTCTTGGGCTTTGAGCTTGATGAAACCACGCTAGTCCCTGGAGTTGCCGTCGAATCTTCGCGCGCCAAGCCTCTGGCCGGTAAGTTTCTTATACTGATAGCAAGTTTGCAACAACTGAAGCAAGATTATTGGCCAGGACAATGGATTAGATATTGATGCTCTGTAGTATCACAATGGTAAAAGAGCAACGAATGCGCAGAAATTCAGTTCTAGCCTCCTAGGGTAACAGATTTTAGGTGTGCGCAAAGGAATTTCGGTCACCAGTTGTGTTGCTTATACAGACGAACTAGGAGAATAACTTAGTCTTCTTACACATTAATTTGTCTGTGTAGAGAGATATTATGCACACAAAATTAAGACAATGAAAGAGAAACGTTTTCCAGCCTCTGCATCATGAGATCCACACCGCCATACAAATATTATGCACCAGTCTAACCTATTATCCATCGCAACAAAAAGTTCAATATATTATTAAGCATAGGTATGGGATTAATGCATACTAGTATAAGTCCTAGGTATTTAGGTAAGCCTAGTGTGGCATATCACAAGATCTTAGGAAAGTTAGAAGTTTACAAGTTTGTCTATAGGAAGGATAAATGTAGCTTGCGGGTTCAAAAAATGATGAGGTGGATAACAACCACTTAGGAAAAGATATAGCCATCTAGAATTGAATGTTTACAGCATCGAGAAACAAATCTTCTGCATTTTCTCGGGAAAAAAGAATGAAATATTTCCTTGTTTTTTCTTAGATGAGAGGTGTGATCATCTGAAATAATGAGAATCATATCTATGTTTACAAGCAAGGTTTGATTATTTGGTAACAGATAAATTTCGGACCTCACCGAGCTTTTTGAAATTTTAGAAGTTTTTGCGGAAGTCGATCTATCAAAGTTCATGTAATTTTAATGAATTTTCGTAATTTAGATGGTCTAAAATTAGTTTCAATCATAATAAAAAAATTAAAAATATGTTGCTACCCATCAAAATTTCGCAAATTTCGCAAAAAAGTTCTTGCAGAGATTTTGAACTCTGCGAACAAGTGGACAGTCTCCATTTTCTTGTATACAAATGTTGCTATAAGGCCAGCAGATAACTTATGGGTGGGAAGGGATTGGGGATTATTTTGAAGTCTGATAGTACTAAAAATGTTTTGTGCAGAGAAATTATATCAGGAAATAAGAATTGTATTGTCATATACGCGCATCCACCCTGCATACCGATTTTAACCAAGGATATAATTTTCACATTTTGCAGCTGATTAAAATCTTATCAAGATGATCAACTGACTGAAACCATTGTGCAATGTCCTTTTTTCCATGTCTGAACGTCTTAAGATGAGCAGTTTATAGATCTTGTGTTTTCCATTCTTGCAGCTTGGATGAATGGCTTGGAGATCTGCTCAATGGAGGTTGATACTGGCAGAGCGAACCTCGTCCTATCCGCCGGGGTGTCAACCAGATACGTCTACGCCGGTTACCAGAAGAGTGCCGCGACGACGCAGGAGGCAGAAGCGTGGGAGGCGGCGAAGAAGGCCTGCGGCGGCCTGCACTTCCTGGCCATCCAAGAGAACCTGAACTCCGATAGTTGTGTTGGTTTTTGGCTCCTGCTGGACCTGCCCCCACCACCCGTATGATCTGGGTAGCATGTGTTTTTGTGACTTCCACTCAGATTACTGTAGTATTATGTGTAGTGCCAAAATCAGATTTTGCAATACAAAGGTGTATTATTTTAGTTCGTTAATTACTTATTACTGCACAGAGGTGTACTACTCGAAAAAGAAAAAGAGGCAAGGTCAGTATTCAAAGTTCAGTGGCCGCTCCTGGTTGTTGTGTTACGGTAGCCTGCGTTATTCACGGTTAGTCGTGTGAATATGTACACTGAGTGGAATTTCAATGTAACTGCTCTAGCAAGAATTAAGTTTGTTACTGTATTCAACATGAAAATGCAAATGCTTCCGAAATCCGCTGCACAATGGAAAATGCACCCTTGGGGTTTATTTTTATTTTTTGCGAATGCACCCTTGGGGTTTCTTGATCCAAAGGTTTTTCGGGGGATGCCTATCTCTAGATTTTTTTTTCTTCTCTGCGTGCCATTTCATTCATAGAATTTGAATCATTAGGATTTGTTCTCTGAATCCCTTTGTGCTCCATTTTGGAGGAAATTTTCATCCACTCAAAGCTCTTGCTATAATTTCTTTGCTTTTCTCTGTGGTATGCTAAACACTCATTGTTTTACATAATTCAAGAGGAAAGGATGACCTTTTGTTTTTCTATCCTTCATTTTAGAAATCACGTGAATCAGATGAGCCCTTAGCACACTGGTGGGAACGAAAATAAGCTCTTCTAAAGTGAAGAGGATGAAAAATAGACTAGTTACGTGCTTCACAATTCGAATTTCACCCTCGTGGCTGATATGGACAATGTTTTCATGTAGATCTCGCCTTATTCTCCTGATAATATGGCTATATTGTCCCATGCCAGCTCCCTTGATGCTTCACAGTCACTCGATTACCCGAAGTGTTGCAGAAGATTTTTTTTTTTTAATGTCAGCAGGTTAGCTTCTAAATTCATTGATAGGTTGGAAAAGGGTACACTGCTTTGCAAAGGAAGGAACATCGAAGCAAAGGCAAGACAACAGAAATAACGCCTAAGAAAAATAAGAAGGGAAGAAAAAATCAGCTTGGGTCAAATGGGATTGAGACGCCTGCAATGTTTTACAAGATTACTTCGTCGCGTATTCAGACAACAAGAGATGCGGCAGAGATCTCCACGGATTGGAAAATCTGTCTACTTCTTTCCTTCCATATCTCCCAACATCCTAGCATGGCTAAGGATTGGCTAGAGAGGAATACCAACAAAGGTTGATCTCCGTGAGCGAAGTGATATTCAGGAGTCCGGCGCGAAGCCACGAAGATAGGGTTTGCTGAGTGAATCACAATCTGTCACCAAACCATCTTAGACCATAAGGTGAAAGGGTTTCTCGAGATTGTGGTAACAAAGCCGGCATAAGTATTTATTTTGCCAGCCTCTTCTTTGGAGGACATCAGCTGTGAGGATGCGATCAAGGGCATCAGTCGAAACGAAAGAAATGTACTTTTCAGGTGCCCAACATTTCCATATGTTCGAAGCAAAATCCAAGAGGGTCGAGCCGGCAAATTGAAGAAGATAGGCCGAACGGGCCGTGCATTCTCCAGTAGACGAAAACCGCCATTAGATCGAATCTTGCCGCCCTTCAAGAAGATTGACCTCATCAAGATTTCTAGCTAGATCAATGAGCTCCGGAAGCATGTTTCCCTCCAAGTCATTTCCAAGGTTGAGCATCCATCTTTCATTATTTATAGCATAAAAAATGTTCGGTTTTTTGTATGAAATGTTGAAAAACTCAGTGCAATCTCCTAGGAGTTTTTTTTGACCCAGCAAATCAGTCATTCTAGAAATTGGTCGTGCCCCAATCGCCCAAGGTTTTTCCTGTGATCATCGCAAAAATCTCACAGTCTGTGGAGCTACAAGAAAAAGATGTGCCGACTCATGGTCTCTGTGGCGATTTCCACGTTCTCCAAAGCCATCTTAGCCCTAGGTTTCGTCCGGGTTTTTTCAGATCTTGAACTCCAAGTCCGCCAATATGCTTTGTACGAGAAACCTTTGTCCATTGAACTTGGCATTACCCACCATTGCAAATACCTTCACCTGGCCATAGCCATGCCCGACAGCGCTGATCAATTTTTTGCACGACCAAAGCAGGAAGGTGATGAACTGGCATCATGCACATTGGTAAAGAGGACAATACAACTTTGAGAAACACAAAACGTCCTCTCTTATTCATGAGGGGCCGAAGCTTTGCGTCAATCTTGTCTAGAACAAATTGGAGATCGGACTTCGTGAGAGATTTTAGGGAAAGCGTTATCCCAAGGTACTTGAAGGGGAAGGGTTTTGTTGGAATGCCCAGCGGGTACAATATGTGCTCTAAATCCACACCTTGATCATCGGATAGGCATCACACAACTTTTGTTCAAATTCACAACTAACCCAGAGATGTGGCCAACAAAGGCCGTGAGAGCCAATCTCAAGAATGAATCGTCACGTTGAATGGGAATTTTAGGTGCTACAATATTTCAAATCCCGCAGTCTGATGTCATAAAACACCGACCTATTGGGCTGATGCTGGCGACCACGACGCCATGGCCCATGGACGCCAGCGCTCGCCGGGGGTAGTTGTTTAAATTTTAGGTGCGACGCGGGAGGGCCTTTATGTCGCTTCTTAGCGGCGCTTTAACGCAGCGCCGCCTACAACTTCCTTAAATGGGCCGCGGCCCAATAGTTCATGCGCACGTGAAAAAAACATTTCGCCTGTTCCATTGTACATGAGTTTTCCAAATCTGAAAGAAAATTTGAAAAATATTTAAATCTAATTTTTAAAACACGAGTACTTTATTAATCTAAATTTTTCAAAATATGAACCATTTTAAAAATTCGGAACCATTTTCAAATTTGGAATCACTTTTAAATTTGGAACCATTTTAAAAAATGAACAATTTTTAAATTCGGAACCATTTTCAAATTTGGAACCATTTTAAAAAATGAACAATTTTTAAATTTTGAACCATTTTAAATTCGAAACATTTTTTAATTTTGGAACCATTTCAAAATGGAATCATTTTTAAATTTGCAATCATTATCAATTTTGGAACAATTTTCAAAATTTTGGAACCATTTTAAAATTTGGAACCTTTTTCAAATTTGGAACCATTTTCAAATGTGATACATTTTTAAAATTGGAACTATTTTAATTTTAGAACCATTTTCAAATTTAATAACATTTTCAAAAAAAGAAAAAAAGAAAAAAGAGAACGAAAACAAAACAAAAAAGAAAAGTAAAAAATAGAAAAAAAAACAGAAATAGAAAAAAAATAAAACTAAAGAAGAAAACATAAAGAGAAAAGAAAACGAAAACGAAAAAGAAAAAAAGAAAAGTGGGCCGGCCCAGGAACGCGTCGCGCGGGAATTTCTGCAGGTGGCGCTCCCCTTACGCGCCGCTAACGGGCGCCGTATAGGATTTGCGGTGCGACGCCATGGCTCATCTACCCGCTCATCAAATGTCAAGGAAAGGGTTAAAGGAATAATTGCAGGCCGTCTGTTCGTTGGTCTGCCGACCACTGAGGATGACTCCAACGGGGCGACGCATCGAGTCCGCGCGCCTCCGTCCCCGTCCGTGGGAGTCAAAAACCCGGCCCAACGGGGCGATGCAAATGGACCGCGCTCCGTTTTTCTGTCCGCCATGACCCATTCCTGGACCAAATTTGGGCCAGGTTTGCGTCGGCCGCGGACGCGAGCGAACCGCTTTTGTGTCCTCCTCTAGTCCGCCCCTGGCCCGCTCATCAGAGGCAAAATCCACACTCTGGCCTCTCCTCTACCAAAACCCCTGTCCACACTCCACCCCTAGCCATGGCCGCCGTAGTCGCCGCCGCTTCCTCCGCCGCTGGACCTGACGCCGCCGGCACCGCCGCTGGACCTGCGCCCCAAGCTACAAAGAAACCAAAGAAGGAGCTCATGGATGAGCAGAGGGCGGCAGAGACCCAGAAGCGGGGCGCCCGGAGGAGGAGGTTGAAGCAGGACATGCTCGACGCCGCGAAGAAGGCCGCCGTCGAGCAGCAGAGCCAGGACGACGAATCTGACCTCTTGTCCAGGACCGCGACCGCTGCCCTTCTCCTGACTGGAATTACCCCGACCGCGGGAGCGACTGCGGCGGCCAGCTCCAACGGCTCGGCGGCCCGATCGCCAAGGTCGAGATCTTCCGCGGCGGCACCATCGCCTCCGTACGGGTACCTCCCAGGAACCATGCCGCCTCGGGTTTCCCTTACCTCAGGCGAATCCGCGCCCGCCACTGTCGAGGTACCTACCCTTGATCTCAACGCGCACGCTACACCTTTGGCTGGACATGCGCCGGCGTCACAGACTGCGGCCGCGCGTGCAGCTACCCCAGCAGTTGTCGCCCAGACCGCGCGTAACCTGTTCGGCGAATTGCCAAGGCCGTCGCCGGGTGACGCTAGGTACTACGAGGAGGATGATGACGGGGAGGACGTCCTCCAGGACATGATCAGGGACAACAATGAGTATGTCGACGACGATTACAATGCCGGAGAAGACGAAGTTCTGCCGACGGCACCGATGTGATCAACATCGATGTTGAGCCAGTTTTCCAAGACGAGCTAGAGACCCAAGCCCGGGCCATGAAGAGAAAGATCAGCCAAAAGGGCGCCTCATTCACGGTGGATGAAGACGTGCTCATTTGTGAGTCCTGGATCGAGGTTGGAACCAACCAAATTCTCGGGGCGGAGCAAAAAGGGTCGGCATATTGGAGCTGGTTCACCAAGCACTACAATGAATGTAGAATCCTTCCACCCTATAACTTTCAAACGCAGCGGACCGAGACATCTATCTCCAAGAGGTGGCTCCACATACAAGCGGAGATGAGCAAGTTTTGTGGCTCCGTTGAAAAACTTGAAGCCCGGCCACAAAGTGGCTATGGAGTGAAGGAATTGGCAATTCCTCTTCCCTTCTTATGCATTGGTCTCATAGCTCTTGTTCTACAATGATTTTGGTTGCTATAACCTTGTATGCACAGGTCTTGCAAGCTTTGGAAACCTTCAAGGCTCAACATAAGAAGGCCTTCAACTTGACCCATTGCTACAAGGCACTCAAGGACCAGCAGAAATGGAAGGACCTCTATGCCTCCCTAAAAAATGGTGGAGAGCCAGTTGATAAGGGAGGGGACACAACGGAGAAGGATGGGAGGCCAAGAGGGAAGAACAACTCGAAGGCCGAGGTGAAACGCGATGCAACAACCCTTGTCTTGCAAGAGACATTGAACAGGTTCCTATCCCAAAAGGACAAGTCATGTGACAAGAAGGAGGAGAGGAGAGAAAAGGAACGCCAAGAGAGAGAGAGAGAGAGACGTCTTCCAAGCTCTACTTCGAATTGCAAAAGAAGAAACTCGATATAGAAGAGGAAAATGCTCGGACTAGAGCACGGGAAGCCGAGGTAAGAGGCAAGGAGGCCGAGGCTAGGGCCAAGGAGGCCGAGGCAAGAGCAAAGGAGGCCGACGTGAAGGCCAAGGACCTTGATCTCGCCTTACGCCAAGAGGAGGCCAGGATCATGGACATGGATCTGTCAGCCTTCACCCCTACGAAGAAGGCCTACTAGCTCAAGAAGCAAATGTACTACATGGACCGAGATTGATCACATCTCGGTCGTTTTAGTTATGTTGAATGCCGGCGTTGAACTATGGCCGATATGGCCGGAAAAACATGGAATTTGTAATATTTTGGGTATGTATGCAGACATTCCCTATGAGGCCGGGATTATGTTTTATTTTAGATTCATTTGCTTGCTATATGCTTGGTTTGTTGCAATGTGATCACCATGGCCGAAAATGATCAAAATGATCAAAAACCCTGACCGGACGGACTCAATGCGTCGGCCCGTTGGGTGCAGTGCCCGGAATGGGGAGGACATAGGCCGGACGCGCGTCCATGCCCCGACCCAAACAGACCAAACGTGGACAAAACGCGCGTCCGTTTGGGTCGCCCTGTTGGAGTCATCCTGATATCGTAGGCTGGCTGCCGGCCTCACATGTCGTCATACTGTGACCAGGGCCTCAATATATGCAGATGGTGTCACCTATTCAAAAATCCCATTCGTGCCCATCGATCAATACTGTAGCACCTAAAATACTCGAAATCTAAAAAACGTGAAAATTTCTAAGTCATTTGAGTAAATCCATTTGATGTGGCGTTTCCCAGAACCGGAGCCTCTGAGAATATCAAAATACGTCACCTGACATGGCGTCCTCTGAGATTCTCAGAGGCTCTAGGTCTAAAAACACCACATCAAATGGCTTTACCCAAATGACTTAGAAAATTTCGCGTTTTTCAGCCTCGAGATACTCCATATTATTTGGCGTTTTCTGAGATTCCCAGAGACTCTAAGATTTCAGAGCCTCGGGATACTCCATATTATTTGGCGTTTTATGACGAGGGCCATACTCGCGTGAAAGTTATTCGAAGGGTCACAATTAGCGTTAAGTTAAGAAAAGGTCCATCTATTATATAATTAAAACAACAAACATTTAATGGCTCAGATTTGACCAGAATTTAACAACATAAAAGAACGGCTCAGATTACCGCATAACGCTTCGAAGTTAAAATTAGAAGACACCACGTGCACAGAAGGCACGAGCCCAGCCGAACGCTAAAAAGAAAAGTCTGTATGCAACACGGGAGTATGCAATGGAAAGTCCCCGTTCTCATACGACACGTAACACATACGAATCTCCTATTAGATGAAGATTGGAAACTGCACGAGGATAAATAGGAAACTCCTAATCTCTTTAAGCGTGATTGGTGCCGCTTTCCCTAGAGGAACCCTTGATATTTCAGCTTCCGCAGGTTGTGCTGGATGGAGTATCACGCTAATGTCGACGGTTCGGTCCTTCACAATGACGATCTGGATATGGCGATTGAGTGTCCTCGGCCCAGATAGATGAGCTCGAGGTGACACATATCCCGCCGGCAAAGTTAGCTCTAGGCGACGACGGCGATCTCACGCCAATGAAGCTGACAAAAACAGAAGATGTCCGGAGTCTACCGCAATACTCCCAATGGCGATATTTATCTGGCGAGAGGCGAGGCGACGACGACGTCCGTAGCTCAACGTCGGTTTGGATCGGTGGCGACATGCCAACCCCAAGAACGGGATATCACGCTGGCGAAGTTAGCTCTAGACGACGACGGTGATCTCACGCCAATGAATCTGACAAAAATAGAAGATGCCCTGAGTCTACCACAAGTTCTTAGAGTATTCCGTATGGCGATATTGATCTGGCGAGAGGCGACGACGTCTAAAGCTCAACCGCGGTTTGGATCGGTGGCGACCTGCTAACCCCAAGAACCAAACACGAGCAATAGAGAATTTGGTGACCCGACATGTAGTTTCCATCAGCTAGGCATGATTGTTTTCTGATAATTCAAACTGGACGGCACTCTCAGGCTCTCAGCACAAAAATTTCGACAACGTTTATCTCATACAAGAGATCTTGGCAAAATATAATGAGCCGAATCTACAATGAGTCTGCATGGGCAGATTAAGCCGGCGAGAAGCGACGTCGTCGGAAAGCCACTGATTCCAAATTCTCTCGCGCACACAAAAATCTCTAGCGAGATCCATGTAGGTAAGTACATGTCAAGCCAATCTAAGCCAGAAACGGATAAGTGTGCAAGCAAGATATTAAAGAAGGATATATTTTCTGCTGCTGCTCCGCACAACTCAGATTCATCTTCCCTGTTGTCTCCTCTCTCAGCTCCGCCTGTAGTATCTATGGACAATCAAATAGAGCATATGGACGTAACTGTGCTGTCTATTTTTTTTTCCCTTAGATTGATCTGAAAGCTGGGTGGCTTGCAGCTGTGACCACCAAGGATTGACACGATTGCAGATTGATATTTGTTGCGGTTCAGAAACTCTGTTTGTGCTTATAAGTTTTTACCTGGCTGTTCTGGGCATCTCGCAGTTTAGTGTGCGAGACTATCGTCAATTTTCGGCTGGACCGCTTGAATGCTTTCTAGCAATAGAAGCATCCATGTTTTTATTAGATAGGCTAATACACATATGTTGTTTTTGTTTCAGGTATGTGATCACTAAGATTAGTTCATAGCCGTGAAAAGGAAGGGCCACATGCTTGCAAAACATCAGATATTTGACATGGATTTATTTGATGATAACCCAATTGAATCATTCACAGTCCACCATTGTTAATGTATCTGGAGCAGCGATGTTTTACCCTGCAATAGTTCAACTATTAAGTAGACACTCAGGTTTGTGTACTAACGTTATTTTCAGAATTACCTTCTATAATCTGAGATAATCAATAAATGTATGAATCTTTTATGATATATTTATTTATTTTACAAATACTATATACAACAAAGTTGACAAATACTATACATTTTGATTTTATAGGTCAATCAATAAGCATAGGAATATACTGTTAAACAACCGAGATAGAATAGGTTAGTTGACGTTAACAGACTTGATAGATATTTCGTGTATAGCAAGTTGTAGAGATATTTCGTGTATAGCAAGTTGTAGATCGATACGATCAGATTGGATCGGTACGATCGTGTAATTCTGTTGTACATGCGATCTAGCATCGCCTATATATATACACGAGAGCCCTATGGGCTAATCACGGCAAATAAACCTATCTGACTTGGTATCAGAGCGATCAAGATCTTCCACCTCGTTTCCCATGGCCACCTCTTCTGCCCTCGCCTCCAGCGCCGCCAGCGCCCTAGCTCTCGCCTCAAGCTCCTCCAGCTCTGCTGCTCCCATCTTGGTCTCATCGATCGGGAACTTGATCACCCTCAAGCTCACGAGGGACAACTTCTTGCTGTGGAAAACTCAAGCCGTCCCGGCGCTCGCCTCCAATGGTCTGTACGGCCATGTTGCCGGCACGGAGAAACCGCCGTCCCACACCATCATCGAGGGCACGGGCGACGCCGCCAAGGAGGTGGTGAACCCGGCGTTCCTGCGCTGGTTCCAGCAGGACCAGCTGGTCATGATCGCGCTCCTCGGCTCCATGAACGAGGACATCCTCGGCCAGATGACGCAGCTGACTACCTCCGCCCAAGTCTGGGCCACTCTCCACGACATGTTCGCGTCCCAGAACCGCGGCCGCGTCATGCAACTAAGGTACCAGCTCTCCAATCTGAAGAAGAAGGACCTCTCGGCGTCCGACTACTACCGCAAGATGAGGGGCCTTGCTGATGCCATGGCGTCCATCGGCAAGCCTCTCTCTGATGATGAGGTGCTCGGCTATATACTCGCCGGGCTGGGCTCCGAGTACGAGCCCCTGATCGCGTCGATCACGGCGCGCGACGAACCCGTCAGCCTCAGCAGCTTCTACGGGTATCTCCTCAACGCCGAGCTCCGCCTCGAGCAGGTGGCGTCAACCGGCGACATCCATCCATCCATCCGCCAACGCCGTCGCCCGCCACAACTCTGATGGTCACCGTGGAGGCAACGGTGCACGCGGCGAGCATGGCGGACAAGGCGGTGGCCAGCCTCGCGGCGGTGGCCGCGGCGGGCGTGGCCGCGGCAACGGGCGCTCCAACCTGAAGTGTCAGGTCTGCAACAAGTTCGGCCACGACGCTCTTCACTGCCGCAACCGCTTCAACCACGCGTTCCAGCCCGAGGAGCAGCGCGAGCGCTACGGCAACGCCGCCAACACCGGAGCCGCGGGTTACACCGTGGACACGGACTGGTACATGGACTCCGGCGCGACAGACCATCTGACTAGCGACCTCAACCGTCTCCGCGTCCAAGAACGCTACGCTGGCAAGGACAAGGTGCACGGTGCCAACGGGGCAGGTATGTCTATCTCCCATGTCGGTCACTCTACTATTTCTGGCTCATCTAAATTACTTCAGCTTCGTAATATATTACATGTCCCAACCATCAACAAACATCTCCTTTCCGTGCACAAACTTGTTTCCGATAATGATGCTTTTGCTGAATTTCACCCTCATGTGTTTTGTCTTAAGGACCGAGCAACGAAGACGGTTCTGCTTCGCGGTAGATGTCGCAATGGTCTGTACCCGGTGCCAAGCCTTCCAAATAAATCGTCCGGTGTTCCCGGCCCCCAAGTTCTCTCCGCTGCCAAGCTTTCTCCGGAACTTTGGCATCGAAGATTAGGTCATCCGTCCAAAGGAGTCGTTGAGTCTGTTCTTAGGTTGAATAAATTCGCTTGTGCACCGTCGCTTGAGTCTAGTGTTTGTGATGCTTGTCAACAAGCAAAAATTCATCAATTACCTTTTCGTGATTCCTCTCATATATCTCATGAACCACTTGAACTTATTCACTCCGATGTATGGGGTCCAGCAATTACTTCAGTAGGTGGTTTTAAATATTATGTGAGTTTTGTGGATGATTTCAGCCGGTTCACATGGATTTACCTCCTTAAACTAAAATCTGATGTTGAGCAAGTCTTTTATACCTTCCAGAAACATGTTGAACGCATGCTAGGTACAAAAATTAAAACTGTCCAATCCGATTGGGGTGGCGAGTACCATCGTCTTAATCGGTATTTTCATAAGGAAGGCATTGCACATCGTGTCTCATGTCCTCACACTAGTCAGCAAAATGGCATCGCCGAGCGAAAGCATCGCCATATCGTCGAAACGGGCATTGCCCTTCTCGCTCATTCCTCTCTCCCCACTCGTTTTTGGGATGAGGCGTTTCTTACCGCGTGTTACCTCATTAACCGCATGCCCACGAGAGTTCTTCAAAACTCCACGCCCATCACTTGCCTTCGCCAAGAACAACCCGATTACACCTTTCTCCGCGCTTTTGGATGCGCGTGTTGGCCCAATCTTAGGCCGTATAATAACCGCAAACTTATGTTTCGCTCACGACAATGTGTTTTTCTGGGTTACAGTTCTATGCATAAAGGTTACAAGTGCTTGGATAGGTCCAGCGGACGTATTTACATTTCACGTGATGTGGTATTTGATGAACTTGTCTTTCCATTCGATCAATCCTCCCACACCTCGTCCTCACCACCACTCCTAGCTACACCTTCCACTTTTCCTCTTACCGAGCCAGCTTTAGTGGATGATCGCATGCGGAAATATGACGTTACTCTGCTATCTAACCCCGTACCCAGCTCGTCTCCGTGTCCTGCAGGTACCAGCCTCGACGAGACGTCACCATGCACGCCACGTCCCCATGCAGACCCGAGCCATGCAGCCGGTCCAACTCCTGGTGCTTCGCCGGTGATTTCTTCACCGTCTGGGCCGAGCAGCCCAGTTTCTTCAGCGCGTCGGCCTGCCACGACGCCCGACCCAACCCATGCTGATGCATCGCCTCCTCCTGACGCCACCTCGCCGCCTGCGACGCCGCCGGCTTCCTCACCATCGCCTGATACGGTCCCGTCGTCCCCTGACGCGGCCGGCTCGCCTGACGCCGCTCCCACGGGTGCCGTTCATCCCATGGCGACTCGTCTTCGCCACAACATTGTCAAGCCCGTGGTGCCGCGCGACGGCACCATTCGCTATGACCCTCGGCGTCGTGCGTTTCACGCCGCGCCTCGCTCCTATCGCGATGCCCTTGCCGACGATCAGTGGCGTCCGGCAATGGAGGCTGAGTTCCAAGCCCTGCAGCAAAATGAGACATGGTCGTTGGTGCCCCGACCACCTGGCAAGAACATCATCGGATGTAAATGGATTTTTAAGGTCAAGCACAAGGCTGATGGTTCTCTCGACAAGTTCAAGGCTCGGTTGGTGGCGCGTGGTTTCACTCAGCAGTACGGGCTCGATTACTCGGACACATTTTCTCCGGTCGTCAAACCTGCCACCGTGCGCCTTGTGCTCTCTTTGGCCGTCTCCCGCGGTTGGCACTCTCGTCAAGTGGACATTAGCAATGCTTTTCTCCACGGTATTCTGACTGAAGAAGCATATATGCAGCAGCCTCCTGGCTTCCAAGATCCGTCGCGGCCTGATTATGTTTGCAAGCTCCGCAAGGCGTTGTATGGCCTCAAACAGTCCCCGCGAGCGTGGTATGCTCGTCTCAGTGAGCGTCTCCAGCAGCTCGGATTTCATCCGTCAGCAGCCGATACCTCTCTGTTCATTCTTGTTGATGGAGGGGTCAGCATTTACATGCTTGTGTATGTGGACGATATCGTCATCGTGAGCTCTTCTGAATCTGCCATGCACCGTTTGCTTCAACGTCTATCAGCCACATTTCCCGTCAAAGATCTTGGCTCTCTTCATTATTTCCTTGGTATTGAAGTACTTCGCAATTCCGGGGGAATGACTCTTACTCAGAAAAAGTACGCCCTTGATTTGCTCCAACGTACTAATATGGCGAATTGCAAAGCAGTTTCAACACCAATGTGCACTCATGAGGAGCTTACCCGTGATGCTGGTCACAAGCTTGATGATGATGGAGCATTCAAATACAGAAGCACGGTCGGCGCACTTCAGTACTTGACCTTGACGCGGCCAGATCTTTCTTATGCCGTAAACAAGGTCTGCCAATATTTGTCATGTCCCACTGATCTTCACTGGGAAGCTGTCAAGCGTATCCTTCGTTTTGTCAAAGGAACGGTGACCACTGGCTTGACAATACGACGCTCATCGTCTACTTTGTTGAGTGTTTTCACAGACGCCGACTGGGCAGGCTGCGGTGATGACAGACGTTCGACGGGTGGGTTTGCTGTGTTCTTCGGACCCAACCTCGTCTCATGGAGTGCACGGAAACAGCCAACGGTCTCGCGTTCATCAACTGAAGCGGAGTACAAGGCACTGGCGAATGGTACAGCCGAAGCGACATGGTTTCAGTCATTGTTGAAGGAGCTGCAAGTTCCTCAACCTCGAGCACCAGTTCTGTGGTGCGACAATCTCGGCGCGACGTATCTCACCGCAAATCCAGTGTTCCATGCCCGCACAAAGCACATAGAAGTGGACTTCCATTTTGTAAGAGAGAAGGTTGCCATGGGAGCCCTTGACGTTCGATTCGTCTCGTCTGCCGATCAAGTCGCTGATGCGTTCACTAAACCTCTCACGAAAGTGATGTTAACTCGGTTGCGTTCCAATCTCAATCTTTGTACCAGTTGAGATTGCGGGGGAATGTTAAACAACCGAGATAGAATAGGTTAGTTGACGTTAACAGACTTGATAGATATTTCGTGTATAGCAAGTTGTAGAGATATTTCGTGTATAGCAAGTTGTAGATCGATACGATCAGATTGGATCGGTACGATCGTGTAATTCTGTTGTACATGCGATCTAGCATCGCCTATATATATACACGAGAGCCCTATGGGCTAATCACGGCAAATAAACCTATCTGACTTATACATGTTTATAGCATGTTTCAGTGACATAATGCCTTATATCACATATGCAAGAAGTATCACATATGCAAGAAGTCTTCTTTGTCCTGGGGGTGGTATGCAAGAAGTTGTAGATTCATGTTGAGTAGACAAAGAACTATTTCCAGGTAAGAAATCGACACATGACCTATAAAGAAACAGAAGCACCACACACTTGCTTACGTGAGTACATATCCATCAGTTATTCGTGTATGAAAAAAGGCATTACATTGGACGACGACTAGCAGCAGTATGCAAATCCAGCATGGTGCGACATGAGGTAACAATTATTTTACAAGGATATGAGCGACAATCGCGTGTCTTCTGCAGTAAGATAGGAAAGATTTTTTCCATAACAAGTTGGATACAAGTAACAAGTGACTTAGCTCATCCACAAGACCACAACACAACCAGAAAACTACAGATTTCCTCTCTGATGTCCACACAACCCTGCCTGTTTTCAGAGCTGTATTTTGGTTTTGATGTGCCGGCAAACCTCTACTGGCACGGAAGCGACGACGTCGAAGACCCAATTGTTCCGCTCCAGCCAGATGGAACTTACAGTGAGCAAAATAAGAGCGTTGATTTCCTTTATGTCGTTCGCTGGCACCGCCTCACAAATCGACATACACCAGTACGCCGTCCGGGTGAACCTTTGTAGCATGTAATGGTAGAAGAAGGCATAACCAAAAACCATTGTACGGACGTACATCACACACCTAATCGATAATCAGATATATGACGATCCTCTCTTAGATTTATCTTTCCACCTGTTGTTATAGTATAATCATTCATGGCGAATAAGCCACCACATTCCATATGACATGGTATATATTTCTATGGAATTGGTCGATCCAAATAATAACCTTATAGACAAATTGATATTTCTACATGAATTATAGTATATTACTAACACGATAATGGGGCAGGTGTGTGTCTATTCCTTTGTTAAAATCCATAGTATACTAGATACAACTCTAGGTTGTTACGAATTAGAAATAAATTAACAAGCATCTTGAATACTATATCAGGTCCGCAAAACTTGCCGATAATTGCATGTAGAAGTTGTACGTGAGCTGCGCATTTCGGTCTACATTTTTATCAGATCAGAGGGAGTGAAATAAATGGTTTAAACACAAGCCAATAATGTTTAGATCTAATTCTTAGTCGGGGATTTAAAAACGTTGTTCAAGGATACATCACGGAGAGAAGGTAAGGTTTAGACCAAAGAGGGAAAATATGAAGATTTCGATGAAAGTAAATATATGGTTTAACATCTATCTTTCACCGTCACATAGCATGGTATCGACAATGACTTGAGTACCTGGTATTGGTTCCTCGGGACTTTACACTTTTAGTCTACTTATATGATGTACAATTATTGGTGAATTCAAAACTATAGATCTGCCTGAGGTCATATAGATGGAAGAAGATATATTTCGAAAGATAAAGGCACAAACAACCTAGCCGCGCAATTGCGCGGGCCACCCAACTAGTTTAGTAAAAAAACATACGCCGCAACCACTGAGAGCCTAGCTACAAACCACACGTGCGTGCAGCAATGCAATGGAGCAAGCAACCAGGTAGCCCGCCCTTTCGCAGCGGCGCAAGCAAATAGGTACGTGCAGTACAGCTGAACTGAACAGCACACATGCAAAGTGCCGCATCTTCTCTTCAGAAGCGTTGGATGTATGCATGTGTCGTCGTGTCTTTCACCCGTGTTGCGCTCGCTTGTGGAAGCAGAGCAGCAGGCTTGTTGGCTACCCCTGTGCGCGGCTAGAGCAGATATACATACTAGCCTTTAGGGTTTAGGCCAATCTTGCCGTCTCCGGAGTGCAAGATCCTCCTCGGTAGCCGTGTATCGACCGTACTACTACCCACGAACACACCGACCTCCCGACCTGTATCTGTATGTATAGTACGCACAGAACCGACAGCAAACGAAGCATCCGTCCAATCGGATCCACCGTCAGACGCCAGCATGCTTGTCTTGTAATTGTATGCATGCGCGTGTTATCACACCTCGATCCATGGTGGAAGATGGATGTCCAGCTGAACCCGGGCCTGAGACGGCGGCCGGCGCCGGATAACTTTTCGAGCTGCACGGATGCCGAGCTCCGCTGCATGTGCAAAGCATGCATGCCACCATGCCGGGCGCGGCGGCGATGTGAGAGGAGAGGAGAGGAGAGGAAGGATTAGCTAGGAGGCAGTACAGCACAAACCGTCTCGATCGGCTTGCCTTGCTGTTGCATATCGGCGACGGCGAGAGCACCTGAGAGAGGAGAAGCGGACGCAGCTAATAACTGGATCTCCACGCAAAGATTATATTCCCTTCATGCATGCAGATGCAGGTGCAGGGCTTCGATCGGCCATGCATCATGCACACGTACTACTACTACCAATACTGTGGCTTCCTATACCCTGCCCTGCATGCGTAGCTACCTAGTTACTCGATCCATCTCGTCGACCCTGTCCCAAAACCTAACACTGATCCTTCGAGTTCGAGGGGTAGCTAGCTAGCTAGCTAGCTAGGATCGTGTACGCAAGGTTCATCGGTGTCTGCTGAGAGCTCATATCGTGCTCAATGCACGCTAGCTTTACCCCATTCCACGTATATCATCCTCGTTTCAGTGACAGGTTGTTTCCCGAGTGCAATTTATGGGGCACTCGGCAAACATACGGTGCAATTTATCGGGCACTCGCAAACATATATCTTCAGCTCTCTTCAGTCTTCACTCTCTTTCCCGCCCTTTGTCTTTCTCGACATCTTTTTCTGTCCTTTTTCTCTAGCCACATTTTTTTCATCTACTCCCTCCATCCGGAAATAGATGATTTAGGTTTATCTAAATACAGAGTATCTAAACATGTTTTAGTGTGTACATTCATTCGAATTTAGAAAAATCTAAGACATCTATTTCCGGACGGAGAGAGTACTGGTTTTCTTGCTATAATTAACTAAATTTGAAGCGGCACTTACTTCACAAACGGTACTATATGGCGGGAAAGTTAGGACCCCGTAGCACAAAACCCCAATTTGGTGACCACTGGCCCAACTCTTATAAGAACATTCGCTCTTTTGGGGTTATTTATGTTACCTTGATCTACCCTAACACAAATAAAGAGAAAAACACATTGAATAACCACTATCAAAGGAAACCTAGATGGTAGACGATGCAGGGCCCACGAAACAGGGCTTTCTCGCTTGAAATCGTGCTAGGAATGGCCACGGGGGAGGTTGGGTGCGATGAATTCGAGCTCGACCCCTTCTCACCGGTTGCAGCTCGTCCCTCTTATCAGTGGTACGTACTTCTCGCGGCCGCAACTCATCAAAGACGCCCGTGTCCACCTCGGAATTGCAACTATAAGATGATCTAGTTGACACATGTGAACGCTTAAAGGAAACCAATAATTTGATTGTCATGTGTTGTAATGGATTGAACTGTCTATTTTCCCATAACTTTCTGAATAATGGTTTCAATTTGAATTATCGTTTGCATTATATTATTTCAGTATTTGAATTGTGGTGTTTAGTAGATTTATGTGGGAAAAATAGCATGCAATAGAATTGTTTCATCTAGTGTAGAAATTTTAAGAAATGGATGAAAATAACAAAAAAAAAAAGGGCTAGCCACATTGGCGGTGCCGTTAGGGCACCCGTCCCCGTCGGTCCGGACATTGTGTCTGGCCGAATGGATAAAATTTGGAGACGTCCGGACCAAAACCGGGGAGCCTACTGCATATGACATCAGGGTTTCGTGTGAAATATCAAAGTGGTGGGATTTGTGTACCGTTGATGAAGATTGAATGGACAAAAACAAGTGACCGGAGCCCAAAACATCAAATAAGGCATTAAATATATGGTCCAACTTAATACTCCCTCCGGTTAGGTGTATTGAGCTCCTAATTAATCGCACAGTGAACAAGGTAGATTTCTATTGGCTCCAATCAATCTCTTTTTTCGTGGTGCATGCATTGGTTGTTGTGTACATGCAATGGTCATAGTCCACCGATTTATTAGCCTAATTAATTGATACGGGAGTTTGTCCTTGGTTGTTTAGGATTGTTTTTCATTAGGGACCCAATACACCTAAACGGAGTGAGTAACGGTCATTTATATCATTATTGTGAATAAATTACAATTTTGGGGGAGGCGAACCGAGGGCAAAAACCCTAGCGCCCCCACCCCTCCCCTTCCCTCCCTCCCCTGCCTTGCCGCTGCTAGAGGCAGCCGGCGTGTAAACCCGCGCGACCGTCAAGGAAGGTGGTGGCTAGGCTATCGCTGCTCCACTCCCGTAGGTGGAGGGCCCTGGTTCTAAGGCGGCGGCCTTTCTCTGAGAGGGCGGCGTCAACCTGGCGGCAGGTGGCGGCCGCCGGTGCTGCTAACTGCGCTCCTCGGCTGCGTGGGCAGCGAGGTGGCGGCGGGCGCCGGCGTGGTGCGGAGGTCACCCTGATAGGCCTCCGGTGCCAGATCTGAAGGTGCTTCTCCTCTTTTGTCGCCTCGTCTCACCTCCCCGGCCCAGGATCTTCTTCGGCGGTTGGTAGGTGTGGTTGGTGGCGGAGCTCTGGACCGGGGGAAACCCCTGGCCGACGGTGGCGGCCACGACGTCGATGATGCTCCTGGCGTCGTTCTTCTTCCTCAAGGCGACGTCGAGGTACAGCTCCCCCCTTTCTGACCTGCATGTCTGATTGCGTGGATCACACGTTCGCTGGGAGACCCCAAGAGTAAGGTATGATGCAGTATAGAAGCAGTTTTCCCTCAGTATGAAACCAAGGTTTAATCGAACCAGTAGGAGCAAGAAATCACTTCGGAAGGTTGTTGGTGGCGGAATATGGCACGGCGCAGCACCAGGGATCCGGCGACAACTGGAATCTGCACACAACACAATCAAACTACTTTGCCCCAACGAAACAGTGAGGTTGTCAATCTCACCGGCTTGCTGAAAACAAAGGATTAAACGTATGGTGTGGAAAACAGTAGTAAATTGCAGAGAATGAAAAGGAACAGTGTTTGCAGTTGGTTGTATTATCAGTGTAAAAGAATGGACCGGGGTCCACAGTTCACTAGTGGTGTCTCTCCATAAAAGATAACTAACATGCTGGGTGAACAAATTACAGCTGGGCAATTGACAAAATATTGAGCGCATGACAATGCATATATATGACATGATGATTACTATGATATTCATGTGGGCATTACGACAAAATACATAGACCGTTATCCAACAGTCTATGACTAATAATCCACCGCCAGGTTGTCATACCGAGTTCCCCGTTGGTATTAAGTTGCAAGCAACGGATAATTGCATTAAGTAATGTGCGTAATGTAAACAAATGCATTAGACCTAACGGCGTACCCTTAAGCTAAGCATCGGTTATTTTATCCCTAGTGGCAACAGCACATCCACAATCTTAGAAGTTATTGTCACTCTCCCAGATTACCGGAGGCATGAACCCACTATCTAGCATAAATACTCACTCTTGGAGTTACAAGCATCTACTTGGCCAAAGCATCTACTAGTAACGGAAAGCATGCAAGATCATAAATAACATATAAGATAGATTGATAATCAACTTGACATAGTATTCAATATTCATCGGATCCCAGCAAACACAACATGTAGCATTACAATAAGATGATCTTGATCATGATAGGCAGCTCACAAGATCTAAACATGATAGCATAAAGTGGAGAGACAACCATCTAGCTACTGCCATGGACCCGTAGTCCAAGGATGAACTACTCACGCATCACTCCGGAGGCAGGCATGGTGATGTAGAGCCCTCCGGTGATGATTCCCCTCTCCGGCAGGGTGCCGGGAAGAGCTTCTGAACCCTCCCGAGCTAGGGTTGACGGCGGCGGCGTCTCTGGAACTTTTCGTGGATAATGGCTCGGGTATTTAGGGTTTTCGCGTCGGGAGAATAAATAGGCGAAAGGGCGGCGGCTGCGGAGCCACGAGGGCCCCACACCACCCCACGGGCGGCAGGGGGGGCGCGGCCCCATGGTGTGGGCGCCACGTGGCTCCCCTCCGTGTCTCCTCTGGACTCCGTCTTCGTGTTGGAAAAATAGGAGGTTCTGTCCAAGTTTCGTCCAATTCCGAGAATATTTCCAGACTAGCTTTTCTGGAATACAAAAACAGCAGAAAACAGGAACTGGCACTGTGGCATCTTGTTAATAGGTTAGTCCCAGAAAATGCATAAAAATGCTATGAAGTGTATATAAAACATGTAACAATTGGTATAATATCAACATGGAACATCAGAAATTATAGATACGTTTGAGACGTATCAAGCATCCCCAAGCTTAGTTCTACTCGTCCTCGAGTAGGTAAAACGATAAAAACAAAATAATTTCTGAGGTGACATGCTACAATCATAATCTTGATCAAATAATATGTAAAGCACATGTTATGAATGAAGTGATCCAGGTCAATGGTCTATAGTTTGCTAGCAAGTAGATAATGAGCAAACAACTGAATCATATAAGCAAAAACTTTTCATGAATAGTACTTTCGAGACAAGCATCAAAGAGTTTTGCATAAGAGTTAACTCATAAAGCAATAGATTCTAAGTAAAAGGTATTTAACCAACACAAAGGAAGATTTAAGTTTCAGCAATTGCTTTCAACTTTCAACATATATATCTCATGGATATTTGTCAACACAAAGCATATAATAAGTGCAATATACGAGCATATAAAAATTGTTGCACCAAAGTTGACACTAGTGTTTGCTTCTAAGATAGAAAGAAGTAGGAAACTGACTCAACATAAAAGTAAAAGAAAGGCCCTTCGCAGAGGGAAGCAGGGATTAAATCATGTGCTAGAGCTTTTTAAGTTTTTGAAATCATATAGAGAGTAAAAATAAGTTTTGAGAGGTGTTTGTTAATTGTCAACGAATCAGAAAATGGAAAGTACAATATGACCCCTGCCAACCAGACTTTTAAGAGCGGCTCCCATGAAGGACGTTATTTCTACCAGCAAGGCAGATCATCCCTCTTTCTCTTTTGTTTACACATGCAGATATTTCACTGTTTGTCATTGCTTGACTGATAAATCAGGGCAAAAATGTGAAGAGAATTAAGCGGTTAAAGTTGTAATTAATTGGGACTGGGCACCCCATTTGCCAGCTCTTTTTGCAAAATTAATGGATAAGCGGATGTATATGCCGCTAGTCCGGTGGTAAAGTCTGTTTGACAGTTGACATAAAGACATCCACCCCGTCCTCATGAGCTTGGTAAACATTGACACAAAATAGGAGTAATAAAGTTTGAATAGTTTAAAGGTAGCACATGAAAAATTTACTTGGAATGGCAAGGAAATACCACATATAGGTAGTTATGGTGGACACAGATGGCATGGATTTTGGCTCAAGGTTTTGGATGCACGAGAAGCATTCCCTCTCAGTACAGAGTTTAGGCTAGCAAGGTTATTTGAAGCAAACACAGGATATCAACCGACACAGCAAGCTTATATGAAAACATATTGCAAGCATTATAAGACTCTACACTGTCTTCCTTGTTAACCAAACCCTTTTACTAGAAAATATCTAGACCTTAGAGATACCAATCATGCAAACCAAATTTCAACGAGCTTTACGGTAGTTCTTCATTAATAGGTTTTAACTACATGATACAAAAGCTTAAACATGAACTACTTGATAACTCAAAACAATTGACAAGTATCAAATTATCCAATACAGATCTACAAGAATATGTAAGCTTTTTCCATTATACCATCTACCACATGCAACATTTTCTGTTCCAACCAAACACCAATCAATTTATTTCAACATAAACTCTCCAAACAATTATAAGTGAAGCAAGAGAGTACTTTCTTTAAAAGAACTAACAGCTCTGAATAAGAGATGCATGCAAAAAGGAGCTAAAAGCATAGCAATAGCTAGATAAGAATACTCAACAAGTATAAGTGAAGAATAGGAGTATTCATATGAAAAAGCGGAGCGTGTCTCTCTCCCAATCAAGAATGCTGGGGTCCAATCAAGTTGACCATAAGAAAAATAAAATACTGAAAATAAAAGCACACAGACGCTCCAAGTAAAGCACATATGATGTGAAAGAATTAAAATATAGTTTCACTAGAGATGACCTGATAAGTTGCTGATGAAGAAGGGGATGCCTTGGGCATCCCCAAGCTTAGACGCTTGAGTCTTCTTGAAATATGCTGGGGTGATCCATGGGAGCATCCCCAAGCTTAAGCTCTTCACTCTTCTTGATCACATTATATCATCCTTCTCTCTTGACCCTTGAAAACTTCCGCCACACCAAACTCAAAGTAATTCTCATTAGAGGGTTAGTGCACAATCAAAAACTCACATGTTCTATAAGGACACAAACATGACCGTTACTTTTAACATTAGCTACTGCCACTGATGTTATGTGAAGCTCTTCACCCTAAAAAAGAATTCCACTCAACACTAGTAAAAGAGAGAATGCGAAAAATAAAAGACAGAATCTGTCTAAACAGAACAGTCCGCAAAGACGAATTTTTTCGAGGCACTTACGTTGCTCAGATCGAAAAACTTTAAACTAACGAAAGATGCGTACATATCTGAGGATCACGCACAAAAATTTCAGATTTAAATAATTTTTCTGTGATTTTACAGAATTAAAACGGTGAACAGCAGAAATCTGTTCCTGCGCAGAAATCCAAATCTAGCATCATCTTCCTATTAGAGGCAATACTTGGCACAACAATGCGATAAAATAAAGATACAAAGGAATTGTTACAGAAGTAAACAACTCCTTGACTAAAACTGAAAACAAAAGATAATGGGTTGCCTCCCAAAAGCGCTTTCTTTAATGCCTTTTAGCTAGGCTTGAAGATTTTAATGATGCTCTCATAAGAATAAGAGTTGAAAAACAAAAGAGAGCATCAAGAGGCAAATATCAAACACATTTAAGTCTAACCCACTTTCTATGCAAAGGAATCTTATAACAAAATAAATTATTGAAGCATAAAGCAACTAGCATAGAAAGATGAAACAAATATAACTTCAAAACTTTCAACATAAGAGAGGTGTTTTAGTACTTGAAAACTTTTACAACCATATTTTCCTCTCTCATAATAACTTTCAGTAGCATCATGAACAAACTCAACAATATAACTATCACATAAAGCATGCTTTTCATGATCTACAAACACATAATTTTTATTAAGCTAAAAAACAGTGGGGTCATTAAACCCACTTTTGACAATAGTAGTATAACAAATATCATTAGGCAATATAGGACCATCATCAAGAGCATTATCATATAAGACATTAGGGAGCACATTTTTACTTTCTGCAATTTCCTTTTCTTGAGTCAAGGAGTTGTTACTTCAAATTTATCAAAAGGAGATATTTCAATAGAATCATGACATTCAACAATATAGCATTCTTCCTCCTTAGGTAGGCATGGAGGGAATCATATAATGTAAGAGTTAAAGAGTTACTATCATTAGAAGGTAGATCCTCCTTTTGTTCATCACTCTCTTCCTCTTTTTCATCCAATGAGCTTTCAGCTTCAGCAATTTCTTCTTCCACAGGTTCCTGCAAGGCATAAGTTTCATCTTTTGGAGGAAACATCCTCTTAAGATGTTCAGTAATATAAGAATTATTATCCTTGTAGGTATCATAACAATATTTAAGTATGCCAAAACTTTCAGATTTATAAGGGGCATCAATTTTATGCTCAAGATAAGAACTAATTTCAAGGGCACCCTTAAAAACAATAAATTCTTCAATTCTTTCCACCTCATACCCATTATAGTAACCTTTAACATAAGAAGCTAAGGTTTCATATCATTACAAGCACATTGGAAAGAAAAATTTTAGACTTCCTATAACAATCAGATTCATTAAAGCAAAAAATTTGCCAAATATAAAGCATAAATTTCTAGCATATTCCTCTAGTTGATTTAAGATTTTCCATAAGTACATCCCTTTTTGTGACAAGCGGTAATTCCTATAATATCTTCGTTCATCCTCCGTGGACCCACCTTTCCAACAAGATCTAATTTCATAGAGATAAGCCATTGATAGCAAATAAACAACTAGACATAATAACAAACGAAATAAACTAGATGCAAGAAACTAATTTTTTTGTGTGTTTTTGATAAATAAAGCAAACAAGACAAGATAAAAATAAACTAAGCAAGACAATAACAAAGTAAAGAGATTGGAAGCGTGAAACTCCCCTTGCAGAAATCCTCTTGCTTCCCAATATGGCGTTGATGCATGTAAAATGCATACATGAACTTTGCATTATTTTACTTATATTCCAGTCATATTTGCATCATATAAGGGTTATATCACTGTTTTATAATGATTTTGGGAATATTTGGTATGTTTCCTATTTTTTATGGAATTAACCCTGCACAGGCAAAAAACCCTATTTCTATATTTTAATGTTTCAGGGACCCAAACGACGTCCAAATGACCTGAATATTTAGAAGCATCAGTTTTTGGAAGGAACAAAGTGTGGGAGCGAAGGAAGCAAACAAACGGAGGCCCGAGGGCCCAGATGAGTGGGCCCACGCGGCCCATGTACCTGGCCACGTGGGACCCCCCTTTTGGTCCTCGGAGCTCCGTTGTCGTCAATCTTTCCTCCACCGACTCGGTTTTGACCTAAAACCGCCTATAAAAATAGTCCCCCGACGTTCTCTGGAGAGAGGGCCGCAGAAACACAGAAACACCGAAACAGAGACCTGGAGTTGCAGATTGGAGGGGGAAAACTCCGGCGGGGCGCTGCCGGCGTGGTCTCCATCTTCTCCACCGTCTCCATGATGAAGAGGGAGTAGTCCACCTCTGGACTATGGGTTTGTGTAAGTAACTTATGTATCTCTCTCTCTCTGAGCTTCACTAATTAGTACCGTATGAGCTGCTGAACATGATTACGGTAATCTATGTAATACCTTTGTGGTGGATCTTTTTATGAGTTAATATATGTTTGAGATTGCAATGGTTTTGTTTTAGTTATGAAAGTAGATGCATATTATGTACCCCGTTCTTATTTACTTGTCATGATCAAGCATGTTATGAGAGCGTGTGAGGGGGAACGTGTGCATTAGTTGGAGTAACGGGGGGTGGCTAGTGCAGTGAACGTGAGAGAAAGTTCTGCGATCCACTTGGGTGTTTTACCTTGCTTTGTTGCCTCACTAGGGATAAAAAGAAATACCATGCTACCGGAGATGTGGGTGTGACCATTGCCACTACTCCATGACTAGATCTAGCATATTCTTATTTTAACTTCATGTCATGATACTTATTGCTATACTCTGAGTTATCTTAATTACTGAGGTGTTATAATTTAGTTCGCATCTTGGTGGAGTATAAGAGACTAATAACCAAAAGGTCTCTATGTTAGGACGTGATGCTCATATAATTATAACTTGTCATTAAATTGTTGTGTTGCAATCTCATATGTCAACTCTAGTGTTCCATTGTCTACCACTTTATTAAAGAGAGAGTGCATTTGTGAAACCATGAACCCCGGTCCATTTTTAATCATAAGAAACACCTTTCCAACAACTTTTACCACTTTAACCATTTTCTGCCATTTAAAAATCCGAAAATACAAAAACACTTTTACATCTTGCATTCATCATATAAAACCCAAAAATATCATTTATCATTGCTACCACCATCCTTGCATATTTATTTACCACCACTGCATATTTATTTCTTGTTTGCATTGCATATTATCTTGATATCATTCTCACACCTTGTGCTTGACAACCACTAGGTGAGGTTGAGGACCAAAACATTTACTTTGTTTTATAGGTAACCAAAAGAAGGATAGGAAAGATAAATCTTCACTACTGATTTCCCGAGAGTTCGATATTAAACCCTCGAGTCACCCCTCGTGGGGAAAAACACGTCTTCCACTTACTACACACTCTGCACTTGGAGTCTCAACCTAACCCATATTCTTTTGACGCAGGTAACTACGTCATCGGGTATCAGGCGTCAGAAAATATGGCGTGTGGAAGGAAGGAAAGGAGATTGCTGAACCGAAGTGCTTCTGCTCCCCGGCAACGGCGCCAGAAAATATGCTTGATTGCGTGGATCACACGTTCGCTGGAGACCCCAAGAGGAAGGTATGATGCAGTATAGAAGCAGTTTTCCCTCAGTATGAAACCAAGTTTAATCGAACCAGTAGGAGCAAGAAATCGCTTCGGAAGGTTGTTGGTGGCGGAATATGGCACGGCGCAGCACCAGGGGATCCGGCGCCAACTTGGAATCTGCACACAACACAATCAAACTACTTTGCCCCAACGAAACAGTGACGTTGTCAATCTCACCGGCTTTCTGAAAACAAAGGATTAAACGTATGGTGTGGAAAACAGTAGTAAATTGCAGAGAATGAAAAGGAACAGTGTTTTCCAGTTGGTTGTATTATCAGTGTAAAAGAATGGACCGGGTACACAGTTCACTAGTGGTGTCTCTCCATAACAGATAACTAACATGCTGGGTGAACAAATTACAGCTGGGCAATTGACAAAATATTGAGCGCATAACAATGCATATATGACATGATGATTATTATGTTATTCATGTGGGCATTACGACAAAATACATGGACCGTTATCCAACAAAGTCTATGACTAATAATCCACCGCCAGGTTGTCATACCGAGTTCCCCGTTGGTATTAAGTTGCAAACAACGGATAATTGCATTAAGTAATATGCGTAAAGTAAACAAATGCATTAGACCTAATGGCGTAACCTTAAGCTAAGCATCGGTTATTTTATCCCTAGTGGCAACAGCACATCCACAATCTTAGAAGTTATTGTCACTCTCCCAGATTACCGGAGGTATGAACCCATGATACGTCTCCAACGTATCCAAAATTTCTATTGTTCCATGCTTATATTATACCATTTGCTACATGTTTTATATACACTTCATATCACTTTTATGCATTTTCTGGGACTAACCTATTAACAAGATGCCACAGTGCCAGTTCCCTGTTTTCTGCTGTTTTTGGTTCCAGAAAAGTACTTCTGCGAATATTCTCGGAATTGCCCGAAACAAAAGGCCACGTCCCTATTTTTCCAACATGTTCACGAAGTCCGAAGGAGAGACGAAGAGGAGCCAGGAGCGGCCAAACCACCTGGCAGCGCGGGCCCCCCCTCCTGCCGCGCCAGCCTATGGTTGGGCCCCTCGGAGGTCCGCCGACATCGCCCCCGCCTATATATTGCCTCAGACGCGAAAACCCTAAAATACCAAGCCAATTTCCACGAAGAGTTCCGCAGCGCCGCCGCCATCGACGACAAGTTTCGGGGGACAGAATCTCTGTTTCGGCACGCCGCCGGGACGGGGAATTGCCCCCGGAGTCATCTCCATCGACACCACCGCCATCTTCATCGCCGCTGCTGACTCCCATGATGAGGAGGGAGTAGTTCTCCCCCGAGGCCGAGGGCTCTACCGGTAGCTATGTGGTTCATCTCTCTCTCACATGGTGTGATCTTTATGTGATCATGTGTATTGCTAGTATTGCTGAATACATTAATAATGTTTATGCTACTCAAGTGATTTCTAGTTTCTGGAGTCATTGTGACAACACGGTATCAAGGTGACAGTGTGGGTACTTGTGTGACTCTATGAATAATTTAGACATTTATCATGGCTTATTCTTGGGAATTGTGTGTTTGTTTGCTCAGACTTTGAGGTGTGCTCTTGCAGCCCTACGCATAGTACTCTTGCTTCATCAAGAAGGAGAATAATCCCGAGTAGTATTTACTTGTGTTCAGTTGTGCTAATCTAGTTGAATATGTAGATGTTACTCTTTATCTATTATGCACTCTATAGGTTACTTTAATATGAACTCCGGTACTCTCCACGGTGTAAAGGTGACAGTTTGTGCACCGTGTGTGATTCCTTTATGACGTTGTGGCGCTTGTTTACTCCAGCTTGAGGTGTGCTTTTGTAGCCCTACACAATGAATGGTGTTTGTTATCCAACAAGAGAGTGTTTAAGAGTAGCTTTTATTTATTCAATTATGAGATCATTGTTGAGAGTGTCCACTAGTGAAAGTATGATCCCTAGGCCTTGTTTCTAAGCATTGAAACACCGTTTACAACAAGTTCTGCTACATGTTTGCTTGCTGCCATCTTTATTTCAGATTGCAGTTACTACTTATAATCATCCATATCACTTGTATTTCACTATCTCTTCGCCGAACTAGTGCACCTATACATCTGACAAGTGTATTGGGTGTGTTGGCGACACAAGAGACTTCTTGTATCTTAATTGCAGGGTTGTTTGAGAGGGATATCTTTAACCTCTACCTCCCTGAGTTCGATAAACCTTGGGTGATTCACTTAAGGGAAACTTGCTGCTGTTCTACAAACCTCTGCTCTTGGAGGCCCAACACTGTCTACAGGAATAGAAGCGTGCGTAGACATCAACCCACTATCTAGCATAAATACTCTTTGAGTTACAAGCATCTACTTGGCCAAAACATCTACTAGTAACGGAAAGCATGCAAGATCATAAATAAAATATAAGATAGATTGATAATCAACTTGACATAGTATTCAATATTCATCGGATCCCAGAAAACACAACATGTTGCATTACAATAAGATGATCTTGATCATGATAAGCAGCTCACAAGATCTAAACATGATAGCATAAAGTGGAGAGACAACCATCTAGCTACTGCCATAAACCCGTAGTCCAAGGATGAACTACTCACGCATCACTCCGGAGGCGGGCATGGTGATGTAGAGCCCTCCGGTGATGATTCCCCTCTCCGGCACGGTGCCGGGAAGAGCTTCTGAACCCTCCCGAGCTAGGGTTGACGGCGGCGGCGTCTCTGGAACTTTTCGTGGATAATGGCTCGGGTATCTAGGGTTTTCGTGTCGGGAGGAATAAATAGGCGAAAGGGCGGCGGCTGCGGAGCCACGAGGGCCCCACACCACCCCACGGCGCGGCGGGGGGGGCCGCGCGGCCCCATGGTGTCGGCGCCACGTGGCTCCCCTCCGTGTCTCCTCTGGACTCCGTCTTCGTGTTGGAAAAATAGGAGGTTCTGTCCAAGTTTCGTCCAATTCCGAGAATATTTCCAGACTAGCTTTTCTGGAATACAAAAACAGCAGAAAACAGGAACTGACACAGTGGCATCTTGTTAATAGGTTAGTCCCAGAAAATGCATAAAAATGCTATGAAGTGTATATAAAACATGTAACAATTGGTATAATATCAACATGGAACATCAGAAATTATAGATACGTTTGAGACGTATCAATGTCTCGGGTGAAAACCCAAAGACTTCGGTTTTGGGCGGCGGCGGCGGCGGCGCTCCAGCGTCATTACCTCCATGGAGGTGCCGCCTTGAGATAGCGGGGACGGTGGATGAGCTCGGCGGGGAAGGTAGGAAGCTGATAGCAGTTGCTCTGTTTTAGGAGTTGTGGTGTTGCTACAAGACATATCTTTGTCTCCGGAGGTGTTTGCTTGTCGGTGGTCGACGCCCTCGAACCTTGGTGAGAAGGGAAGAGCTCCCTTCTCCGGTAGCAACATCCTCCTGGCGGTCGTGCTCTCTTGTCCAGGCTTGTCAACACCAGCTCAATTCATTCACCGCATCTTCGTCGACGTCTTCTTTCGGCAGCTTGTGTCCCGTGCGTTGTGGTTGGTGCTGTGGGGGGCGGTGTGTTTGTGGGTGACGGCATGGTGAGGCGGTAGTGCTCGGAGTCCATACCCTTGGCAGCATGCTTGTCAATGTCCAGTCGTGCTTAGGGTGAGCTGCTCCACCTCCTGACAGGTGCGGCGCCCTTCGAACCGGGCGAGAAGGCAGAGTGCTTTCTTCGGAGGTGGAAACAGATAGCATTGCGACATGGCTTGCCCCCTAGTGCTTGACGACGGCGTGTTTCCTAAGTGGCTTCTTCACCAACTTCGCTTCTTCTCCTGTCGGATCGCAGGGCAGAACAAGAGCCTTGACTATTGACACTCAAGTTGTTCTTCATCTTTTTAGGTTTTGTGCTGGGTGTGTGAGTTGCTTGTAGGGTGTTTTTTCAGCACTATGTACTTTGCCGTTGGCTTTATTAATTTAAATCTGGCCCTGCAGCCTGTTATCTAAAAAAAGTTACAAGCTTGGTTAGTTCAGGGGCATTGATCTTCCCTCTTGCCGGCCACCAAGCTCCGGTGGTCGGTTGTTAATTTCTATGCATTTGTAACCTAGTTTTAGGTCTTTTAATTGTTAATAATAATATGTATTTCCATTTAGATTAGATCCGGCAAGTGAGAAGGGCCGGAAACCCTAGATTTAGGTCTTTTAATATGTATTTCCATTTATGTAAAATAGCCGTTTGTGGCCCACCCCCTATATATGCATGAAAATGGCCCATATATGGTCTTTTAACTCTAAAAAAAACTTGCGGGCGGACTCGATGCGTCGCCCCGTTAGGCGCACTGCCAGGAAAGGGGCGGACAGGGGCCGGACGCGGTCGCCCCGTTGGAGTCGTGCTAGTACAAGCGAAGCAAGGAGCATCTGAATTTTTTCAAAAACCTGCCGTCTCAAAGTCAGAGAGAGAGACTGTATGAACATCGAAGTATCACGTATGTGAGTGTAAATGCAAACAGGGTAGGCAGTTACGTTCAGGGCATTGAAGAAGGGCGGGCAGTGCTCTCATCATAGCCGGGCCATCGCTCGCTCGCTCGCATTTAGTTGCATGCAGCTTGCTATTTGCGCTGTCTGCGAACCCTATATGTCGCCAGAAAGGTGCAAGTCAAAATGCAGGGAAGCCACTTGGAGGCCTTCTTCTTTCCCATCACCCGATCGACGCTGACATGCATGCATGCACAAGATCACAATGATCTCTGCATTCGCTCTCTGCATGTTTGCGTGAGTTTGGAGAGAAGAGATGTGATACACCAGTGCACTGGTGCTACGGCGGCTAGTACTACAGCCTACCACCTCACCTCCCCTGCGTATGACTGCAGTTGCTGGAATTAATGCATCAAACCGCTGAAGAGTCACAGGTCATGGCACCAGTGACAATTCTTTTCTTTTCACCAATTATTCTATTTTCTTTTGGGAGCTAGTTAAATGGGTGGGTAGAATTACTAAAGGACGAATACGTATTGGTCGTGTCGGCTTTTCTTTGAAAATTTTGGAATTGTCACAACTATGTTGTTTTTAACAAGGTAGAAGTTTCTCCTTTTTTTGCAGGAGCCACATACTGGATTCACATGTGGGCATTCCTCCTACCTGCAACCTCAACTACTAGGGAATTCCATAGTTTTATTGGAAAAAATCGATTTGATGTAAGTCGAAGTATTTTAGGATATTCTTACTAGGAACTGCGCTCCTTATAAAAAAACGAGTTCGAGTTTTTCCGCAACCGCAGAAAAAGAGAATGGGAGAAATTTTTTATTGCATAGACTTAGACGAAATTTATGGCACTTCTTATTGACTCATTCATTGAACGGATGGAGTAGTGTGTTCCTCATTACACGTTGTCAATCAAATGAGACATGTACAAGTTAATACTACTAATACCCCAATGTGGTGCTGGCACTCGCTAATATTGGATCTAGACCTGGTGTGAGACTCTAGATCCAATGTTATTTGTTTTTCATGCATGATTTCTTTCGCTATTAATTTGACGATTAAAAGACGTGGTTTTCGCCCCACAGTTCTAAAAAAAAAGACGTGGTTTTCCTCCGATGTTTCATGTATGTGTAACATGCAGGGGGCCGAATATCACCTCCTTCTGTACCATACAAAAAAAATCATTTTTCCTTTTCTAAAAAGAAAAATGAGTGCTACCTTATTATAGATTTATCCAACAAAAATAGAATAAGAATATAGAAACAAGAACTAATCCAAACGAAAAGCCAAAGTTAATAGGATTAGTAAGTAATATTACTCCTAGACCCCCTAGTAGAAGAACAAATCCCCCAATCGTATAAGAATCTCATGTATTGGTCTAGGTAAATTTATTTCTTCTTTTCTACACGGGAAGAACATAGCACTATTTTCGAAGACAATAACAAGATTACTTGACCCCTTTGTACTTTTCAAAAAAGATTAACTATTTATTACCCTTGAGAATAGTCGTCTAAATGTATAAAATACATAGCCGCACTTAAAGCCGAGTACTCTACCATTGAGTTTGCAACCTAGAAAAAAAAACTTAGATACATTCGAAATCCAAAAATCGATGGAAAACGACATCTAACTTACCGGTGTCAATATTTCATAGGCAAACATATGAACATTTGTGATATCAAATTAATATCAATAGATTCACCATATCAATATATTTATTAGTATTTCCGTAATGTATTTAGTTAATATTGTAGACATTAGTATTTCTTTATATATTTGTTCAAACTTATCAAGCTTTGACTTTCGACTAAATTTACACACCTTATACATTGAAACGGAGGCAATAAAACATTATAACATGCCTTAAAATGGTACTCTCTTTTTTAGAATTATAAAATGTTCTAACTTTTTTTTGAATCGCATATAAACAGATGTGTTTTAGCGTGTCTATAAATTTTAGTACGCATGTAGTCCACATTGAAATATTCAAAACATTTTAATTCGCTACATAGGGAGTAATCCTTATGCATTGTCAGAAATTAAGCAATCATCACAATATCAGTATCATGCACGCACGAGTTCCAATCCCACTAGTATAATTTAAATCATTTTCTTTATTCCTTTCAACACTAATGCGTGGGACCAATATGGTAAGGCATAACCTAAGAGCATCTCCAACCGCACCCCCGGAAATCTGCCGGTACACCCCTAAATTATGTACGCTTTGGGGGTGTCGGACAAGTATCCAGCACAATGGCCGGATCCCCCCTCCCACACACACACACACACAAAACGACCACAATAGTCCAATAATAATTCGAACACCAAAAAAATTATAGTTATTACTAAAATTTCAGTTCAAATTAAAATTGGCAAGTTCCAGATAACAACACATGATAATCAAATTAGTCGTTTGCTCTGAGCGCCCACAGGTGTGTGACTAGATCATTTCAGATGATCATTAGTTGTTTCATCACGAATTTGTTGATGCATGGCAAGAAAATCAGCAAACTCGGCCGACACGCCCTATAGTGGCTCGGCAAGAGAGCCCTAGTACTCAAACTGCCGATCGAACACCATGTTAAGATTTCGCTCACTCTCGATGATCATGTTGTGCATGATAACACAAATTTCAACATTTCCCACATCTGATCTAGCAACCACGATAGAGAAGGGTACCTAACAACCGCAAACCGTGCTTGGAGCAAACAAAATTCCCGCTTCATATCTTTCTGAACACTCTCTTGTCTCCTTGCAAAGTGAGAGTTCGCCTCACCAACAAGGCTACGGATCGTCTTCACAAATGTCGACCAACAAGGTTATATCCCATCAGTTGGGTATAGTACTCCTTGTCGTACCAATTGTCGTTGATCACATAGTTGCACTCCGCAGCTTGACCTTTAGCAAGTCACGCAAACACCGGAGAGCGTTGCAGCATGTTGATGTCATTGTGAGAACCGTCCATGCCAAAAAATGCGTGTCAAATCCACATATTATAATCTGCCATAGCCTCAAGTATAACACTGCATGCTCCAAGATGTCCTCCTTTGTACATCCCCTACGATTCGAATGGACAATTTCTTTCATCTTCAATTCATGCAGTCGATGATGCTGCCAAGCATCTTAGGAAATTCTCTCGTTGCACCTTGTGCCATTAGCCGAGTTGTGTTTGCTGCATTTGGTGCTCTCAGATAGGTCTCTCCAAACGCTACAACCAATGCCAAAACATGTATGTGGCTTCATGAGTTGTGGACTCAGACATACAGAGGTAGTCATCCAACAAATATGCAGGAGCTTCATATGCAAGACACCATATAGCAGCAGTTTCATTTTTGAATGGATGAGAATCCAAGAAGCCTGGTGCAATCTTTTTTCAGTTCAAAATTGTTATGACAATCCTGAACACTATGCACGATTTCCATGAACACTTCCCTCTTCATCCTAAAGCGCCGGCAAAACTCATAAGCATTATTTGCTGGTTTCTACAAAAAAAATCGTTGAACAACATCACATGACCCATTGTCCTTAAACGGTTCTTGTTTGCAAGTCGGCATGTGTTCAATCCTCCGCGTTTTGGGAGCGGCGTCCAGCTCGACTTGCACGGCTAAAAGAACAACGCGACCATTTGATTCGGTTGCAAGGTCGGCGTCCTCTCCTATCATTTTGTCACACGATCTTATCATCGTTATCCATAACCTATTGAAAAACAATGAAGCAATAAAACTGGCAATGAATCAACAATCACTAAAATAAAAAACTTGACAAACGCCCGAACACCTTATGTGTGTGGCCGTAGGGAGGAAGTGGCGGTGCCGATAGAACGAGCTATGCCAGGGCAAAACGAGGACGGGGAGCGGCGGCGAGTGGCGAGTCGGCATGCGTGGTCGATGCGGACTCCCGCCTGTGAGGTGACGACAAGGGTATGTCAGGGATGGTGCTAATCGGCGGCCAGAGAAAACTGAGGGACGTGGGTTGGGGGATGACCAGGTCTTGGTCGCTATGTGCTTATGATTGGGGAGGGGGGTGGGGGCTTGTCGGAGGCCTTGTCCGGACGTTGTACTGGACCGAACATATGAGAGGTGCCACGAAGACCGATTTTTCTGTTCAACCCCTATTTGACCTTTGGTAGTCGTTTGAGAGGTGTAGGTCGAGATGCTCTAAGATCACATGTGCTAGGTAAAAATATGCAGGACGTGTTCACAAAAAATACACCTCCACATGTCCACAGTAGGAGATTTAGACCAGTTTTGCACTCGCATAACAACTATTTAGATCATCTGACCACAATTTGTAACTTGTTGGACATGTTTGCACCACCGATGCAAGCCTCCGGTGTATGAGCTAAAAAAACTACGTGTTTGGTAGCCTGTATGGGCTTTCTCATCTCATATGTGCTCACTCTATCCATGCTCACTAGGTACAAGTGTGTTTTCATTGGTGTGTTTGGTAGCCCGTATGGGGTAAGCTGTGCTGAGTAGGAACATTGTTTGGTAGCATGTATGAGCTGAGCCATGCCAGACAGAAAAATATAACGCAATCAGGTCCCTGGACAGAAAACTGTAACGCAATCAGGTCCCTGCGCCATTGCCAACCTTCGTCCACACCGGAAGTCGCCGAGCTCGGCGTCGTAGAAGGGCCGGAGCGCCTCAGCACCGGCGAGCAGCGCGGACAGGCCCGTCTCATCCTACTCCTCAGCCGCCAGCACCGGCGTGCGGCGGGGACGGGCTCGCGCGCGAGCACAGAACTTGGTCGCCGGCGAGGGGCGGCCCCAGAGCGGCGTTGGTGCTCGTTTCCGCGCTTGGCGGTGGGCGCCGGCGTGGGGCGGCGGTGGGCTCCGGCGAGGGGCGGCCCTGTGCTCTGGTGCGGCGATGAGAGGGACGGAGAGAGAGCGAGCGATGCGGGGGAGAATGAGGGGATTTCTTGATCGGGGTGGGCAATGCACATCACGGGTGGGGCCCACGCGTGGGGTTTCCCGTATGAGCTCGGCCTGGTTAACTTGAGAAGCTCGATCTGAGCTTCTCTCCCGGGCAGGGCTGAGAGGCATTTTGGGACGAGGTGGGCAGGGCCGCGGCGCACAACACAGGCTACCAAACACGAAAAATCTGGGTGGGTGGAGATTTTCTCAGCGCACCCGGGCTACCAAACATGCCCTAACCGATCGATGTGAACCGTGAAGTGAAATTCTACTCCAGCTTACAGTCAATGACAAACCATACATGTATCTGGTACCTATGCAATTGAAAATGCTTTGCCTCTTAGTTCTCACTGTACTGATACGCCAACTCTTAAAATCCTCACAAATCGTAGAGTTAGCCACACTGTCAAGTGTCAAGCCATGCATGCATAGTGTATATAAAGGTCCAGTCCAAGGGACCGTGGGCGGTCCCCACCCGGCAGTCGCTGCTTCCGTTGTGTTGCATCTCCGTGAGTCACCACCCGCGCGTCTTAGATTAGTCATAGTGGTGGTATCATAACTAGTATCATGCATGTCACATTGGTACAAATATGGTGTGACACAGCAACTAATTAAGAAAGAGATGGTAGTGATATTTACCTATGTTACGGTATCATAGCACGTAAAACAGAATATTTTAATAACAAGTAAATCATGTACAGTATTGGGATACTACGAACAAATAAATAACATGTGGATATGACTACTATATGATACTATACACTATATATAGTATCATACACACTATATAGATAGTATCATACACTAGTATCATATGCATGATATCAATGTATGATACTCCCCACTATTACTAGTCTTAAACATTGTTCGTGGGAGCTAGTACCTCTCTGTTTCAAACGAAAGAGAGTATACTGCATTTTGTTGCCGTGCTCATAAACGGGCTCTGCTTCATGAGATGAGTCCTTTCTGTTCCTACCATTTATGCTTGTACGTACACCCAATCAGGCCATGTGGGAGGGACCAGCTAACGCTATCTCCTGCCCAATGGCATGCACCGTTGCTTGCATGCATGCACGCAGTTGATGTTTTGTCCCTTCGGAGCTAGTCCTCCAGCTAAAGCTGAAAGAATACACTAATGGTAATCATCTCCAGCTGTTCTTGTTTCGGAATTCGGATACGGGTCTATCTTCAGTTTTTTTCCCAAAAATGCATGTATCTTTTCTTTATAGATAGAGAAGGTCTATCTTCGGTTTTTTCCCAACAATGCACGTCTCTTTTTTGTATACATAGAGAAAGAATGACAAGAGTCTACACTCACAACACCCACCCCCCCCCCCCCCCCCCCCCCCCCACACACACACATTTTTTCACTCTCAGCCTTAGCCATGATCTCGTCGAGCACCCGCTTCTCCGTTTTGGCCTTGTTGTTGAACACCCAGTTTTTGCGCTCCGGCGAGATTGATCAGGGCACGAGGAGCATAAGAGAGTGAATTTTTTTTCCATCCTTGCCAACCCAACCGCAGGCCACCAAGCTCCAACTGGGTCGTAGCCACGGCGGAAGGTCCGCAAAAATGCAATACCACAACTAAGAGGATACCCACCAACTATCCACACCCTTCATTTCATCAAGATTCGTGCAACAAATTTATTAACGAATTTTCAAATGTCAATGCATTATAAATAATGGATAGATTTATGTAATTTAAATTTTAGATTCTTGTACTAACATAATTTTCTGTGCATGCATTGACAAAAAATTAAAACCAGGCATTAACATATTTTTTAGTTTTTCTAACACATAAAATAATAGGAATAATATACTTTGTTGGATGCAAAATCAACGGTCATGATAAGCAGTGGGTATCCTCTTAGTTGTGGAAAAACCGGGTTGGGAAGGTCCGGGCGACCCAACCCCAAGAGAATCTTGAAACCAAATCACTCTCGCAAACGGACAATCCACGAGCAGGTGATCAATGGTTTCAAACGGTAATCATATCTGACTGTTTCGGATGCGGTAAAAACTCTATGTGGTGCATCAGCTAGGCTATTCAACTGCTGTTACTGTGTAGCAGCACCGGGTGATCTAGCAACAACAAAAAGATTCGATATCTCGCAGGCACAGTTATTCTAGCGACGGAACAGCGTAGATCGCGTCAGATATCCAACGATTGGTGGCGTGCCTGTGGCCGGCCACCATGCAGTGAATGCAGCCGATCGAACAGGGCTGGGGATTTTACCTTGCACGCGTCAAATCCCGTGGTCAAAAGAAGGCTCCTGCGCATGCGCACATGTTGTGTGTTTGCTGCTCACTGATACTACAGGGAAGAAGATTGTCTTATGAAGACGAATTGACAGTCTTTGTGTATCGGATATACTCCTACTAGTGATGAGGCCCAGTTGAACGATACAATGATGATTACAATTTACACCATACAACACTCGGGAGCCAAAGACACTTTCTATCAACTAGTACTATAAAACCGAGGCAGCAACATGGACACTTGGAGTGGTGGGACTTGAGCTACAACTGAACTTACTATCTCACAATCTCGGTTACTTTCTGTCACAATTTGCTCCCATGAAGCGATCGGATCGTCGGCGCCGATCAAGAGCCAAAAGAAACATCATTTTCCACCATAATTTCTACTACTCCAGAAGACTAGATCTTCCAACTAAAAAGTACAGCTGCATTCGGTAAGTAAGTAAGTGTAAAATGAAGCACTCTAGTTTAGAATTGATCTTAATACGGGTGAAACAGCAAACATGGAGCTCGTTTAAAAAAAAAAAACAAAATCGGCACTTTTGAGTTTCCAAAAATCGTGAAAAATTCCCAGATGAAGATAGTGTCGATATTTACAAACGTGCAAAGTTTCAACTCCAAAATCGTTATATATTAGGCTGCACAAAAAAGACAAATCGGGAACAATTTCAAAATTTTGAAACTATGTACTATTCACCCCATTTGTGATTTTTGCCCAGCCCACAATACAACGTATTTTGATTTAAAATTCTCCACACTTGTTGAACTCGATATTATCTACATCTAGTAATTTTTTATCGATTTTTGAAAACTCAAAAGTGCCTATTTCGATTTTTAGAAAAAATAAGCTCATGTAGCTCGGGAGCCATTAGTCGTACTGCATCAACATTCCTACACAGACAAGTATGTAATCATTGTGGCACCTGACATGGGCATACCCTTCGGGTCCCCACTATTGGTATACCTGGTGCGTTCCAACCGAAAGCCCACCTGGCGGCCCAATGATGTCGAAGAAGCCACGACTTGGAGTACAAGACAGAAACTCATGTAAACACTACTTCGCTGCATATATAAAGCCAGACAGGGGCACTCTTTAGGGGACAACTAGCACAGAGAACAACCCGCATAGCCATAGGAGACCATGTCTCACAACATTGCCATTACGGCCACCATGTAATCATACAATTAATACATATCAGACAAGCAGGATGTAGGTATTTACCTCACAATGAGGGGCCAAACCTGGGTAAATCCTTACTTGTCAGCCGACGGAACTATCAGCGCGCCAACTCTCTCCCCTCATACGAAACCCTAGGTATCTCACCATGAGATTTGCCGTGCTAACCCCACGTCAGCACCCTGATTCCCAAGGATCCTACAATTATAGCACATTGATGACACAAAAAGGAAGAGTACTCTAGGATGAAACAGTTGCACGCACGAAATAATGCAAGTCTATTCAGCGGGACAGTCATGGAATAAAATGCGGCCCAAATAAGACCGCGTGTGAGGCAACTGTAGCCAATTATTTGACCAGCATGAAGAAAAGGCATCGCTAACAGTCTTGCAGCGACTGTGTTTGATGAACGCAGGACAAAAGCATCGACGATCTCAAGCGAGAATGGAACTGTGTACCTTATCAGGAGAGCTGACTTGTCTAATGAGAAGCTTATTGCAGTGGATTGAACAGACTGAAAAGGCATGTAATAATGGTGTCTAGTTGAAACTTGAAAGGAAGCCGATTAATTGACAAAAGCAAGAGTAGCTAAACGGAAACATAATACAGGGACAAGGAGTTTCGGGGTCACGGGTGCGGATGCACCCGTTATGTAAAACTTGTTTAGTTTTTTTTTTCAAAATTTCAAAATATTCCAAATAAAATTTCGATACATATCATGACATTTTATGTTAGCACAAAAAAATTCACGAAGAAAATACATTTTTGTGAACTGTGCAAAAAGATAAAAAATAATCGCATACAAAGTCATTTTGAAAACCCCGGATTTGTCTTTTGTGCACAGCCCACAAAAAATGTCTTTTCTTCGCGAAACTTTTTGTGCTAACATAAAATGTCATCTAGTATATCTGAAAATTTTATTTAGAATTTTTTAGATGTAAAACAATATTTTCTAACCAGTGGGTGCTTCTAGACCTATGAGTCTGATATGGATTTCCGCATAATATAGTGCAGAAGTCTTGGTGGAAGCCGAGATAATTAGGGCATGTATAATGGTATAGGAGGTTTAGTCTTCTCTTAAGCCTCTGATAACCCACAAGCGTAGGGAATCGCAACAGTATCTTCGAGGGAAGTGAAACCCAAATTTATTGATTCGACACAAGTGAGTCAAAAAATACTTATAAGTCTTAGCAGCTGAGTTGTCAATTCAGCCACACCTGGAAAAACACTAGTAACAAAAGTGATGTGAAAGCAGCAGTAATATGAGAGTAAAAGTAACAGTAAAGTAGCTGCAGCAAAAGTAACACAGAAGCAATGGCACCAGAAAATAGTTGCTGGCTAAATATGGACCGGGGTTCCTACACTAGTAGAAAAAGGGGCTGTAATACCGGTTTCAGAGGTCCTTTAACACCGGTTGTGCAACCGGGACAGTTAAATCAAGACTAAAGGCCACCCACCTTTAGTCCCGGTAGGCCACGAACCAGTGTTAAAGGCCTCCACGTGGGCGGAGCTGCGCGCGCGGGCGGAGGACCTTTGGTCCCGGTTGGTAACACCAACCGGGACTAAAGGTTTCTGCTTTTTTTTTTTCGCTTTTTTTTCAGGGTTTAGGGTTTCTGCTTTTTTTCTTTTCGCTTATTTTTCAGGGTTTAGGGTTTCGGAGGAGATCACGTTGATGCACAAAAAAAGTTTTCGCACACGTGAAGATCACATAACACACATACAACTTGGTATATATATGTACACATATAAAGTACTCATTACATGGAGATCACTGCTAGTACATGGAGGGAGTCTATTTTTCAATATAGTGGAATTCTCCGGATTTAGGTATGACCTCCGTAAGGAAAAATCCCGCCAATTCCTCCGCAATTGCTTTTACACGGTTTATTGGTAGGAGCTGGTTCCGCTTCCTTGCCATCTTTAAAAGAAGTAGATCAAATCAATTATGAAGGAAACTAAATACAATTGATGGTAGCAAAATAAATTTGTGAATGATGTTTACATACCTCTTGATTTCTTCGACTATTGACTCTCTCATTGACCTTCATGTGAATGTACTCGCAAACGTAGTATCCACATAAATCCGTCCCCTGTGGTTGTCGCAGGCACCACTATACGAGAATAGAATTCAATCAAATAATAATCAAGAGAATGATAATGGTATTGAAACTAGAAATTAGAGAGATATGCGGACCTAGGTACGTAGTACTACTTACGTTGTTAACCTTAAATTCCAGCTTATCTTTCCATTCACCGCGTTCTTCTGTGATGAACTGTTTCCAAACCCTGCCCGGCAAAGAAAATGAATTGAGGAGTTATTACTTACTTGATATCAGGAAATGAACGAAAGAGGCCGATATAGTGCGATTGAAATTACCTCTTGAGCATATAACGCACGCTCTTGTAATCATCAGGGTCTCTCCTTAATGAGTCCATGATTTCAACTTCTCCAACCTCGATTCTAATGATCATCAGAATGAAGTGGAACCTGCGCACGTTTATATACGCAGTTATTCATAACTCATCAATTACACTTAACATCGGGAATGCAAAATAGAATGTGTGCAAGACAGTAACACTCACTTGAAGTTGTAAGGAAAAAGTATTTCTTTTTTGGTACTTTGTCGCTTTAAAAATATTTGCAAAAACTGCTCTGTGTCCTAGGCATACTGCTCTACGGTGACTTCATGAACTTTATCCGGGTCAATGAACCCAATGTTCCAGATTCCTCCCACTCTGCATTCACGAATCTTCATTCTGCATAATAGCGTACAAAAGAATGTCGTGAGGATAATTACAGGTAATGAACGAGCTTAACTAATGAATTAAATTACACAAATAAATCACTTACAGACAATAGCAGCTGACGATAGATTTGTCGAGGGCACGTTGATTGTACATCTGAAAAAGTTCGGAGAACTCAACCTGCACATCGTATTCTCGGAAGTAGTGCTCTTCTTTAACTCCCACCATGAAATAGAATTTCCCTTCCTTTGCGGCTGTCATGTACCAGTTATGCAATTTCCATAATGTTGTTAGAGCCTTCGTATCTGTGACCAGAGGCTGCCCAAGAACAAATCGATATGCTATCTCAGCAATGGCTTAACCTGAGTCGCCTAGGACTTCATGAGCAACATTGTCGTAGTGGACGGCCGCCTTATCAGAAAACACCTTGAGCGGGGCGATCGATTGTACTTCTTGTTCTCCGAGCTGGGGAACTTTTTTCCCGCATTTCATCTCCTCCATCTGTGAGTTATGTGTCTTCTCAATACAGCGCTCATAGTCTATAAGGGGGCTCGCTGGAGGGTTATATAAGTTGTCAACGGTGCGGTCAATGTTCTCCTTTGGTATAGTGTTCAGAAGTTCCTTTATGGGGTCCTGTCTTTCCTGTTTTTTCCGTGCAAAAAAGGATGTCACCTCGGCACGCGTGCTCTCTTCTAATTCCTCCTTACTCTTCTCGGAAGCTAACTTCTCAGGAGTCTTGACTTTCTTGGGTACGTTTGGACGTTTCTTGACAGGGGACCTGTCTTTCCTGAGCATAGTACCAGTCGACGTGAACAACTTCCGCTTTGTCAAATTACTAGTGGGCGCATCAGTCGGCTGATGGCACGACGCGGGCGATGGACTCGCGGTGGGCTCCCAATCGTCGGGGAGGGCGGGTGGACTTTAAGGTGATGGATTTCTACTCGGAGGAGTCGGTGGCCTTGGCGCCGAGTCTGGAAACACGATGTATTTCTTCTTCCATAGAACGATACCAAGCTCGACTTCTCCTAGTGTCTTCTCGTCGTCACCTCCAGGAATGTCAAGATCCATTGTCTGGAATCCCGGCTTAACTTTTGTCACCCCGACACGAGCATAGCCAGCTAGAATCTGACCAAAATGGAAGATTGCTCCAGGTTGATTTGGTAAAGCATAGCCATCCGCCACCGGACAACTAATGTTCTTCATTGGCATATGTAGCTCACAATTTGCCTTCTCCGTGATATCATCCACGGGGTAGTGAGCCGCCGACGGTTCGACTGCAGGATCTTGTAGCTGCGTGGAACCCACGTTGCTTTTCCGCTGAGATGGGCAGGCATCGACTGCAGGATCTTCTAGCAGCAGCTGAGATGCCCTTTGCTGGGTAATTGAGTCCAGTTGCTCTAGCTGCCGCTGCACCTGGCGTTCTAATTCCGTTAACCGGTCCAACCCCCTCTTCTTATTTCTGGAACGGCTTCTATAAGTTGCAACGTCCGCCAGAAACCCTTGATTCCAATTAACCCCGGCTCCTCTGCCTCGACATCGTCCCCAGTGTTCAGGATCCCCGAGGGCGAGTGTCAGCTCGTTGTCCTCTCTATCGGGAACAAATTTTCCCTTTCGGACTAGGTCTATTGCGTCCACTAGTTTTTTTACGACTCTTGTAATTCTTTTCTTCCATTTTCCCTTTGCAACAATCAGCCCTGTGTCTGGGTCCAACCCTGCCCCATGCGCGAACAACCAGAACTTGGACCTCTCGGGCCAGTCATCTGTCTGTGGAGTGATCCCTTTTTCGTGCAGTTCATTTTCAAAGGCTTCCCACTTAGGCAAGGCAGTCTTGTAGCCACCTGACCCCAAAGTATGGTGATATTTCTTCTTTTCAACATTCAACTTATTTTTGGCCGATCGGGCCACAGCGGTGTCCGATTTCTTATACGCCACAAATGCGGGCCACGCATCTTTTATCTTCTCTAGATGTCCAGTGAAAACTGGAGTTACTTTCTCATATTTTTTCCACAATGTTTTCTTCCAGCAGTTGAATTGCGTGGCCATCTTCTTAAGAGTCCACTCCTTGACTTTCTCTTCCTTGTTTTTCTTCTCTGGGAGACCTTCCGGTAGGCTGAAATATGTCAAGAGCGTGTCCCAAAGCAAATCTTTAATTCTTTGCTCGACATAACTTGCTCCAACATTGGCTTTCTTCGGCTTATTCCATTCTGCAATGGTGATCGGGATCATCCCTAACAAGAACTCCGCATTGGCCTACATATTTACGGCAGTTGTCTTCAGGTTTCAGCGGTCTGCCATCATCAGCAACTACGTCGATCGACAACTTTGCACAATCTGGCAGCTTTATCCTTTGGTTCGGGCCTCGTTTCGTCTTTGGCGGAGTTCGAGGCTTAGATCCGGAGGGCTAAAAGAAAAATGATTCGTTAATAAGTGCAATATAAATCAATTAATGCATCTAGTGATTAACAGAGACTTAATATATATATATACCTCGCCGGAGTTTGCTAAGGGCACTTCGTCGTCGTCTCTTATTTCTTCTAGCTCAAGTCCCTCACCGGAGTCGTTCAAACATTTTTCGCTGAAATCATCGTCTTCTCCACCGGAATCTTCTCCATCGGAATTTACTCCAAGGGTCTTCTCATATATAATTTCTGCCATTCGCTCTTCATTCTCCTCGTCTCTGATGAAGGGGGCGTCCATAGCTCAATGTCACTGCAATTTACAAAGTACTTAGCAAATTTAGTAACAACAATTGATACAAAAGTGCAAAGTTTTAACAAATTTGCATTGCCCAAATTTAGTTTTATTGTTGTTTAAGTGCATTTTCTAAAATGGCATAATTAAAAAGGATGTTATAAATGCAATAAATAATATCCTACAATTTTGTTGTTTAAGTAATATCCTACAATATTGCAAAATCTGTCCAATAAGTAATATAGCAATATCTAAAATTATAAACATATAATCCTAACACTAACAATGACAATTTTTCTATACAACATTTTTTCTAACACTAACAAATTTTCTAACACTAAAAATGACATTGCAATTTTTCTATACAACAATTTTTCTAACACTAACAATTTTTCTAACACTAAAAACGACATTGCAATTTTTCTATACAACAATTTTTCTAACACTACCAATTTTTGTAACACTAAAAATGACATTGTAATTTTTCTATACAACAATTTTTCTAACACTAAATTTTTTCTAACACTAACATTGCAAAATCAAAAAAAAAACATGGCCTTGCCGCCCCGGCCGCCGCGCGCGCGCCTGGCTGAGCCTGGCCGACGAGGTTGCCGCCGCGCCGCCTGCTGTGTCTAGGGGAAGGGGAGGGAGAAGGGGCTCACCTTGCTGCGGAGAGGAGGTCGCTGTGGAGTCCGGCAGCCTGGCGGCGTCGCGCGAGGTCGTCGCTGTGGAGTCCGGCAGCCTGGTGGCGTCGGTGAGGTCTTCTTCGTCGCGTCGGGGAGAATGAATCGAAATGGAGGTGGGGGATGGGTAAGTAACTAAAAAAGGGATTTAGTACCGGTTTAGTACCGGTTAGTGGTTCTTTTGTATCAAACAGCAGCCGGGACTAAAGGTCCACCATTTAGTACCGGTTAGTGGTTCTAACCTGTACTAAAGGTGATTTTGGGCAGGCCGCGAATTTAACGCGCCAAGCCCACCTTTAGTACCGGTTGGAACCACCAACCGGTACTAAAGGGGCTTTTGAATTTTGTATTTTCTTTTTTCTGATATCTTTTATTCTATTGATTTAATTTTCCAAATTTGACAAACTTTATAACAAACTGAAGCCCCGGACATGTAGAATATTTTTCTACTGGTTATTTTCAAATTTGACTATGTTGAATGTATTCAAATTTCAAATGGATGATTTGAGTAAATTTGACGTAGATTTAAATCCATATCATCAAAAAATTCAAACAAAATGCATTTTTGAGTGTTTTTTATATAATTTGAATTTCAAACAAAATATGGGCACATTATCACAAACTATGTCACGGGAATGTTCATATCTTGGTCATTTGACTCAAAACTTATGTTTAGGGGTCTTTTTTTTTCTGATATCTTTTATTCTATTGATTTAATTTTCCAAATTTGAAAAACTTTATAACAAACTTAAGCCCTGGACATGTAGAATCTTTTGCTACTAGTTATTCTCAAATTTGACTATGTTGAATGTATTCAAATTTCAAATGGATGATTTGAGTAAATTTGACATAGATTTAAATCCATATCACCAAAAAATTCAAACAAAATGCATTTTTGAGTGTTTTTTATATAATTTGAATTTCAAACAAAATATGGGCACATTATCACAAACTATGTCACAGGAATGTTCATATCTTGGTCATTTGACTCAAAACTTATGTTTAGGGTTCTATTTTCTTTTTTCTGATATCTTTTATTCTATTGTTTTAATTTTCCAAATTTGACAAACTTTATAACAAACTTAAGCCCTAGACATGTAGAATCTTTTGCTACTGGTTATTTTCAAATTTGACTATGTTGAATGTATTCAAATTTCAAATGGATGATTTGAGTAAATTTGACATAGATTTAAATCCATATCATCAAAAAATTCAAACAAAATGCATTTTTGAGTGTTTTTTTATATAATTTGAATTTCAAACAAAATATGGGCACATTATCACAAACTATGTCACGGGAATGTTCATATCTTGGTCATTTGACTCAAAACTTATGTTTAGGGGTGTGTTTCTTTTGAGCCAATCAGGAAGAAGCACACGGATCATGTGTTTCTTTCAAGCGCTTGTGAGCCGTTGGATCAGGGGTGTGTTTCTATTGAGCCAATCAGGAAGAAGCACACGGATCCTGTGTTTCTTTCAAGCGGTTGTGAGCCGTTGGATCAGAGGTGTGTTTCTTTTGAGGGCTTGTGAGCTGTTAGATCAGCACTATCACGACCACTTCGCGAGCCACACGACCCTATATATAGCCCACCTCTCGGACATGGTGGGCACTCAGTGTGTACTCATTGTACTTATTTGATATATAAATCATTCAGATTCCCTGCATACATCCGACGGTGCATTTGATATGCGGGCACTCACGAGCCACCGTCGGACTGTATGCAGGGGAAACCGTGTGTTTTGTTCTATCTACAAATCCTTCAGTTCATCGACCGAATACAAATCATTCGGATTCCCTGCATACATCCCAACGGTGCATTTGATATGCGGGCACTCACAAGCCACCGTTGGGCTGTATGCAGGGGAAACCGTGTGTTTTGTTCCAACTTTTTCGAGCGCTTGTGAGCCGTTGGAGTTTTTAGAACCAAAAATCAGTGTTTAGAGTTTTCTTCTGAATTTTCATAACACAGTTACATAAAAGGTTTAATACATTATTACACATCACCAACAACACCCCCTATCTATTTTTGGGGTATAAATTTTTTTTTCTTCGTGTATGTCGACCCTTTCTTCTGATTGCGCCGTAACCATGGAAATCTTCATCATTTAACGGGATGCTTGGGTCAGCTTTCACTTTGAAAGGCGGAATTTCCTCAAACGTATTGTAATCTTCTGACATGTCTGTCTTGTCCTCCACTCCCACGATGTTTTTTTTTCCCTGAAAGAACTATGTGGCGCTTTGGCACATCGTATGATGTATTCGCTTGCTTATCTTTTCTTTTTTTCGGTCTGGAAGACATGTCCTTCACATAGAAAACCTGAGCCACATCATTGGCTAGGACGAATGGCTCGGTCTGGTATCCAAGATTCTTGAGATCCACTGTAGTCATTCCGTACCGCGGGTCTATCTTTACCCCGACTGACAGGTTGACCCATTTGCACTGAAACAAAGGGATCTTAAAAGAAGGTCCACAGTCAAGTTCCCATATCTGTTGTATGCAACCATAATATGTGTCCTTTGTCCCATTGTCATTTGTTGCATCAAAGCGGACACCACTGTTTTGGTTAGTGCTCTTTTTGTCTTGGGTGTCCGTGTAAAATGTATTCTCATTTATCTCGTACCCTTGGAAAGTCAATATAGTCGAAGATGGTGACTTGGCCAACAAGTATAGTTCTTCTCCAACAAAGTTGTTATTAATGAGATGTGTTTGCAACCAACCGCCGAAAGTATCCACGTGTTTTCCTTTAATCCAGAAGTCAGTCTGCTCCGGGTATTCGGAGCGTAAAATATCCATGTGTTTCACGATATACGGAGCCACCAATCTGAAAGTTTGTAGAACTGTGTAGTGTGCTTGAGTGAAAGAATGCCCGTCCATACTTGTTGTTGCGTTCTTTCCTAGCGTGCCTTTTCCACGTAGTCTCCCCTCATGGCGCGATTGAGAAACACCGATCGGCTTAAGATCAGGAATAAAGTTAACACAAAACTCAATGACCTCCTCTGTTCCATAGCCCTTGGACATGCTTCCTTCTGGCCTAGCACGGTTATGAACGTATTTCTTTAAGACTCCCATGAACCTCTCAAAGGGGAACATGTTGTGTAGAAATACAGGACCGAGAATGGAAATCTCTTCGACTAGTTGAACTATGAGTTGCGTCATAATATTGAAGAAGGATGGTAGGAACACCAACTTGAAGCTGACAAGACATTGGACCACATCCTTCTGTAAACTTGGTAGAGTTGCTGGATCGATTACCTTCTGAGAAATTGCATTGAGGAATGCACATAGCTTCACAATGGGCACTCGAACGTTTTCCGGTAGAAGCCCCCTCAATGCAACCGGAAGTAATTGTGTCATAATCACGTGGCAGTCATGCGACTTTAGGTTTTGGAACTTTTTCTCTGCCATGTTTATTATTCCCTTTATATTCGACGAGTAGCCAGACGAGACCTTGATACTGCTCAGGACTTGAAAAAAGATCTCCTTCTCTTCTTTGGTAAGAGCGTAGCTGGCAGTACCTTGATACTTCTCTGAATTCAGATTGTCTCGTTCATGCATATGTTGCTGGTCCTGCCGTGCATTCGCTGTATCTTTCGTCTTCCCATACATGCCTAAGAAGTTTAGCAGGTTCACGCAAAGATTTTTCGTCACGTGCATCTGATGTCTACGCACGCTTCTATTCTTGTAGACAGTGTTGGGCCTCCAAGTGCAGAGGTTTGTAGAACAGCAGCAAGTTTCCCTTAAGTGGATCACCCAAAGTTTATCGAATTCAGGGAGGTAGAGGTCAAAGATATCCCTCTCAAGCAACTCTGCAATTAAGATACAAGAAGTCTCTTGTGTCCCCAACACACCTAATACACTTGTCAGATGTATAGGTGCACTAGTTCGGCGAAGAGATAGTGAAATGCAAGTAATATGGATGATTATAAGTGGTAATTGCAATCTGAAATAAAAATGGCAGCAAGCAAACATGAGACAAAATGAGAGCAAACTGTGTTTCAATGCTTGGAAATAAGGCCTAGGGATCATACTTTCACTAGTGGACACTCTCAACAATAATAATATAATTAAATACATAGATATTTCCTCTTCACTATGCTACTCTGAGTTATTCCCTTGTTGGATAACGAACACCAATCCACTACGTAGGGCTATAAAAGCACACCTTAAAGTTGCATTCCACATCTAGGGAACCCCAATGTCACTAAGAGCGCACAGTTTCACCACAATTTCATAGAGACATCCAACACAAATAATAACTCATGATAAGTATTCATGTAATCTTTAGCCTAAGAGTCACACACGGTACGCACAGTGTCAACTTCGCACCATGGGACAAATGTGACTCCGGAGTTTACATTAATAAAACCACTCAAGTAGCATAATTCATAAGATAACGAAGAGTAAAATCCATGGATCTAACTAGATTACAAAGCTCATGATCACATAAAGATCACACCATGGGAGAGAGAGATGAACCACATAGCTACCGGTAGAGCCCTCAGCCTCGGTGAAAACTACTCACACATGGTCATGGTGAGCACACTTGATGGAGAGGTTGATGAAGAGGTGCAGCTCGGAGTGGAGGCGGCGGCCCGCAGCAGCCACGGCGCGGCGGCGGCCCTTGGCCCCCCTTCTTCTTCCTTGGTGATGGTGCAGCAATGGAGGAGCTCCTCCCCCTCCTTGGCGGCTGCCAAGAGGAGGAAAATTCGTGGCTTTTGGTGGCTTGCTTGGAAAATAGGGTTTTCCTTCATTATATAGAGGTGGAGATGCAATCTAGGCCATGGGATGGATGCCCCTTTGATCCAAGGGCTCTTGGGCACCTCTAGAAGCTTACTAGGAACCTCTCTCAGCCCTAATGAGGCTCCAATTTGTGTCTTGGCCGAATCCATCAAATTTGGTAAGAGTTGGAGTCAATAAAGTCACAATCTTTCAGATTCTCGTAATCAGATATTTTCCTTCCATAAAACGGGTCTCCAGATCACGTACGGACTCGGATTGGGCCAAAGTTTATGTCTATAACATTCCTCGCGAAATTTCCTGAAACTTTCCTTTCGGGGAGACTTCCGTTTGACGTCGTCTTCATGCCCAAACGTGACCATCTTCGAAAAATGTTTACAGACAGATTTCAGGAAAGTCCCAATTCGACTCCAATATGGTTTCCTATTGTATTTTTGATAATTCCTACGCAACAAATAGGAAAACAAGAAGATTTTGCATTTGGCAACTATTAGTAGGTTAATCCAATAAATGTCATAATATGATATAAAGTGTATATAAAACATGTGCCAATTGACATAAAACATGCATGGAACATCAAAAATTATAGATACGTTTGGGACGTATCAAGCATCCCCAAGCTTAGTTCCTACTCGTCCTCGAGTAGGTAAACGATAAAACAAAATAATTTTTGAAGTGATATGCTACCATCATAAACTTGATCAAATATCGTAAGGCACATGTTATGAATGAAGTGATGAAGTTGTTGTTAGAGAGAGTCAAATGATTCATTCTTCAAAGGAGTAGCAATATACAAGATAGATTATAAAGTGATATCAAAATATTACTGCAAGGATGTTCAATGATAATTCACAAAGTGTAACATGAATGAAAAAGTACTATGGACCACATGTATGCATAATGATAAGTAAGAACATCCTACAATGGCCATAGAGTATTGATGAAAATCTGAATATAAAAGGTGGACACTTTGGAAAGATATATATGAGTAGAGGTAAAGCATGAATAAATTTCATCTAACTTCTGAACTTTCCTACTTAAGTTAATGATTGCAATGTGGTAATCCTTGGTGTCAAGCTCTCATTCCCCTATCATAACATCTTGAATGATTAAGTTTAAACTGAAAGCAAATATGAGTAGTGTGCGTGACAAAGTACAGGTTGAAAGTCTCATGCCCCTTGAATACAAGTACCTACTCCATGTGTTACTCAACTTGGGAAACAAAGCAAGTTCAAGTTAAATATCATTGTAAGTAATAATAGTATCATTAAGAGCGTCAACTGGGGTACCTCTTGTCCCAGGATATGGAACAAGCCCATATCAAAATGACAAGACAAACAAACACAATGAACAATCTCAACACCCTTTTTATTTACCATTAGATAGCTTTTTATTGTAAGGTGTATCACAGAAGGTTCACCATAGCATGTAAGTAAATTTCCACCATGAATGATGCATGGCTTAGATTAGCGGCCCAGGCGTCTCTCTAACCATTTATACAAACTCGTTTAAACTCACTTCATTTTATTTCACCCATGGTAAGCATCCATAAACAAAAGTACATGATATCAACTAAATGAAATGACGTGCATGTTGAAAGCTTGCCATGTGACAGCACATATGAGCTAACTCTCAACCAAAGACATTTGTCAAGACCACAACATCATAATTTTAATCACAATGGGTCATATTTTATTTATGCAATAAAAATAAAGTGTGCATCAAGTTCGAGAGAGCTCTATAACCAACTTTTCCCATAACAATCAACAACATAGGCATTTTCATTCAGAGGTATAGATAACACAAATATCATGATAAACATACTCGGAATAGCATAAAGCTAATAGGTAGATATGGTGGACTCACTGGAAAAACTTTGGTTGAAGGTGTTGGAAACAAGTTTTTACTTGTTGGAATTTTTGGGCTAGCAAGAGGGAGAAAGTTGACCATCTAAATGCATGCATGAGTGTCCATAGAACTAACTAATCCATGTTTAAACAAAGTAAAGTAACATTCAGCACCAAAACATGAATAAAAGATAGCTCTTGTAAAATACTTGCAAATTAACATTCATTAACAAGCTCATGAATCATGCAACTATATGTATCTTTTAAAATCAACTCTAACATCCCTTTTCCCAATCTAATAATATCATCCAACATAAATCAACCCAAATTTCCAGTAGCTCTCTCATATATAAATGATAGTGTGGTGGTCTCACAAAATAAAAATCAAACCAAAACAAACAAAAAGACGCTCCAAGTTTATGCGATAAAGTGTTTCGATCGAAAAACAGAAGTTAGACGTGTGCAAACCGAGAGTGTGTAGGTCCAGTGGGGTTGTCTTCACATCCCCAAGCTTATGGTCTTCACCATCCTTGGATAGCTCTTGGTGCATCTCCTCTAATCCCTGTGAAAAAACTTTAAAACACCGTTTCTCCCATTTCTTTTTCTGTGGGGTGCATTAATAGTGATAAACAAATAGATTTCTTGCTGCATATAATGTTTAGACAAAAATTCATATGGATGTACAGAAAGTGTATAATGTTGTATGCCTACTCATAAACTCAATTGGATAAAAAAGGTTCAAGTTAAAAGTTCTAAGCATGCATCAAACAAAATGGGACAGAATCTGTCCAGAAAAACAGCAGCACCAAAACGTATTTTTCTACCCTACTTAACTTTGTCGAAAAATTCCGGAAACATTCATGCATACATAGGATGAAAATTTGCCACTACAGTTCAAATATGAGCTCATTCGGAGTTACAGAATAAGAATTAAAAATCATACCGTGCACAGATTCGTGTAGGAATAAAATCTCCGAACGTTATAAGCAAGTTCTTCAAACCAAAATGAGTAAAACTTGGCACTTTATTAAAAATTCTAGAAACTAAACTATAAATAAGTCTCTTGTTACAGCAAGAGGACACAAATAAAATCAAAAATAAAAACAACCGGGTTGCCTCCCGTAAAGCGTTTTCTTTATAGGCATATAGCTAGGCTTACTTACATGTTATCAAGATGGTTGGAGTGAGGTGTCTTGGCATCCCCAAGCTTGAATTCTTGTACTTATTTGATATATGTTGGGTGAGTCTAGGGGTAACATCCCCAAGCTTGAGTGGTTGTCCCTCTTGATCTTTGTTCATCACCCTCAACTCTTCCACTTGAAAAATTCTCTTTACACAAAACTCAACATAAAACTTGATTAGAGGGGTTAGTGTCTCCATAAATTAAATCCTCATAGGTACAGCAAAGACATATCATGAGTTGATTCTAAACATTATCTACTGTTACTATGGTTGTGCATTGCCCTTTGATCAATAGAACTACACAAAACACAAGTAATGAGAGTAATGCAAAATAAAGACAGAATCTGTCAAAAACTGGACAGCCCGTAAAGAGTGAATTTTCAGAGGCACTTACGTTGCTCAAATCAGAAAATTTTGAACTAATGAAATGTGTATTAACAACTGAAGATTGCTTTCGTAAAATTTCAGGTCAAAATTCTTTTTCTGTGATTTTTAACATTTTTCGCAGTGAAGCTTAGGAATCTGTTTTCTGGACAGCCATGATAGTTTTAATGATGCTCACATAGGATCAAGAATTGAAATGCAAAAGAGAGCATCAAGAGAAAAATGTGAAACACATTTAAGTCTAACCCACTTCCTATGCATTGGGATCTTGTAGAAAAATAAATCAATAAAGCACAAAGTGACTAGCATAGAAAGGCAAAGCAAGTGCAACTTCAAAATTTTCAACAAAAAGAGAGGAGACTTAATATTATTGTGGTATATGTAGTCATGTCTCCCTCTCTCATAAAAACTTTCAATAGCATCATTGATAAAATCCACAATATAACCGTCACATGAAACATTCTTACCATGATCCATATGCATAAAAGTATCAATACTCTCCACATAAGTAAAAACAGTTTCATTAGTAATAGTGGGAGTAAAACTATCACATCCATCATTGTAATCATCATAAATAGGAGGCATATCATAATCAACATAAACTATATCCTCAATAGTAGGTGGACTGAAAACATCACAATGATTATCATCATAAATTGGAGGCAAAGTATCATCAAAGAAAATTTTCTCCTCAAAACTCGGGGGACTAAAAATACCATATTCATCAAAACCAGCTTCCTGATAACCCCCAAGAGCAAGGGATCACTGTAGCACCTCTCAATGTGGAAGTAAGGTATCGATCCGCAGGAGCAAGAAGGAAAAGTTATCTATTCCCTACAACTAAAGTGTCACAAGTTTTAGTTGATTATGCACTAAACAAGTTTAGAGAACAAGATGGTTGGTTTGATGGATGTAAAAGTGTCCCAATCCTCTTCTTTGCAAGAGGACAAGACAAAGGTAGTAGCAAGTGAAAGCTCTCAAAGAGAGAAAGCCCAATCCTCTATGTAGCAAGAGGACAAGCTCAAGTGTGTGTTTCTTATAGGAACAATGGACATGGTTCATGGGTTCACTTAATCCTCTCTCTCTCTCATCTACGGTGATCATCATGTTATAGATAAAGTACACACAATTGTCATGTTTTAATGGTAGATTTTATGACGGCTATATGTCCTAAAACACATAGTTGAAAGAAATACTCATTGGTGTTGCTAGGTCACCCCTCGTAAGGCTAGCGTGGTTTCTCTCACTCCCACATCATACTCTTTCTTTTTACCCCCAGATAAAGGATGTTGGGCGGTACTGTGTCACTCAATACCTATGCCGTGTCACATCGGCCATCCCGTACCCACATACAGCATACTTCAAAGTATGACAAATCACAAAAGCTCCAACACAACGGTAAATGCATAAAAAATCATCTCACACCACAATATTCATCACAAAGGTATTACATAGATGACCGTAATCATGTTCAGCAGCTCATACGGTACTAATTAGTGAAGCTCAAGAGAGAGGAGAGATACAAAAGTTACCACCACAAACCCTAGTCCAGGGGGTGGACTACTCCCCCTTCATCATGGTGATGATGGTGGAGAAGTTCTTGCTGTAGATGTTGATGATGAACACGCCGGAGGGGGGTGGAGCCCTCCGGAGGTGACTCCGGCGGCGTTTCCCCCCTCCGATCTTCTCCGGCGGCAACCTTCTGACTCTCTGTTTCGTGGTTTTGTGTTTCTCCGCCGCCTCCTTCCAGAGAACGTCGGGGGACCTTTTTTATAAGCGTTTTTAGGTCAAGACGGAGTCGGTGGAGCAAAGATCAACGGCAACGGAGCCTCGAGGGCCAAAAGAGTGGGCCCCACGCGGCCAGGTACTGTGGCCACGTGGGCTACCCCCTTTTGGGCCTCAGGCCTCCGTTTGCTTGCTTCCTTCGCCCACAGGTCTTCTTCCTTCCAAAAATGACGCCCCTAAATTTGCAGGTGATTTGGACGACGTTTGGTTCCCTGAAACATTAAAATACAAAACTAGGGTTTTCTGCCTGTGCAGGGTTAATTCCATAAAAATAGGAAATCATTAAGATATTTCCAAAATCATGATAAAACATTGATATAACCCTTATATGATGCAAATATGATTGGAATATAAGTGAATAAAGTGCAAAGTTCATGTATGCATTTTACATGCATCAACATCCCCAAGCTTAACCATGCTCGTCCTCGAGTATGAAGGTGATAAAACTAACATGGACTTTGCAATTTAATACTAACAATGGATATCAAAGATGATTACAATTGCTACATAAGTCAAATGATTCATTCTTCAAAGGAGTAGCAATATGCAAGATAGTTTATGAAGTGATATCAAGTATTCAAGACAAGGATGTTCAATGATAGTTCACAAAGTGTAACATAGAAGAAGTAATATGGACCACATGTATGCATAATGATAAGCAAGAACATCCTACAATGGTCATAGAGTATTGATGAAAATCTGAATATAAAAGGTGGACACTTTGGAAAGATATATATGAGTAGAGGTAAAGCATGCATAAGTTTCATCTAACTTCTGAACTCTTCTACTTAAGTTAATGATTGCAATATGGTATTCATTGGTGTCAAGCTCTCATTGCCCCTATCATAGCATCTTGAATGATTAAGTTTAAAGTGAAAGCAAATATGAGTAGTGTGCTTGACAAAGTAAGGTTGAAAGTCTCATGCCCCTTGAATACAAGTACTACACCATGTGTTACTCAACTTGGGAAACAAAGCAAGTTCAATTAAATATCATTGTAAGCATAATAGTATCATCAAGAGCGTCAACTGGGGTACCTCTTGTCCCAGGATATGGAACAAGCCCATATCAAAATGACAAGACAAACAAACAAATGAACAATCTCAACACCCTTTTTATTTACCATTAGATAGCTTTTTATTGTAAGGTGTATCACAGAAGGTTCACCATAGCATGTAAGTAAATTTCCACCATGAATGATGCATGGCTTAGATTAGCGGCCCAGGCGTCTCTCTAACCATTTATACAAACTCATTTAAACTCACTTCATTTCCACATTTATTTCACCCATGGTAAGCATCCATAAACAAAAGTACATGATATCAACTAAATGAGATGAAGTGCATGTTGAAAGCTTGCCATGTGACAGCACATATGAGCTAACTCTCAACCAAAGACATTTGTCAAGCCACAACATCATAATTTTAATCACAATGGGTCATGTTTTATTTATGCAATGAAAGTAAAGTGTGCATCAAGTTCGAGAGAGCTCTATAACCAACTTTTCCCACAACAATCAACAACATAAGCATTTTCATTCAGAGGTATAGATAACACAAATATCATGATAAACATACTCGGAATAGCATAAAGCTAATAGGTAGATATGGTGGACTCACTGGAAAAACTTTGGTTGAAGGTGTTGGAAACAAGTTTTTGCTTGTTGGAATTTTTGGGCTAGCAAGAGGGAGAAAGTTGACCATCTAAATGCATGCATGAGTGTCCATAGAACTAACTAATCCATGTTAAAACAAGGTAAAATAACATTTAGCATCAAAACATGAATAAAAGATAGCTCTTGATAAAATATTTGCAAATTATTACTCATTAACAAGCTCATGAATCATGCAATTATATGTATCTTTTAAAATTAACTCAACATCCCTTTTCCCAATCTTATAATAGCATCCAACATAATTCAACCCAAATTTCCAGTAGCTCTCTCATATATAAATGATAGTGTGGTGGTCTCACAAAATCAAACCTAAACAAACAAAAAGACGCTCCAAGTTTATGCGATAAAGTGTTTCGATCGAAAAACAGAAGTTAGACGTGTGCAAACCGAGAGTGTGTAGGTCCAGTGGGGTTGTCTTCACATCCCCAAGCTTATGGTCTTCACCATCCTTGGATAGCTCTTGGTGCATCTCCTCTAATCCCTGTGAAAAAACTTCAAAACACCGTTTCTCCCATTTCTTTTTCTGTGGGGTGCATTAGTAGTGATAAACAAATAGATTTCTTGCTGCATATAATCCTTAGACAAAAATTCATATGATGTCCAGAAATGTATAATGTTGTATGCCTACTCATAAACTCAATTGGATCAAAAAGATTCAAGTTAAAAGTTCTAAGCATGCATCAAACAAAATGGGACAGAATCTGTCCAGAAAAACAGCAGCAGCAAAACGTATTTTTCTACCCTACTTAACTTTGTCGGAAAATTCCGAAAAAATTCATGCATACAGAGGATGAAAAGTTGCACTACAGTTTAAATATGAGCTCATTCGGAGTTACAGAATAAGAATTAAAAATCATACCGTGCACAGATTCGTGCAGGAATAAAATCTCCGAACGCTATAAGCAACTTTTTCAACCAAAATGAGTAAAACTTGGCACTTTATTAAAAATTCCAGAAACTAAACTAAACACTAAGTCTCTTGTTACAGCAAGAGGACACAAAGAAAATCACAAATAAAAACAACCGGGTTGCCTCCCGTAAAGCGCTTTCTTTATAGCCATATAGCTAGGCTTCTTACTTGATGTTTATTGTGGACGAAGCTCATGAGGGAGCTTGAACGATGTGCCCTCTTCCTTGGGAAGTGTTCCATGCACTTCTTGTGTGGAAACTGAAACTTCACATTCCCTTCTTTTGAATCAATGATAGCACCTGTAGTACGAAGAAAAGGTCTTCCAAGAATAATTGGACTAGAGGTTTTATTCCCCATATCCATGATTAGAAAATCAACAGGCACAAATGTCATATGTAACTCTACCATAACATCACTTACTTTCCTAAAGCATGTTTAATGGAATCATCAGCAAGTGCAAGTTCAATAGAGCATTTTTCAAGATTTTTCAATTCAAGTACTTCATATAGTTCTTTAGATAAAACAGAGACACTAGATCCTAGATCAAGTATAGCATGGTGTGTCTCTTTTCCAATGGTTACTAGGACTTTGGGAATCCATATATCCCCAAGCTTAGGTGGTATCATAGCCTCTTGGTTGTACCTAGCAATCTTTTCTTTTAACACATGATTAGCAATATAAGAACCAAAACCTGCTTGGTTAACATTAATAGAAGGATCACTTGCAAATTTTTGTAAGATAGATATTAATTCATGCAAGCTACAATTCTCTAAGTCAAGCAATGGATCCTTTACTTCACTAAGCATTTTAACTTTCAACTTTCTTTCTTTCATTACCATAATAGTTTCCTTAGCAATTCTCTCTTGCTCATGAATATGTTCCCAAGATTTATTTATAACCTCTTGACAATATTTAATTGTTTCCTCATGTTTTTGAGCTATAATGGTGTTCTTTAATGAGGAAACTTCCTTAGTGAGCTGATCTACCCTTTCAAACAAAGAGTCTTGTTTTTCAAACTTAGATATAAATTCCTTATTAAGCTCCTTTTGAGTAGATATAAATGATCTAATGGTGTTTTCCAAATCACTAGAAACATTACTACTAGTGCATATTTGTTTGGCACATATGGGGGTTTATTATAAGAGTTATAATTGTTGTTACCATACCCATTATTACCATAGTTCCTAATGAAGTTGACATCAATATTTTCAGGATTATTACCAACTAGTTCTTGCAAAGGCACATTTTCAATATTTTGTTTATTAATGAAAGCAAGAATAGTATCCATTTTAGATGACAAATCATTTGTTTCTTCTATGGAGTTCACTTTCTTAGAAGGATTAGGTGCTCTATCAGTATGCCATTGACTATAGTTTTGCAAAATGCTTTCCAATATGTTCTTAGCTTCTACTATAGTTTTTCCCATAAAAGCACCTCCAGCAGCAGAATCAAGAATATTTCTAGACATGTAATTTAGACCATTGTAAAAAGAGTGTAATATGGTCCATTCGTTGACCCCATGTGATGGACAAGTTCTAAGCATAAGTTTAATCCTATCCCAAGCCATAGCAACATGTTCATTTTCATTTTGCCTAAAAGAAAGAATGTTGTTTCTATTTTGCAAAATTTTAACAGGAGGATAGTATTTCTTAATGAAAGCTTCTTTTAAATCATCCCAAGTTTTAATGCTATCAATAGGTAATGAATGCAGCCACTCTTTAGCTTTTCCTCTAAGTGAGAAAGGAAATAACTTCAGTTTTAGAATATCACTTTCCACATTTTTAAATTTCTGCATGTCACATATTTCAACAAAATCATGAAGATGCATAGAGGCATCCTCCATAGCACTACCGCCAAATTGTTCCCTAGTTATCAAGTTCAACAAACTAGGACTTACTTCATAACTCTCAGCATTTATCTTAGGTGTGGCAATGGGCCTAGCAATAAATTGATCATTTGGAGTGTTTGTGTAATCACACAACTTAGTTCTTTCTCCCATTTTAGCAAGTTTTTATGTGTTTTTTAATTTTTTATGCAAAACTGAAAATAAATATGCAAGACAATGACAAAAAAGATAAATTGCTTTGAAGGTAAAGATGGATAAGATGATGCTCACGTAGGTGCAACCTCCCCAAGCTTAGGTGTTAGCACAAGTTGGTGATGAAGTTGACTTGGTGAGATATCCTTGGATAAACCCGGCGCTAGAAAACAGAGCTAGTGCAGGGGACCCTTGGATAAACCTTTCAGCAATGATTCCCCGGCAACGGCGCCAGAAAACAGTCTTGATGGCGTGTAGTTGACGGGAAAAATATTCTGCAGGAAGCTTCGTATCTTCCCCGGCAACGGCGCCAGAAAACAGTCTTGATGGCGTGTAGTTGACGGGAAAAATATTCTGCAGGAAGCTTCGTATCTTCCCCTGCAACGGCGCCAGAAAGCAGTCTTGATGGCCCTTCACGTAGTTACCTGCGTGAAAAGTAAATGGGTTAGGTTGAGACTCCAAGTGCAGAGTGTGTAGTAAGTGGAAGACGTGTTTTCCCCACGAGGGGTGACTCGAGGGTTTAATATCGAACCCTCGGGGAATCAGTAGTGAAGATTTATCTTTCCTATCCTTCTTTTGGTTACCTACAAAACAAAGTAAATGTTTTGGTCCTCAACCTCACCTAGTGGTTGTCAAGCACAAGGTGTGAGAATGATATCAAGATAATATGCAATGCAAACACGAAATAAATATGCAATGGTGGTAAATAAATATGCAAGGATGGTGGTAGCAATGATAAATGATATTTTTGGGTTTTATATGATGAATGCAAGACGTAAAAGTGTTTTTGTATTTTCGGATTTTTAAATGGCAGAAAATGGTAAAGTGGTGAAAGTTGTTGGAAAGGTGTTTCTTATGATTAAAAATGGACCAGGGTTCATGGTTTCACAAATGCACTCTCTCTTTAATAAAGTGGTAGACAATGGAACACTAGAGTTGACATATGAGATTGCAACACAACAGTTTAATGACAAGTTATAATTATATGGGCATCACGTCCTAACATAGAGACCTTTTGGTTATTAGTCTCTCTTATACTCCACCAAGATGCGAACTAAATCATAACACCTCAGTAATTAAGATAACTCAGAGTATATCAATAAGTATCATGACATGAAGTTAAAATAAGAACATGCTAGATCTAGTCATGGAGGAAGTGGCAATGGTCACACCCACATCTCCGGTAGCATAGTATTTCTTTTTATCACTAGTGAGGCAACAAAGTAAGGTAGAGATACCCAAGTGGATCGCAGAACTTTCTCTCACGTTCACTGCACTAACCACCCCCCGTTACTCCAACTAATGCACACGTTTTCCCTCACACGCTCTCATAAACATGCTTGATCATGACAAGTAAATAAGAACGGGGTACATAATATGCATCTACTTTCATAACTGAAACAAAACCATTGCAATCTCAAACATATATTAACTCATAAAAAGATCCACCACAAAGGTATTACATAGATGACCATAATCATGTTCAGCAGCTCATACGGTACTAATTAGTGAAGCTCGAGAGAGAAGAGATACATAAGTTACTTCCACAAACCCATAGTCCAGAGGTGGACTACTCCCTCTTCATCATGGAGACGGTGGAGAAGTCGTTGGAGAAGATGGAGGCCACGCCGGCAGCGCCCCGCCGGAGTTTTCCCCCTCCGATCTGCAACTCCAGGTCTCTGTTTCGGTGTTTCTGTGTTTCTGCGGCGCTCCTTCCAGAGAACATCGGGGGACTATTTTTATAGGTGTTTTTAGGTCAAAACGGAGTCGGTGGAGGAAAGATCGACGACAACGGAGCTCCGAGGCCCAAAACCACGCGGCCAGGTACATGGGCCGCGTGGGCCCACCTATTTTGGCCCTCGGGTCTCCGCTTGTTTGCTTCCTTCGCTCCCACGCTTTGTTCCTTCCAAAAACTGATGCTCGTAAATTTCTAGGTCATTTGGACGTCGTTTGGGTCCCTGAAACATTAAAATAAAGAAATAGGGTTTTCTGCCTGCGCAGGGTTAATTCCATAAAAAATAGGAAACATATCAAATATTCCCAAAATCATTATAAAACAGTGATATAACCCTTATATGATGCACATATGACTAGAATATAAGTAAAATAATGCAAAGTTCATGTATGCATTTTACATGCATCAGCACTACAAAAATCAAATGAGCTAAACTAGCAATAAAATGAGCTAAACTTGAAATGCCGGAAGAGAGGATGAAGTTGCTAACCCTTGTATAGGTAGGTGCCACCAATCTGAGAAATGTCGGAGAAAAATGGGGTGAACTCGAGCTCGGGAGAGGAAAGAGAGAGAAAAAATGGAGTTGTGCTCGAGCAGGAAAAATGGAGCTGGGCTCGGGCTGGAAGAAGATATATAGGGAAACTTTAGTCCCGGTTCGTAATACGAACCGGTACTAAAGATGGACCTTTAGTACCGGTTCGTATTACGAACCGGGACTAAAGGGTCTCGCCGTGGGGCCCCCCACTGCTGCCGCCTGCCGCAACCTTTCGTCCCGGTTGGTATTACCAACCGGGACAAAAGGCCCCGCACCAACCGGGACGGCTTCCGGCCGGCCGCCTCGCCTCTGGAACCGGGACTAATGCCCCCTTTAGTTCCGGTTCCTGTCCAACCGGTTCAAAAGGGCCGCACCGAAGCCCATGTTTCTACTAGTGCTAGCATTCACTAGAGGTAACTCTGCAAACAAATAGGACAAGTGTTGGGTGAACAAATTACAGTCGGACAATTGACAATTGTAATTAACTCATGATAGACATCTAGTTCATAAATCATATGTAGTCATATTTTCCATATATAGTCATACGCGCTTGTAATAAGAAACTTGCATGACATCTTTTGTCCAACCATCCCGTTTCAGTGGGGCCAATCATGGAACCTAACTGGTAATTAAGGTACTCCTTTTAATAGAGCACCGGAGCAAAGCATTAACACTTGGTGAAAACATGTGATCCTCAAGCCACAGCCATCCCCTCCGGTTGTCCCAATTGTTGTCACTTTGGGGCCTCGGGTTCCGGACATCAATAGGTGCATACAACTTGTAGAAACAATCTAAAGCAATAATTATACTTTAAATATAAGATCATGCCACTCGTGCACTAGTGACAAGCAATGAACACAACAAGATTGCATCAACAATAATTCACAAACATCATGGACAGACTGATCATAATGTAACAATTCATCGGATCCCAACAAACACAACACCGTTTACATCAGATGGATCTCAATCCTGCAAGGCGGCTCATGAGATCGTTGTATTGAAAAACATGGGAGAGAGAGTGCCATCTAGCTACTGCTAGATCCCGTAATTCATGGGGAAACTACTCACGAAGCATCATGGAGGCGGCGGCGTCGAAGGAGAAGGATCCGGGGGTCAATCCTCATACCGACAGGGTGCCGAAACAGGAACTTTTGACCCCCGAATTAGGGTTTTTGGTGGCGGCGGAGCTCTGGAACTTTTCTGGAGAAATCCTTCGGCGTGTGTGAGTTCTTGGTCAGGACGGTATTTAAGGGCGAAGAGGCGACGGAAGGCGGTGGACAAGTCGTCCAGGTGGGTCCCAGGCGCGGTTGACCCTGAACCGCACCTGGGGGTCGTCTGGTGGTTGTGTGCCTCCCCGACACTTGTCCTTCTGGCTCCCGGGGTCTTCTGGTGAAAAAGAATTTTTGTAATGTTTTCGGATTTTTCTGAACACTTTGAATTTTCGACCTTTTCTGCAATGCACAGACATAATAAACAGAAACTGGCACTGGGCACTAGGTTAATAGGTTAGTCCAATAAAATGTGCCAAATGATATAAAAACATAACTAACACCTGTGACATTGTTATAAAACAAGCATGGAACATAAAAAAATATAGATACGTTTGAGACGTATCAGCCTCCAAACCATCTAAAGAACGTAATAAATACAAGTCGTACAATGCACTATTTATTATGACCCGGTACCCCGGAATATATGCTCACAATTTTTAAATTTGTTTTAAACAAATTTAAAATGTCAAAATATCCGGAGAAAAATATTCAGCGTACGTCTGGACTTCCTTTGTTCTCACAAAGTCATTTAACGGAAACCAATTTTTTGTGTCTTGTCTAACAAAGAGAAATTTTGGTGCTTAAAAGGCCTCTTTACGATATATTTTTTGTATTTTTACACATGACACAAAATTGTCCTCTTTTTCGTAAAACTTGGTATGCGCATATAGAATGACGAGATGTAAGCACAGATTTTTTTCACATTTCAAAATATTTTTCAGATAACAGGAGCATATGCTCTAAGTGAATTTCCGTTAGAAAAAATGTTTTACTAACAAAGACATGTTATAATGGAGAAAATAGTCTCCCCTTATTTTTTTAGAGATCATCCCTAGATAAGGTAAGTTAGCCTCTTTTTTCAATATTTGTATTTCAATTAAACAAATCCGACACGACAACTCTAAAAAAAGTTTCGCGTCACCCCATTCTGCATGCGATTTTGTGAGAATATTAAATGCAATATTTACCTTATAGTTTTCTAACCCATACAACGGCGATGTCATCTCGATAGCTTCCAATCACAAGTGCATTTCGCCCGGTCATAGCGAGCCTAACTTGTGGTGATTAACATTTTAACCATCTGACCACCTAATAACTTAGCACTTTTTCTGAAATCGGTTTGATAGGAGAGAAAATACTCGTTCTCTCCCTTCGCCCCATTGAAAGTGGATATCTGCCCCCAGATCTTGCCCCTGGCTAAGGATGGCAATGGGTAGGGTAGAGCAATACCATACTCATACCCGCATAGTCAGCGGGTACAAAATTATGTCCATACCCGTGCCCATGGGTATGGAACTTTACCCACACCCATACCCGATGGTTACCCGTACCCATTGGGTATCCAGTGGGTAGATTAAATATACGCAAGGTATTCACAATTTTACATTCATCTATAGCACATATGACAAAAAAATCAATGATCCAAACTAAATAAAAGATAGATGAGTGCATAACCATTATTAGACTTTAGATCACAAATCCCATACTCAAAACTCATACGTCAACAAAGTAGAAGAGTCATGTGACAATTTGACAATTGATGAAACTTAACATGCATATGTTCACAAGCTCACAGACACATATAACAAAATAACATCTGACAAGTAACACATATCAAACATCCGCAACATATGTTGGACCACGGTAAGGTCCACATGTCAGTATAAACGGGTAGGGTATGGGTATACCCACGGGTATTAGGCTATACCCACGCCGTACCAACGGCTTAACGAGTAGGATATTTGTACTACCCATGGTTATAAAATTGTGCCCTTACCCAGCCCATGCGGGTACGGTATCCGTACCGGTGGGTAAAATTGCCATCCTTGTCCCCAGCTTGCTCCCCTCTCATCTCCGACAACGTTGACAACTGGCGTGGACGAGGTTGCACGAAGAGGGTTGTACATAGTAGTGGCACACTTAGGATTAGGTCTTAATCGTGCCAATTGGGAGCCCCCTACGGTTCAACGTGAGACCATCATCGACTCTGTCCCAAGTGGTCTTGTCCCTGGCAACATGGAAGATGGCTGCCCTTCAAGGTTTCGGTCCAAGCTCGGTGGAGAAGAACTGGATTGTGTTCCTCTTTTTAAATCTAGGGTCCTTTTTCTATTTTTAGGACTTGGTTGTAAATTTGTTTTCTTAGTTGAGGTGCTCAAAGTAATTTGTAACCCAACCGATGATGTTAATGTAGTGTCTTTGTACTTCAGGAACGTTCTTTGTTCGAAAAGAAGATAGAAGAGGAAATGCCCAGATAGCCAATCCAACATTATAGAATGGCATCAACCCAAAACTCACACACCCAATGCCTTTCGACGTACAACAAATGCAAGACGACCCGCCTTGTCCGACCTCTAGCCATGATGGCGAGGAGGAGGGGTGCCTAGCTTAAAGATCGCATCATGGCTGATATTGGGAACCTTCGTAGAATGACCCAGACTCTAGAGTGACATGGGTTAAAACATATCCTCCCCGTAAGCGGCTAGCGGAGTCCACGAGTGGACGAAAGGACCCGGCTAGTCCCGAGGAAGCGTATTTCGCCCAAAGTCCCATCCCTTGAGTAGTGGCTAACACCCACTCCATTTTCTATGTAAGAGATCTGGATTTTTGCGGTGCTCAAGGAGGGAAAGCGCCATCATCAGGCTGTTGCGAAAGTAATTCACCCCAGACCATGATCGTGAATTCCAAAGTCCGTCGGAGCAAAGCCATACCAAAGCCATCTATACCCACTACATAGAGAAGACGAGACGCGGAATCATCAAGGAAGAAGGGAGACGTTGAACACAGCTGGCTCCACATCAACCGCCATCGGCATCATTTCAATCGGTTGCACCACACCGCAAGCACCTGCCTCCACCCCACCGTTGACCACCATGGCCAGATCTGTATAGTGGAGGCCCACATTTGCTGCTATAGGTCACGACCACCATGTCGTGAGCCTTGGTCCACTACATGAAATTCAGAAAACTCGCCTAGCCCACGACGGTTAGCCACCCATCGCAGTCGCACGAGCCACCACCGCCGCCAGATGTTCGCGGGGGAAGAAGAGCAACAAACTCTGGCCCCGAATATAGGTAGTTGTCGCCCAAACCACACTCATCCATCGCCGTCCTCCACTCTTACCGAGACGACGCGTATCAGAGGCACGACACACGGTCCGCCGCAACAATGAACCCCTCTTGCTCGAAGCCACTCCGCATGCGAACCACGGGCCCGTTGCCGCTTGATCCACGTGGTCTATTCTTGGTGGAGACCACTAGCAGCGGAGGGAGAGGGTCATGCCGACAGTAAGGATGACTCCAACAGGGCGACGCAAACGGACGCGCGTTTGGTCCGCGTTTTGTCCGTTTGCGTCGGGGAACGGACGCGGGTCCGGCCCATGTCCGCCCCTTTCCGGCCACTAGACCCAACGGGCCGATGCATTGAGTCCGCTCGGTCAGGGTTTTTGATCATTTTGATCATTTTCAGCCAGGGTTTTTGATCGATCACATTGCAAGCAAAATAATACATTATAACAAAACATATAGCAATCCAAATACTACAATACAAATAATACAATCCAAATAGTTATTACAATCCAAATAGTTCAGCAAATAATACAAATTGTTTCACAAATGCATAGTCTTACAAACCAAATAAATATAAAGACCAATAGTTCATCAAATGGAACTACTGGTTACCGTAGTGCTGCCAGACATACTCCACCAAATCATTTTGGAGCCGAAGATGAGACAACTTCTCACGAACATCACGGTGGAAGTCGAGGAACTGAGCAAATGTGGACGGTCCCTGGGCTCAACCAGCTGACCCTGAAACTGCCATACCTGATCATGCATGCCCTCATCGCGTTCATCCTCCACGATCATGTTGTGCATGATCACACAAGCAGTCATCACCTCCCATAGTTGGTCCTTGTCCCATGTCCTAGCAGGGTGGCGAACAATAGCCCATCGTGACTGCAGGGCACCGAATGCACGCTCCACATCCTTTCTAGCACTCTCTTGTTCCTTGGCGAACCTCTTCTTCTTCTCATCATCGGGATTGGAGATGGTCTTGACAAATGTAGTCCATGTAGGGTAAATCCCATCAGCGAGGTAGTAAGGCTTGTCATACTCGTGACCATTGATCTCATAGGTCACCTGGTGTGCCAGGCCATTGGAGAGCCTGTTGAACACCGGAGACCACTGCAGCACATTGAGGTCATTGTGCGAGCCGGCCATGCCAAAAAACGAGTGCCAAATCCACAAATCTTATGATGCCACGGCCTCAAGCACGGCCGTGCACGCCCCAACATGGCCCTTGTACTGCCCCTGCCAAGCAAATGGGCAGTTCCTCCACTCCCAGTGCATACAATCTATGCTGCCAATCATCCCAGGGAAGCCTCTGGCCTCGTTGATGGCTAAGAGCCGGGTCATGTCCGCGGCATTGGGCTCCCTCAAGTACTCCTGGCCAAACACCTGCACCATGGCCCTGCAAACTTGTACATTGCTTCTAGGCACGTGGACTCACTCATCCGCACGTACTCGTCCACAAGATCACCGGCAATTCCATAGGTAAGCATGCGAACGGCGGCGGTGCACTTCTGGTACGACGAGAAGCCAAGGGTACCACATGCATCGGGCTTGCATATGAAATAGTCATCAAAATGCATCACCCCCAACCGGATACGGTTGAACAAAGATCTCCTCATCCGGAAACGGCGCCGGAAAACCTTGGGAGGATACGTGGGTTTATGGGGACGAAAGTAGTCCCCATACAGCTGGATTTGGCCAGCTCTCCGGTTCCGGTCTAGAGCAGGAGACGCATCCTCTCTATGTACTCGTTGACGATGAGGGTGGCAACAAGGCCGTCACTCTCATCGTCGGAGGAATCGTCCGATGATGACGGGTTGTACATGATGTAGTTCCTCTAGTACCACTCATCCGAGCTATCCATGGCCGAGTTCGTACCTGAGTTCTTGCCGGGGCGAACGGCCGAACACCTTGTGGGCGGCGTGTGTGTCGCGGGCGCTGCGAGAGAGATGGCCGCAAGATTCACCGACCATCGCAGGGAGGAAGCTGCTCCGGTGACGGCGGGGAAGAGGAGCAGCAGACGGCGTCTCCGGAATGGCCTGCGGTGCCAAATTGAGGGAGCGACGGCGCGGTGTCGGCGAGAGGGGCGAGAGAGGAGGAGGAGGTTGGGGTGGGGAATGGTCTGATTTGCGGGCCAGGGGCGGATAGGGAAGGACACAAAAGCGCTCCGCTCGCGGCCGCGGCCGACGCATCGCTGGCCCAAATTTGGGCCAAGAATGGGTCGCGGCGGACCAAAAAACGGACCGCGGTCCGTTTGCGTCGCCCCGTTGGGCCGTGTTTTTGGCCTCCACGGACAGGAACGGAGGCGCGCGGACTCGATGCGTCGCCCCGTTGGAGTCATCCTAAGCGCTGCCTAAGTTGCTTTGTTATACTTATAAAAATGCATTGTTGCTGATACACCTTTCATGAAACATAATTTCTTTTTTTACGAGCAACATAAGTTGTTTGGCAGTACCGAGGAACATGTACACATGAAAACGGAATGGCACGTCCAGTGTAGCGTTTTGAAGCTCGGGCTCCAGGGAGGTTTTTTTTTTTTGAAAACTTTGAAATCTTCAATTTGATGTTTAAAAAAAAACTGGGGAAATTCCTTGATGTAGACAATAATATGACACTACAAGTGTGCAAAAACTAATCCAAAATATGATGTATTTGGGCTGAGAAAAAAATAACAAACAGGTGGATATGGGTCGACGAACAATACACATTTTTAACAATTTTGTCAGATTTGTCTTTTTATATAAACTAAAATAATACGAATTTTGCAGTGAGATTTTGCACACTAGTAAAGTTTGACATTATCTACACTTAGGATTTGTGTTTCGACTTTAAAAAAATAAAAAATGTCGATTTTAAATATTCTTTAAAGTGCTCCATGGAGCTCGGGCTCCATTTACACTTTCCGATCTCAAGCACGGAGAGCATAGAACAAGAGGGAAGAACCAGGTTTATATATAACAAAAGCGAGACAAGGTAAAATGTGTAAAACTGTAAACGCCGACTGTTGTGCCACTGTTTGCATGTGCAAGAACATCGATCATCCGTGTTGTTGTCCACCCACCACCCATCAAGTCCTAAAAATAAGTGCAGTGACCGGCCGACAAGGAAGAATATCCGTATGCATATAGTGTCTATCAAGAACGGGGGCTGGTGGTGGTGATGGTTAACGAAATTCAGGTTGAAAAGAGACAGACTTGACTGGGCCACTGCATTCGGCGGACAAATAGCTAAGCCACTGGACGTACACCTGCAGATTAACTACTTGTCGAAATAATGAAGTTCATGCAGCAGAAGATCAATGTAAGACAAGTTAGGATCGTGAAGCAGTAGCTGGATTAAGAAGATCAACCAAGAATTACACCACAAAGCACTGTTGACGATCGGAACAGTACATGTCGATCTCTGCCCGGCATCATGAGGATTGAGGAGGGAGGAGGGAGAGGGAGGGAGAGAATTGAATGCAAGGAGAGGAGGCAGGTAGGTCTAGGAGCCCATGCGCGCGCCGGCTAGCTTGACGCGGGACGCTAAAAGGAGCCTGCCCAGTGTCTTCACTGAATTTAAGCTACCACCGCCGAGTTGGTGTATCTGCCGCAGGCTAGCCTCGCCGCGTGCATCTGTTGCCAAACGAGTGCAAGCTAGCCAGGACGCCGATGGTTCATCGCTTTTTCCATTTCCCGGACGATCTAGCCTGCCTAGCCATCACCACTCACCCGACTCATCACTCCATCGATCACAAGCTTGCTGACACGAGTCACACGACGCGCACATGTCCTATACACCACACCGGCCTGTATCTCCATTGTTTTGTGTGTGTAAAGCTGATGCCGCATGGGCTACAGAGGCATGAAATTAACCCGGCCCAACCCCTTCGCTGCACTGTCCATAAAGGCCATGATCCATCCTCGGAGAAGAGAGATCGTATCTCCACCCTTGGCTGGCTGGCTAGCTCTTCGCAGTGCCCTCGTGCTATATATAGGGGCCTCCTCCGTGGTGAGCCAGCCATCTTCATCCCATAGTCGTTCCCAGTACCCACCCACGCCATGCGTAGCTCCGCAGCTCTCCTCTCTGGCCTTGCGATGCCGAGCCCAAGCCTCGGCGCTTGCTCTCGACACGCCATTTCCAGCCGGGCTTCTCCGCTGGCCGTCGGCTGAGCCTTTCCTCCGCCGTCAGGCTTCGTCCCCGTTGGTTGGAGTTGGAGGAGGGAGCGTCCGAGGGCATGGCATGCTCCGCGTCGTCACGCTGATCCATCGACAGGCTCTATCCTCCCTGAGCTTCTCTCCGCTGCCGCTCTGCTTTCTTCCCCGTCCACCACGCACCACCCCTCTTTCTTCGCCCGTTGGCCTTCGCTCCTGCTTTTCTTGACCTTGCAAGACTTTCATTGGCTGATTCTCCTTCTACTAGAAAACTCCGCCTCTCTTATCCATACCGCCCCTCTTCTTCTCTCTCCTGTCTATCCCTCTTGAGCTTGATGTAATATGTAGATTGTAAGTGTGTGCTGCTATCGTTGCCTGATAAGATTTGATGTATATTTGTTGCATTTGGTGTTTAGCACTTCGGGTCATCCATATTGTTTTTTGGCTTTATTTCTCCAGTTGCTGTCTGTTAGCCTCCTCACGAATGAGCTAGTCAACATCTTTATATTTGCTTTTCATTTTAAAGTGCAACAAGATCTTGACTTGTCCCCTGTAAGCAGATGATTGTAACGTGGGTTACTTTGGTACTAAAATCAAGCTTACCTGAGTTTTCTTTGCAAGAAAGGCAAAATACAGGCAAGTATATAAAGAAACTCACACCTAAAAACAACAACGCCGTCAGTTCGGAGAGATGAGAATGATCTATATCTCTCCGCTTGTGACAACAGAACTGTGCAGGAACGTGCATGCAATTTAGACAAGTTTCTCTCTAGAGATCAAGCAAGAAAAGGTGCAGGTTAATTAAAACACAGTAAAGCACCCATAAAGTTCACATAGTAAACCTGCAGCTTAATTAGCAGAACGCATTCATTCTCTGCTGAGCACATTTGCATGTGCATACACAGGCAGCGTTCCTTCTGTCCCACTCTTTTCTTCTGTGAAGGAGTAGCTGAGTTGTTAATATGTTCTGTACCATCTGACTGAACCCTGCGCACCACATATATGTTTCAGCCTTCAGAGCACACGTTGCTATGGCCACAGCTATACAGGAACAAAACGGACACTAGTCCGCCTCGGGCAATTCTTCAGAGGTCAGAACTCGCATTAACTAAAACAGAGTAGTGGTAACAGGTGGGTCTACTTACCAGTCTGCATTTACCATTGTTTGTTTGCTGAACCACGGGGGTAGATGATTTTTAAGACCCAAACTAGCTTGACCAAGTTTCAGAATATGTTTGAATGTTAACAAACAGGTCTGCATTCTCATGATCGGTTATCAGTACAACATAGAGAAATCCCTCACTTTCAGTTCTGCAGCGATTGCTGGAAAAATAAAGGGCATAATCACAAACTTTAAATCAGAAGATAACGGTGGCGTGGACTGGGTTCGAGTCCAAGCGAATTTCTCGTAATCAACCTTGTGGGGTTTACCTTGATTAAACTCTACGGGACTACTCCCCTATTTGACTAGCTTCTTACTATAAGATAACAGTAGCAGTGTAGCACTGATGAAAAGTAGTGGACTTATCGTTTCAACTTTCAACGAAAAGGAAGCAGTGGGCTGGCCGGAGGAGACTCTCAAACAGAAGATTCAGAGGGGCCCTGCAAAAGTTCCATTCTCCCCCAGCTATCATTGCTCGAGACACAAGAATCTGTTGATAACATAGAAAACAAGCTATCATTGCTCCTCTTAACAGAAAAAATCTCCCCTTTATGAAATTTACAAGGAAGTTCCATTTGAACGAGCGAGAGGCAATATGGCGGAAGCGGCGAACAAGAACAGTGACACCTCTGAAAGAGTTGGGAAACCTGTAACGCGTTTTTCTGTGCGCATCAGGTGAAGAAGTCCTGCAGATGATGAACAAACAAACAAACAATTCGAGATACAATGAGCAATCAGCATTGGCTAATTTCTCAACAGACATCCTCCCAGTCCGACTTCGCCGGTGAATATCAGCCTTTGGGATCATATACCTGCAGTTGATGCAGATTGACACCCGACAATGGTACGTCATCCAATGGTACATTCGAACCCTTCTTTTGGAAACACCACAACCTTTGCACTGTTGCTTTTGAAACGAGGCAAAACCTTTCACTGTGACACTAACTAGTCCAACCATTAACGATTAACCAAAAAAATCTCCCCGAAATAAAGCAAACGATGGCCGCCGCACCAAAGTCCTAACAAGAAGATTCGACGCTCCGCTAAAAGCAAACGAGTGATCTGATTTTGATCTACACACTGAACTCTGTGAACTTCCACCACAGTAATACTAATACGCGAATCACACGAAAGAGGGACCAAACAAGAAACGGCCGATCGCATAGAGGACCGGCAGAGAGAGTCCGAGCCACCTAACGCAAGCAAAAGATAGATGAACGTAAGGTTCAGGAATCAGGTTCAATGTTCTTACCACCCATTCATCAATTCCTAGTCCAACTTTTTCCCAGCGCAAAATCGATAGATAAACGACCGCCGAATGCACAACCGCCGGTTTATCAGAGAGCAGGTGCAGATAGGGCTTCTGGCCCAGAAGAGCGGAAGTTGTGGGCCAATGGGTGTTGTTTCACACAGGCCCAACGTATTAAATCTCGGCCTGTTTCTATGCTATAAGAGGGCCAACGCCTCTATTTCATCCCTAGAATGAAACAACATCTCGGTTACAGCCCAGTATCGGCATCGTCCTCACGACAAGATTATACTGCTAATAAAGCAGCTACTCAACAAAGACCTTACAACGCACACGCACACAGGGCGGGGACGCGTGAGGTTCAGGGTACTTCAGCTCCAGCCGGCAAGGGTCCGATGAAGAACAAAGTTGGCACTTAAGATGTTGGAGATATGCCCTAGATGTAATTAATAAAGTGATTTTATTTGTCATATCTCAATTGTTCATAATATGTTTTTGTACCATGCTATAACTGTATTACACGGAAATATTAATACATGTGTGGTATGTAAACAATCAGGTCCCTATTAGACTCTATTTAACTAGTCCGTTGGGCAACAGATGATCAACCTTTCCTGATCATGGATAATTACGTCGGTTGACAACGGAGTCATGATATTGGGTGAATGACGCGGTGGACATACCCAAAAGATATAAAAAGGTAGTGCTCATACCTTCGACTGTGAGATCATATCAAATCGCTGCTTTTGGAAGACGTTTTGATCGCATCAAACGGCATGTCTAATATAGCATGACAATAAAGGTGACACTTTCGGGTATTTGAAGGAAGCAGTGGAGGCGAGTGATCAAGAGCGGGATTTGCCGATCCACATAGCAGGATAGATACTCTGGGCCCATTCGGTGAGATTACATCAATGAGCTTGCAAGCATGTGACTAGGTCACGGTGATGTAATATCACAGACGAGTAAAAATAGATTTGTCAATGACGAGATCATGCTCGGTAATCGTGATACCGGAGAACGATGCTCGACAATCTAAGTATCGCCAGGCAAAAGGATGAGACTGGACATCTAAAGGTTCAAACGATAAAAAGATATTCGTGGACACACAGGGGCTATCATGGGTATCCAGATCCCGCTGTTAGTCATTGATCGGAGAACGTGTCTCGATCATGTCTGGAGTGATCCCGAAACATAGGGTAACACACTTAAGCGTAGGTGACGTTTTAATTAGATTGGATATAAGAGAGAAAGAAACCGGAGACTCCGGAAATGTTCCGGGACATGTGAAAGTGCATGTGTTGCCCCATGCGTGGTTTTGGTAATTAATGACAATCCTTATGGACTAATGTTTGCATTGAGATATACTTGTAGATCTTGTCCATAGGTAAAGATTGGAGTTCATGTGTTGGACTCTAGAAGATTACATGATGACCAAGGTTCCATCCAAGAGTTTATATGAAGAATGGTCATGTGAAGAGTTGAGCTTATTACAAACATGGCTTGGAAAAGAAGATTGATAACTTCATGTTTACCTCCAAGCCATCATCTATATCAAGAGAAGAATATGGAGCGCAAGTGTGGGGACCCCGACTAGCTGTCCGAAATACCCGATTATGCTTAACACAACGATCCCGTGATCAGTCTGTTGTTGCACATAATCCGAATTGGATACCAAAGTTTACATCCATTACAGTACCGAATTAAAAGTCTTACATAAATGGTCATTTAGACCAAGTTCTTACATAGGTGCCTTCATGGGCCAAACCAAAATATCAGCGGAAGCTATGACGTAGTAGACATCATATTCTAACGATGACAACCCGACAGGCAGCTGACTTGTGGAGATCCTAAGTTGGCGTAGAAGTCGCCATACTCTTGCTCGGCGTAGTGCTCCTCCTCGTAGTCTGGCTAGGTCAATAGCCAGGGACGATACCAATATGAGTACATTTGAATGTACTCGCAAACTTCCCCAACATGAGTATGCACTAGTTTTATTTTAGTTGACAACTTTTATTTATTTTCAACATCTCTATATCTTTATTGAAAAAGGTAAGAAGAGTTTTATAACTATTTTTGAAAGAAACCACCATCTCATTTGTTCACCAAAACTCCTCCTGTTTCTGACCATGGCTCACCATGGTCCATCTATTTCAACAAATCATACCACTCCATGGGTATAGCTGTGTAACACCAACTCCAATTCAGTTTCTTTTAAACTTAAAAACTTTTCCAAAAACTTGCACACGGTCAAAGTAGGGCCTCCCAACTGTCCATATCCGAGGACTCGGCTATTCGAATAGTTTTACACTCTGCAGAGGTAGCACGCTTTTCCCACATCCATCCGGCAACTCATCGTGTCCGCCACGTCTCGCCATACAGGGTGTATGCGAAGTAAGCCGCCGACCATAGCCTGTCCTTTGCTCATGCTAGTATAGGATCCTCCCCATATGACACTTCCAACACACTTAACCCAGCCCTTCGGAATCTAAGTGTGAGGACTCATAGGTTTTGTCCGGCGGTTTATGGTGGAACCTTCAATCCTCCTCCTTATCTTTCATAGAGTTTGAGCGAGGACCCGGGTCAGGGGATGACCAACACACTATCCCCTCATGCATGACGGAGTCATCTCCGTCGATGAGGGATCCAGTACTAAGATGAGCAAATTATATGACTAAGCCCTTTCCCATATGTGGTGGATGTGGTCGCACAGGGTATCGGATGGTTGACGTAAGTACAAGGACACACTGTGCATTTTTCACAAACATCACCATTTTTCCACTTCTCCAGTCCAACACCGACATCTCGGTATTTCATAATCTCACAAGTAATTTCAAAGGAGTTTTGAACAAAACATAATTGTTTTTCCCATCCTATAATTTGATATAACCATCTTATATTTCTACATAGGTGGCAAAATAATTTCCATATACTTTTGAAATGGGTTTTATAAATCTTGCCTTGAGAGTAAAATATGTTATGAAAGTAGATGCATATGTTTGTAGTGCAAGCTCAGAGAATAGCTTGCCTTGCTTGGCAAAGTGATCTTGCTCTTGTTCTTCAATTTCAGCAAACTCTCCTTCCTTGATATATCCGTCAACGTTCTCGTCTAATTAATAAACAAACAATGCAAACAATCACTAAGCTATACAAGCAATCATCTCAACACAACAATCATGAACATCACACATAGCTACTGCACACATCAAACCACACAATTTGGTTTCAAAAATATTTGAATTAAACATCATTTATTTATGTTCAACATTATGGCAGAAACTTGTGGAACATGCTTAATTCAATAACTTGAGTTCTGTTGGTCACAAAAATACAAACTAAAATTCTATGGAAAGCTACTGATGTGTAGAAGACAACACAATTTGATTTGGTTTAAATGGAGTTACTAAACTCCCTACACATTTGTTTGAATCCAGAAGCTTATTAATCAAGTTTTGGCTACCATTTAAATTCTATTGCTTCAAAAATTAAATCCTTTTAGGGGTAACTAAACATGACTAAATGTGACCTAACAAAATTGGTCCTAATTCATTTGGGTTTACCAATTAATATATTTAAATGTTTGAGTGCAGAGGGTATTTGAACTTGAACTTTGTACTAAACAAATATACTGCACAACTAATTCTACCAAAATTAGGGAAGCTCCTACTAGGCAGTACTAAGCTAACAAAATTGTTTGGAATTATTTGGACTAACAGAGTATCAGAAACAAACAAGTTTAGAATTTAAACCTTCTGTAGTATTTTTAATAATACTTTTTATTTATTTAATTAAATGACATGAGACCAATTGGGTTGGTTAAACATTTTCATAAGCTTTTCATAACAATTAGTTTGATTTATTTGGATTCCTAAATCTCAAGTTATTGATTTTTGAAGTTGATATCAGTATTGAAATTTGCAGAGAATTTAAATTAAGAAAATCCACTGTTCTGGATAATGTTGAAAGTTATGACAGGTGGGGCCTACACGTCAGCGACAGAGTGTGCGGTTGGAAATAAATAAAATCCTGACGAGCGGGGCCCGCCCGTCAGTCTCTCTCTCTTTCTAATACACGAAACGGTACGCAACCGTTGGATCGAGATCCAACGGTCCACGTGCGACGCGAGGACGGCGACCAAAATTTGGCGGCGCTGCCGCGCCGGCGGCGATGTGGTGGACGGATTTCTCACCTAGGGGGCACGGGAAGGCACGGTGATGACGCGAATCGACGGCGGTGGTGAGGTGGAAGCTCCTGGCTGAGTCCTACTTGCTGGGACGGCGGCTAGCTCCGGCGGCGTGTCGACGAACTTCCCACGGCCACGGCAGCTACTCCGGCGAGCTCCCTACGGCGTTCCTGTGCACGATCCAGAGGGAAAAAGGGGCGGGTGAGTGTGGTGAAGCTGTGGCATCATGCTACGAGGCATAGAGGGGAGAATAGGGTAGAGCAGCGCGGCGGCCGTGTCCGACCTTGACGGCGGCCGTGGCGCAGCAATGTCCGCCCTCCGGGCAGAGCACGGTGAAATTGGAGCGAGGGAAAGGGAGATGGGGTGGTGTGGAGTGAGCAGAGGGGGTCGGGGTGGTTTTATAGCGGCGGATGCCGGCGTTCATGGGCGAGGTGCACGGGCGTGTCCACGGCGCACCGGCAAGATCTTTTGCTCGAGGCTGACGAGGCACGGCGATGGGCGGGGCAACGCGGTGACGAGCGAGGCTCTAGTGTCTTCTAGAAGGCCTGGGCGGAGTGGCACGCGTCGAGGTGCAGAGGGTGGGGCGAATTTCATCGGCGCCGTCCAAGTGCTGCTGCGGCGGCAATGGGGGACAGGGCGGCGATTTCGGCAACGGGGTGCTCGAGTTCGTGCAGAGGGCGCAGAGGCGACGACCGTGGACGGCTGCGAGCGAGAGGGGGGGCCTGGGGGGCCCGGGGAAACGGCGACGCGCGGCGTGCGGCGACGACACGGCGACGGAGAGGTAGGCGATGACACTTTTGCCAAAACCCCCTGGCTCCTGTGCTCTGCTCCTTTTCCTTCTTCTTTCTTCTAATTACTTTTTAGTCCTTCTGTTAATTGCAGTAGCACTTCTTGATTTAATTTGAGGCACTAAATCAATTTATAAAAATTTGCCAAAATTTGTGGGGCCTTCCCATAATGTGCAGAAGCTCCACAAAAATTGGCTTTGCAAAATAAAATGTTTTGAAACATTTTCTTTTATAGTGTTTCAATTATGGTATTTTAATTTATTTCTACTTTGTTTACTTTTAAATTTTAAAACTAGTTCAAAATAATATTTGAGAGAGAAAGTAGTAAGGATGAATGGGAGGTTTGCACTACCACTCCACTGAGTTTTGTTGGAAACAAATTGAGATCCTCACTTGAGAATTTCTATGTGACACTTGTCACTTTGATTTTATTCCTTGTTTCAATTTCTTTGTGTTTGTAATTAATCTTTTCAATTCAAGCAAGCAAACACATTACAAGCAACAAGAAAATAATGTCACAAGTATAATACACAAGCAACAAGCATAACCAACACATATAATTTAACAAAAGTTTTTGTTGGCTCTCATTTTTGGAATATTTCTCTGTTTATGAATTTGGGATGTTACAGATCCTTCCCCCCTTAAAATAAATCTCGTCCCGAGATTTGCTAGGCTTAGGTACTAAAGAGGTCTGGGAATTCGCTTCGAAGATAATCTTCGCGTTCCCAAGTTGCTTCTTCTTCAGAGTGGTTAGTCCACTGGACTTTGTAAAACTTGATCGCACGTCTTCGGGTAACACGAACATCTTCTTCGAGAATCTTGAGAGGTCTCTCACGATAAGTCAAATCTTGGTTCAGGTCGATGGAGAGGTGGTCGATGTTTTTGAAAACATCAGGCTGGTCAGGAACTTCAAGACACTTCCGGAGCAAGGAAATGTGGAAGACATCATGATAATCTCCTAACTCCTGGGGTAACTCCAGCTGATAGGATACTTCTCCTCGACGAGCAATGACCTTGAAGGGTCCAATATACCTTGGCGCTAATTTTCCTTTGACATGGAAACGCTGCATTCCTTTAGGGGTGTCACTCGGAGATAAACATAATCTCCGACGTTGAAGGTGAGGTCACGGCGCTTGGTGTCAGCGTAACTCTTCTGACGGGATTGGGCAGTTTTGAGGCGTTCACGAATAAGCTGAACTTGCTCTTCAGCTTCACGGAGGGTATCTGGTCCGAACAATTTGCTTTCTCCGGTATCGGACCAATTCAGGGGTGTACGACACTTCTTGCCGTAAAGGGCTTCAAAAGGGGCCATTTGCAGACTAGACTGATAACTGTTGTTGTACGAGAACTCTGCAAACGGAAGACAATCTTCCCACTTGGAACCATAGGATAGAACACATGCGCGAAGCATGTCCTCCAATATCTGGTTCACTCGCTCAGTTTGGCCATCGGTCTGGGGATGATAAGCTGTGCTAAATGCTAACTTGGTTCCGAGGGCTTCATGAAGGGATTTCCAGAATCTTGAGGTGAATTGCGTGCCTCTATCAGATACAATCTTCTTAGGCACACCATGCAGGCTCACTATTCTGGAAATATACAGTCTGCTAACTGAGTCCGATAGTGGTCTTGACAGGAAAATGGGCAACCTTGGTCAGTCGATCAACGATGACCCAGATTGAATCATGGCCTCGGTTGGATCTTGGAAGTCCGGTAATAAAATCCATTCCAATCTCATCCCACTTCCACTCGGGAATTTTCAAAGGTTGAAGCAATCCAGCGGGTCGCTGATGTTCAGCCTTAACTCGCTGGCAGATGTCACACTTGGCTACGAATGAACCAATCTCTCGCTTCATTCCATGCCACCAAAATCTTTCTCGAAGGTCTTGGTACATTTTGGTTCCGCCGGGGTGGATTGAATAAGGGGTCTCATGGGCCTCCTTCAGGATTAACTCCTTAAGTTCCGTGACATTGGGCACACAGATACGGTCATTGAATTTCAGCACTCCTTCAGCATCTTCGGTAAAACCGGGTGCTTTGCCGAGGGAAATCTTCTTCCTAATTCCCTCTATGCTTTCATGACCTTTTGGGCTTCTTTGATTTGATCCATCAGGGTTGGGGTTAACTCTAAATTGGCGAGATAACCATGGCTAACAAGCTCTAGTCCAAAATCTTGGAACTCTTTGAACAAGGCTGGCTGTTCGGCTTGGATCAGGGCATTCAGGGTGCAAGGTTTGCGACTAAGGGCATCGGCAACTACATTAGCCTTTCCAGGGTGATAATGGATTCCAATATCATAATCCTTGATTAATTCCATCCATCTCCTCTGTCGCAGGTTCAGATCTTTCTGGGTGAAAATATACTTCAAGCTTTTGTGATCTGTATAGACCTCGCAGCGATGTCCCGCAAGATAGGGACGCCACGTTTTGAGCAAGAACAACAGCAGCTAACTCCAAGTCATGGGTTGGGTAATTCTCTTCATGCGGTCGCAACTGCCGGGACAGGTACGACACAACTTTGCCTTCTTGCATCAGAACGCAACCAAGTCCGAGGCGTGATGCATCGCAATACACGTCGAAACTCTGGGTGACGTCTGGCATGATCAGGATTGGGGCTGAGGTTAGTCTCTTCTTCAGTTCTTGGAAACTATCCTCACACTTCTGAGTCCATTCAAATTTCTTGTCCTTCTTCAACAGTTGGGTCATGGGTTTGGCTATACTGGAAAATCCTTCAACGAACTTGCGGTAATAACCGGCAAGTCCGAGAAAGCTTCGGATTTCAAACACATTGGTTGGGGATAACCAGTCGAAATGGCTTGATCTTCTCTGGGTCAACAGAAATTCCTCCGGCAGACACAACATGTCCGAGAAATGCCACTTCACTGAGCCAAAACTCACACTTGCTAAGCTTGGCATACAGCTGGTGCTCTCGGAGGTCTCCAAAACTAGACGCAGGTGTTCAGCATGCTCTTCTTCGGTCTTGGAATAAATAAGGATGTCATCAAGGAAAACTACCACGAACTTGTCGAGGTACTCCATGAAAATCTTGTTCATGAGATTCATGAAATAGGCTGGGGCATTGGTCAGACCAAAAGACATCACGGTGTATTCAAACAACCGTAACGAGTGGTGAAGGCGGTCTTGGGAATGTCTGTCTCTCGGATCTTCAACTGATGGTATCCTGTCCGAAGATCGATCTTGGAAAAGACTCGGGCTCCGTTCATTTGATCGAACAGATCCTCGATCTTGGGAAGAGGATACTTATTTTTAATGGTCACGTCATTCAGCTTGCGATAATCCACACACAGGCGTGTGGTACCGTCTCTCTTGTCCACAAATATAATGGGTGATCCCCAAGGTGAAGCGCTTGGGCGAACAAGTCCTTTGCTGAGCATATCTGCCAATTGCTTCTTCAACTCAACCAGCTCTTCCGGATTCATCCGATAAGGCTTTGGGATATAGGGGCGGTTCCTGGGATAAGCTCAATTATGAACTCAATTTCCCGGTCTGGCGGCATACCAGGCAATTCTTCTGGGAAAACATCCTTGAACAGGTGAACAACACGGATCTCATCTAGGGCAGGTCGAGCTATGCTCTCATGGCAGCCTGGGTGGATTGACTAGTTTCAGACACATACTCCACTTCTACTTCTTTGTCGGTGGTGATGGATACAGCTCTTCTAGCACAGTCAATTCGACCATGGTACTTGGCTAACCAATTCATACCGAGTATAACATCGATGCCTTGGGTTCCCAGAACAATTAAGTTAACTGGAAACTTTTCTCCTTTGATCTCAAGGGGTACATCGGAGCAAAACATCTTGGTCTCTACGGTGGATTCTGGGATTTGGATGACCATGGGTTTGGGTAAGAGGCTCTCGACTAAACCTCCCTTAGCAACAAATTCTTGGGTAACAAATGAATGGGTAGCACCAGAATCAAACAGAACAGTTGCAGGTACTGAGTTGACAAGGAACGTACCCAGCACAACATCCGGAGCATCCTGAGCTTCTTCAGCATTGATGTGGTGCAGACGACCCTTGGCAACAGCAGCATTTCCGCGGGTGCGGCATTCTTGCCATTTCCATTTCCATTGCGGCCTTGACCATTGTTCTGTGCCGGCGCATTGGGGCGCTGGACATTCCTCTTGGGATTGGGACATTCTGGAGTAGTGACCCTTGTTGCCGCATTCAAAGCAGATCACATTGGGATTGCGGGTGAAGTTGTTGAAGTTTCCTCCGGGACGGTTATTGTCATTGGGGCGGTTGAAGTTGTTTGGGCGGTTAGGGTAATTGGGGCGTGGAGCTTGGGGTGGACGATAGGCAGGCCTGGGTTCTGCTGAAAGATACGAGGTTTCTGGCTGCTCGAACCTTCCTGAGCATTCATCCTCCTCTTGCGACCTTCATACATAGACTTGCGCTTGGTCTCCAGCTGGATGGCTTTGTCCACAAGTGACTCCAGATCACGGAAGTCATGGATAACCAAGCACACTGCAGTTCATCATGAGTCCACTCATGAAACGCTCCATCTTCTTCTCTTCTTTGTCGGTGTCATCAGGAGCATACCGAGATAAGTCGGTAAACTCATCCAGATAACCGACCACATCTTACTTCCCTGCCTCAGTTTGCGGAACTCATCCTTCTTCCTCTCAATAAGTCCGTAAGGAATATGCTTCTTGCGGAACTTCTCCTGGAACTCAGCCCAGTTGATGACATGACCAGCTGGCTGGAGAGTCTTGGTAGTTTCCCACCAAGCTCTTGCAGGTCCAGCGAGATAGTGGGTTGCATACACACTTTCTCATTTTCTCCCACAGCAGCAACTTCAAGATTATTGTCGATGGTGCGAAGCCAATCATCGGCTTCTAGTGGGTGAAGTCCCTTGGAGTAGGTGGGTGGGTTGGTCTTCTGAAAATCGCCTAAGGTGGATCGCTGGTTCTCATTGCCATTGCCATTACCACCATTGTTGTTGTTGTTGTTGTTGTTATAGCGGCTGCGAGTTGTTGCAGGGCAACGAGATGAGCCTGGCGCTCTGCCGGGCATTCACGTTCCTCCATGATAAGCGCGAGAAGTTGGGCGGGGGTTGGGTCCGGTGGTGGTGGTGCTGATCCTGATCCTCCCGTATTGTCGCGACGGGGCGGCATCCTGAAGCACACCGGGTATAAGAGGCAAGGCAAGAAAAGTTCGACTAAGGGAAAAGACGATCTCTCAAGTGGTTGATTAATTTAAGGTTTATATGAAAATATTTCACACAGATTTAAACAAGACAAACATACTTATATATTACCAACATCACATCAAGGTTCACATCAACAACAAGCTTACAACATCAAGCTTACAACATCACCTTACATCTAGATACATAACATCTGGTTTCCAAAAGAACCACTACTTCGACTCGACTAGCGATAGGGGTCAACCTAATCCTGCGGTAGTGATCAAGTCACTCGCCTACTGAGGTGGAACCTCCAGCTCTAACACGTCAGCATCTGACTGGTAGGCTGGCTCCTCGGGATCCTCCTCCTCGTCCTCGAGAACTGCCTCGAGTGGCTCCTCCTCCTCGTCAACTAACTCCTCCTCATCATCCTCCTCCTCACAGTCCATCTCCTCCACGAAGTCATCATCGTCACTGAGGAAAGCGTTGTTCTCCTTGCGGAGATCCTCGCCCTCCTCCTCCATCTCGTCAGTATGGTGCTCTAGATCCTCAATCAGCCCGTCCTGCTCTGCCACCTTCGTGCGGAGCTTCACGATAGTCTTCCTCAGCTGGGCCCTCTTCCTGAGAAGAGCAACCTTCTCCACCATCAGCTTCATCTCGTTCTCGCGAAGCTCAACGAGCGACTCGCGGTCAAAGTGGAGCTGAATCCTAGTGCGCAACAGATCATCCTGAGTGCACTGAAGTAAGATCTCCATGTCCATGATGTAGCTCCCAAACATCGGGTGGTAAGGTGAAGGAGTAGGGTGTCCATCGCAGTTGCGCCTCCCGTAGAACCGGAAACGGGAGTCTACTAACTCCGCCTTGTGCTCCTCACAAAGTCGGGCTAGCATCCTCTGTGTAGCAGTACAGAGACCATCAACCCAGGTGGCCTCCTTGGTGGTGAAGATGAGTGTCCTGGAACTGGGAGACTTGATGTTCCTGCGAACTGACGACCTGATGAGCCAGCTCAGCCTTCCGACACCGTGAACATCAATCTGAGCTCCCTCAAACTCTGGAGCGGGGCGACCTAACAGCTTGGTCAACTCGAACAAGTCCCTCTCAAACGTCAGCTTGCTGTCCTTCTCCAGCTGAACGAACTCGGTCCAATGGAGTGCCATCTACAGTTTTTAAGCAAAATTTTAAGTTAGTTAGGTGACAAGTATATCAAAATTTTAATATAGTAGGGCAACAAGTGAGTCAAATTTTAAGCTTAATGAGAGGTGTGCAAAATTTTAGGGATAAGGAAAATGTAATATTTAATGAGAGTAAAATTTTGCATAAGTAAGAGGATTGGAGATAAGCAGTTTTCGAAAATACTTCATTCCTTTCTTTTTAGAAATTCATCTTTTGTAACATTTGACAAACGACCATGCTAACTAAGGTTTCCTAAAGTCAGGATGGCTCTGATACCAAGTCTGTGGGGACCCCGGACTAGCTGTCCGAAATACCCGATTATGCTTAACACAACGATCCCGTGATCAGTCTGTCGTTGCACATAATCCGAATTGGATACCAAAGTTTACATCCATTACAGTACCGAATAAAAGTCTTACATAAATGGTCATTTAGACCAAGTTCTTACATAGGTGCCTTCATGGGCCAAACCAAAATATCAGCGGAAGCTACGGCGTAGTAGACATCATATTCTAACGATGACAACCCGACAGGCAGCTGACTTGTGGAGATCCTTAGTTGGCGTAGAAGTCGCCATACTCCTGCTCGGCGTAGTGCTCCTCCTCGTAGTCTGGCTAGGTCAATAGCCAGGGACGAAACCAATATGAGTACATTTGAATGTACTCGCAAACTACCCCAACATGAGTATGCACTAGTTTTATTTTAGTTGACAACTTTTATTTATTTTAAACATCTCTATATCTTTATTGAAAAAGGTAAGAAGAGTTTTATAACTATTTTTGAAAGAAACCACCATCTCATTTGTTCACCAAAACTCCTCCTGTTTCTGACCATGGCTCACCATGGTCCATCTATTTCAACAACTCATACCACTCCATGTGGTATAGCTGTGTAACACCATCTCCAATTCAGTTTCTTTTAAACTTAAAAACTTTTCCAAAAACTTGCACACGGTCAAAGTAGGGCCTCCCAACTGTCCATATCCGAGATAAGCAATTTGCTCTGCCAACTCCAATTCAGTTTCTTTTAAACTTAATTAAATGACATGAGACCAATTGGGTTGGTTAAACATTTTCATAAGCTTTTCAGAACAATTTAGTTTGATTTATTTGGATTCCTAAATCTCAAGTTATTGATTTTTGAAGTTGATATCAGTATTGAAATTTGCAGAGAATTTAAATTAAGAAAATCCACTGTTCTGGATAATGTTGAAAGTTATGACAGGTGGGGCCTACACGTCAGCGACAGAGTGTGTGGTTGGAAATTAATAAAATCCTGACGAGCGGGGCCCGCCCGTCAGTCTCTCTCTCTCTTTCTAATACACGAAACGGTACGCAACCGTTGGATCGAGATCCAACGGTCCACGTGCGACGCGACGACGGCGACCAAAATTTGGCGGCGCTGCCGCGCCGGCGGCGATGTGGTGGACGGATTTCTCACCTAGGGGGCACGGGAAGGCACGGTGATGACGAAATCGACGGCGGTGGTGAGGTGGAAGCTCCTGGCTGAGTCCTACTTGCTGGGACGGCGGCTAGCTCCGGCGGCGTGTCGACGAACTTCCCACGGCCACGGCAGCTACTCCGGCGAGCTCCCTACGGCGTTCCTGTGCACGATCCAGAGGGAAAAAGGAGCAGGTGAGTGTGGTGAAGCTGTGGCATCATGCTACGAGGCATAGAGGGGAGAATAGGGTAGAGCAGCGCGGCGGCCGTGTCCGACCTTGACGGCGGCCGTGGCGCAGCAATGTCCGCCCTCCGGGCAGAGCACGGTGAAATTGGAGCGAGGGAAAGGGAGATGGGGTGGTGTGGAGTGAGCAGAGGGGGTCGGGGGTGGTTTTATAGCGGCGGATGCCGGCGTTCATGGGCGAGGTGCACGGGCGTGTCCACGGCGCACCGGCAAGATCTTTTGCTTGAGGCTGACGAGGCACGGCGATGGGCGGGGCAACGCGGTGACGAGCGAGGCTCTAGTGTCTTCTAGAAGGCCTGGGCGGAGTGGCACGCGTCGAGGTGCAGAGGGTGGGGCGAATTTCATCGGCGCCGTCCAAGTGCTGCTGCGGCGGCAATGGGGGACAGGGCGGCGATTTCGGCAACGGTGGGCTCGAGTTCGTGCAGAGGGCGCAGAGGCGACGACCGTGGATGGCTGCGAGCGAGAGGGGGGCCTGGGGGGCCCGGGGAAACGGCGACGCGCGGCGTGCGGCGACGACACGGCGACGGAGAGGTAGGCGATGACACTTTTGCCAAAACCCCCTGGCTCCTGTGCTCTGCTCCTTTTCCTTCTTCTTTCTTCTAATTACTTTTTAGTCCTTCTGTTTAATTGAAGTAGTACTTCTTGATTTAATTTGAGGCACTAAATCAATTTATAAAAATTTGCCAAAATTTGTGGGGCCGTCCCATAATGTGCAGAAGCTCCACAAAAATTGGCTTTGCAAAATAAAATGTTTTGAAACATTTTCTTTTATAGTGTTTCAATTATGGTATTTTAATTTATTTCTACTTTGTTTACTTTTAAATTTTAAAACTAGTTTGAAAATAATATTTGAGAGAGATAAGTAGTAAGGATGAGATGGGAGGGTTTGCACTACCACTCCACTGAGTTTTGTTGGAAACAAATTGAGATCCTCACTTTGAGAATTTCTATGTGACACTTCACTTTGATTTTATTCCTTGTTTCAATTTCTTTGTGTTTGTAATTAATCTTTTCAATTCAAGCAAGCAAACACATTACAAGCAACAAGAAAATAATGTCACAAGTATAATACACAAGCAACAAGCATAACCAACACATATAATTTAACAAAAGTTTTTGTTGGCTCTCATTTTTGGAATATTTCTCTGTTTATGAATTTGGGATGTTACAGCAAGTGGATACATGAAGACGGAGCTAAGCGAGGCTCTCCCATAATGGAGTATGGGGGAGCATTTAGAGAAGTCTTCATCAAGCATGTGCTAGCAAGCACAATCAAGAAAGGTGTTCCAACTTGAGAGAGTCAAGATCGTCATCATCTAGCTCAAGTGGAATGCGCAAGGCAAAGGTATGATCTTGATAGGGTTTCTATTTTACCGGTCTCGTGGTGTTAGTGGGAGACCGGATTTTAGGATAGACGGCGTACTATCAAGAGGGGCTCTCAAGTGAGTAACTTGATCGCATCTTTGTGGAGAGCTCAAACCTTTGCATATTTGGCATATCATCTTTCTTGGTTCTTATTTGGCTTTTATCCATGTGAGAATTTAGAGCTTGTGTTCATCTCCATACCAAGCTCTAGTTCATCAAAAACGGATTTCATTTGGATATCTTGTGGTGTTTTTGATGTTGGAGGTTTTACCGGTTCGTCTCTTGTAGAGAGGTCAAACTCTCCTCTTGTGTTATCCTCCTCACATGATGGACTATGATGTGTATATGCATGATCTTGTAGTGCTTGTGATTATCTTCGGAGCAAGCCCAAGATCATTGAAAACGGAGTCCGGATGGAAAACTTGTTGCGTTCTCGGTGTTGGAAATATTACCGGTCCTCCTCGAGATAAGGTCCACACCTCCCATGTGTTATATCTCCTCTATATTTGTGACCCTTAATATTTCCTCTATATTTGTAGGAAAGCTCTTGTCGCTACCTTTCCAACCTCGTTGGTTTCATCTCATTTGGAGTTTCCTTGCAAAAGTTATTGCATTTCAGGCTTTGCTGTTCTGCTGCTGTTTTTCAGTCCGGAGTCTCCGGTCTCATGGGCCGGAGTTTCCGGCCCATCGAGTTCTGGAGCAAAGAGCTCCTCACGGCGGCAGTCGCTGCATCGAGGCCGGAGTTGGTCCGGAGTTTCCGGACTGAGGCCCCGGAGTTTCCGCCCTCAGTGGCCGGAGTTTCCGGTCCATCTGGTTTTTCTACGAAGAGAGCATCGCGGCGGAAGTCGCTGTTTTGAGGCCGGAGTGCCCCCGGAGTATGTCCGGAGTTTCCGCCCGGGCCGGAGTTTCCGGCCTCCTGATGGCGTGTACAACGACGCCACAAAGCACTCTTGATGGCCCTTCACGTAGTTACCTGCGTGAAAAGTAAATGGGTTAGGTTGAGACTCCAAGTGCAGAGTGTGTAGTAAGTGGAAGACGTGTTTTCCCCACGACGGTGACTCGAGGGTTTAATATCGAACTCTCGGGGAATCAGTAGTGAAGATTTATCTTTCTTATCCTTTGTTTGGTTACCTACAAAACAAAGTAAATGTTTTGGTCCTCAACCTCACCTAGTGGTTGTCAAGCACAAGGTGTGAGAATGATATCAAGATAATATGCAATGCAAACAAGAAATAAACATGCAATGGTGGCAAATAAATATGCAAGGATGGTGGTAGCAATGATAAATGATATTTTGGGTTTTATATGATGAATGCAAGATGTAAAAGTGTTTTGTATTTTCGGATTTTTAAATGGCAGAAAATGGAAAAGTGGTAAAAGTTGTTGGAAAGGTGTTTCTTATGATTAAAAATGGACCGGGGTTCATGGTTTCACAAATGCACTCTCTCTTTAATAAAGTGGTAGACAATGGAACACTAGAGTTGACATATGAGATTGCAACACAACAGTTTAATGACAAGTTATAATTATATGGGCATCACGTCTTAACATAGAGACCTTTTGGTTATTAGTCTCTCTTATACTCCATCAAGATGCGAACTAAATCATAACACCTCAGTAATTAAGATAGCTCAGAGTATAGCAATAAGTATCATGACATGAAGTTAAAATAAGAGTTAACATGCTAGATCTAGTCATGGAGTAGTGGCAATGGTCACACCCACATTTCCGGTAGCATGGTATTTCTTTTTATCCCTAGTGAGGCAACAAAGTAAGGTAAAACACCCAAGTGGATCGCAGAACTTTCTCTCACGTTCACTGCACTAGCCACCCCCCGTTACTCCAACTAATGCACACGTTCCCCCTCACACGCTCTCATAAACATGCTTGATCATGACAAGTAAATAAGAACGGGGTACATAATATGCAATCTCAAACATATATTAACTCATAAAAAGATCCACCACAAAGGTATTACATAGATGACCGTAATCATGTTCAACAGCTCATACGGTACTAATTAGTGAAGCTCGAGAGAGAAGAGATACATAAGTTACTTCCACAAACCCATAGTCCAGAGGTGGACTACTCCCTCTTCATCATGGAGACGGTGGAGAAGTCGTTGGAGAAGATGGAGACCACACCGGAAGCGCCCCGCTGGAGTTTTCCCCCTCGAATCTGCAACTTCAGGTCTCTGTTTCGGTGTTTCTGTGTTTCTGCGGCGCTCCCTCCAGAGAACGTCAGGAGACTATTTTTATAGGCGTTTTTAGGTCAAAACGGAGTCGGTGGAGGAAAGATCGACGGCAGCGGAGCGTCGAGGCCCAAGTTGGGGGGTCCCACGCGGCCAGGTACAGGGGCCGCGTGGGCCCACCTCTTTTGGCCCTCGGGACTCCGTTTGTTCGCTTCCTTCGCCCCAAGTCCTCTTCCTTCCAAATATTGATGCTCGTAAATTTGCAGGTGATTTGGACGTCGTTTGGGTCCCTGAAACATTAAAGGAAAGAAATAGGGTTTTCTGCCTGCGCAGGGTTAATTCCATAAAAATAGGAAACATGTCAAATATTCCCAAAATCATTATAAAACAGTGATATAACCCTTATATGATGCAAATATGACTGGAATATAAGTAAAAATAATGCAAAGTTCATGTATGCATTTTACATGCATCACCTCCCTGACCGGAAACTCCGGACTAAGTTGGCTGCAACGGCTCTTTTTCTGGGAGGGGTATAAATACCCCTCCACCTACCTTCAGCCACTAAGCTTTTCCTAGCACGTTTTTCCCCTCTCTCTCCTCCATTGTTGACCTTGGAAAGCTTGCCCCTCTCCCAATTCCTCCCATGATTCTTGCATATCTTTGAGAGATTTGGGAGAGGAGATCTAGATCTACATTTCCACCAATCCATCTCTCCTCTAAGTGAGGGGAACCTAGTAGATCTTGGTCTTGGAGTTCTTGGTGTTTCTCCGACTTTGTTCTTCCTCTCTTCTCCCCCCATAAGCATTAGTTGCTTGTGGTGGGATTTGAGAGTGAAGGATTTGAGCACTTGTGCTCTTGCCATTGCTTCGTTGCATCGGTTTGTGCTCTCCACGAGGATTCGTGGAAGTTGAAAGCTTGTGAACTTGTTACTCTTGGGTCTTTGGACCCTAGACGCCCGTGTGGTGGTTGAGACCCTTGTGTGGTCACTTGTAGCTGTTCGGGAGCCCCCAATCCCATTGTGGGTTGTGCCCCGGGTCGTTGTTGAAAGGCTCCGGATTTCCGCCTCGAAGGATTCCGATAGTGGAAGGTGAACCAAACCTTTGTGGTGCGGTTCATCGGAGAAGAAGGTGAAACCTTTGTGGTTGTTGAACCATTGTGTTGGTTCACACCTCTCCAACGAGACGTACTCCCTTAACAAGGAGGAACTCGGGAATACATCCTCGTCTCCGCGTGCCTCGGTTATTTCTATACCCGAGCTTTTTACTTATGCACTTTACATTGTGATAGCCTTCGTGCTTGAAGTATTATATTGCTATCACCTTGTTGCTTGTCTTGCTTAGCATAAGTTGTTGGTGCACATAGGTGAGCCTAGTTTATTTAGGTTGTTGGCTTGTTAATTTAAACACATAGTTTTATTCCGCAATTATCAAGCCTAAACCGGAAAAGTTTTAATCGCCTATTCACCCCCCTCTAGGCGACATCCTTGTCCTTTCAACATGTCCGATGTTGATCGGAGGCAACGAAATATGTTTCGGAGCCCGAATGAATTAAACAATATGTATTTAATATTAATAAATGTTATTAGTGATTAAATATATTTTTATTTAATTAATTTCGAATTTTTAAAGGCATTAAACCTAAATGGGCCTTAGAGGCCTCTAAGGCCCATTAGGGAAAAACCCCAAAAGGGAAAATGAAAAAAAAGGAGGGCCAGCCGCCCTGGGGCCCACCTAGGGGCCGGCGCACCCCATGGCCGGCGGTGGCCATGTGGGAATAGTCCCACATGTGGGAATAGTCCCACATGGCCTAGCCGATGGGTGTGGCCTCCCTCCTCCTCCTTTAAATAGGGGACCCCCATGCCTTGGAAATTCACCCATCTCCTTCTTCTTCTCTCCTACCTTGAGCGTGGTTCCGTTTCTGGAGCTGCGTACGGGGAGGGAAGTCTCTCTACTATACGCACACCGTCGAGCTGCTAGATCCAATCTTCCGCTTCCGCTGCTCTGCTGGATCTGGAGCCCGGAGGTCGTCATCTACACCGTACGTGTGTGGAACTGCGAGGCGCTACTCGGGTAGCGCTGGGAGTACGTCTACTTTCTCTACACGACCTTGAGGTCGGCTTCGTCGGCTTCATCGACAACGTTTGTGCGGGAACGTAATCCCGCTTTCGGTCTACAAGGGTATGTACTCCATTCTCCTCCGTATAGTATATCTGCATAGTTATAGATCTTGGCTAGTTTCTGGTTATCGTCGGTAGGAAAAAATTATTTTCTTTCTACGATCCCCTTCAGAAGATTCAAAGGAAGGGGGCTAAAAATGATGAGCGGGCGGAGTACCTAAGGTGCCACTGGGCACACATAACATGAAGAGGGGGACGAAGCAAGTGTGGATTTCGGTGCAGGTTCAGATGGTAGGGGAGGTGAGTTCGGAGGCAGCCGGGAAGAGACAGCGAAAGAGTTTACTTTTTGACAGATTACAAGAACCATCGACGGACCCTGCGGCGCAGGGCCGCCGAGACCAATGAATCTCCTGGCCCTAAACTGCCGTGGATTGAAGTTGGACGCGGCAGTGGGCGAAATCCGAGACCTGGTTAGGTCCTACAACCCAGTGGTGGTCTTCCTGAGTGAGACGTAGAAGAAAGCGAAAGCGATGAATAAATTGAAGTGGAGTCTTGGTTTTAGGAATGGGGTGGCAGTGGATTGTGATGGGAGGAGTAGAGGACTTGCTCTGTGGTGGAGGGATGATGTTGAGGTCTCCGTTAGTCCCTGGTGTCAATACTATATGGACGCTAAAATTTTCTATGAGGGGAAAACATGGAGGTTTAGTGGCATCTATGGCGAACCACGCACAGAGTTAAAAGTAAATCATGGGAGTGTTGCGGTATTTAAAAGCCCAAGATGATTTACCATGGCTGTGTGTGGGAGATTTCAATGAGATCACAAGATCAGATGAGCAGGTAGTGGATTGAAGTTGGACGCGGCAGTGGGTGAAATCCGAGACCTGGTTAGGTCCTACAACCCAGTGGTGGTCTTCCTGAGTGAGACGTAGAAGAAAGCGAAAGCGATGAATAAATTGAAGTGGAGTCTTGGTTTTAGGAATGGGTGGCAGTGGATTGTGACGGGAGGAGTGGAGGACTTGCTCTGTGGCGGAGGGATGATGTTGAGGTCTCCGTTAGTCCCTGGTGTCAATACTATATGGACGCTAAAATTTTCTATGAGGGGAAAACATGGAGGTTTAGTGGCATCTACGGCGAACCACGCACAGAGTTAAAAGTAAAACATGCGAGGTGTTGCGGTATTTAAAAGCCCAAGATGATTTACCATGGCTGTGTGTGGGAGATTTCAATGAGATCACAAGATCAGATGAGCAGGTAGGAGGTAATCCAAGAAGTGAATCACAAATGACAGCATTTCGTGATTGCTTAATGGATTGTGGGCTCACGAATTTGGGCTATTCTGGTACGATTTCACATGGAATAACAAGAGGGAGGGGAGGATAACATTCAGGTTAGGTTGGATCGGGGACGGCGACATCGGTGTTCATGGCGATGTTTCTGCATAGCCATGTTGAGCACATTGCAACAGAAGAATCGACCACATGGCGCTGCTTATTAAAGTGATGGCTGAACCTATGCAGCGTGCTCGTGCAGCTTCGAGAGGCTTCATGTTCGAGGAGATGTTGCTGAAACACGAGGGATATGATGATATGATTGTGGAGGCTTGGGAGAACAATGCTCACAATGGTCATGAATTAATGGTTTATGGAGACGGCTCCATGACATGTCAAAAGAAATGAAAAGATGAAGTTTTGAGACTTTTGGCTCAGTTCGTGCTCAGATAAAAAAGGCTTAGAGGCGAGTTAGATGAAGCCCGTACTGCTGCTAAACAAAATGGGTCCTCACCGGTGGTACTAGCGATTGAATAGCAGCTGCATGCAGTTTTTGAGAAGGAGGAGATTATGTATTGCCAACGCTCGCGCCAAGAGTGGCTAAAGGCAGGCGGCCGCAACACATTTTTTTATCAGAACCGAGCTTCTCATAGGAAGAGAAAAATACAGTGCGAGGGCTCCGGAGGGCTGATGGCACGATGTGTAAAACAAAAGAAGGCATGCGCGAGATGGCACTGGCTTTCTACCATGCACTTAAGCACTTTACTCCACTGAAGGATAAACAAACAGTGATACGGTTCTCAGTTTGATTCAGTCTTTTGTTTCAGAGGAGATGAATGGGGCGCTGGATGTTGTTTTCTCGGACAAACAAATTGAGGAAGCTTTATTTTAGATGGGCCCAACTAAGGCTCCGAGGCCCGTTGGGCTGCCAACTTTATTTTTTCAAAGACACTGGTCTTTTCTAAAGGATTATGTTTGTAAAGCCGCCCGTGATTTTCTTGACGGCAAAGAGTGCCCGGAGGATTTTAATGATACTATTATTGTCCTTAGGGCATGTACAATGGGATGATGTCAGCCTTCTCTTAGAGATGCCACGTAGGATTTTTGCTTAGTTTGAGGAGAGAGAAAGAAGAGAGAGGAGATTGTCTTCCCTTCTCTAAGGGATGATCTCTTAAAATTAAGAGAAGACTATTTTCTCCATTGTACAACATGACTTCCCTTATTAAGCTATTTTTAATCAATTCTCATTAATTGCTAGAGATAACAATAAGAGATAATGCATTGTACGACTAATATTTATTGACTTCTCTAAATAACGTGGAGTGCTAAGAGAGGACTCGCCTTCCCTACCATTGTACATGCCCTTACCCCAAAGATTAATTCCCCAGAGTTGCTCCCCCAATTCCGACCTATTAGTTTGTGCAATGTTTCGTACTCACTCCGTTCGAAAATAGATTTCTTACCTATCTCAAAATTTAAATGTATCTAGACATGTTTTATTGTGTACATACATCCAAATTTTGAGATAGATAAGACATCTATTTCCGAACGGAGGGAGTATAAAATTGTTTCGAAGACAGTCACAAATAGGCTAAAAAAGATTCTCCCAATTATTATCTCAGAGAGGAACAGAGTGCCTTTGTGGGAAAGTAGCAGGTCGCTTTTTTCCAAAGTAGCAAGCGACTCCAAAGTAGCAGGTCCCTTTTTTTCATAGGGAAAGGCCCGGATGGGCCTTGAAACCGCAATTAATACGACGGTGGGTACACGATTACATAGAGGATCCTGAATAAAAAGAAATTTATATACCATTCCTCACACTTAACAGAAGGACCTCGCACACAGATGAAAAAAATGCAATCAGACCTTTCTTCTCTACTGCACCTTGTCGACGATCTCGAAGCACAAGCACGTGCTACGCCACAGTGGACACGACCATTTGGGCGAAGCTCGCGAAAATACCTGCGCCAAGATCAAAGACCTTCCACAACGGCTCGTGAGCCTGGAGGAAGAAGAGGCCCAGGCGCATCATTCGACCGAGCACGGAGTGCTCCTTTTGCCAGAAATTGCGTCGGTGACACAAGGCCTCTGCTGATTACCTTTGTGACACACAACTTCCAGAGCACATGGAATGATGGAAGGCCATGAAACCCACCTTCCCGCACAGCCACGCCATGACGCAAGGACAAAGAGGCAAGACCCCCAAATTTGCCAAACTACACCCTATGATGCTGAGCTTATTATGATGACGTCGCCGAATCCGCCGCCCTCCCATGTCCTCCACCATGGAAGGAATATGGAGGACCTCGTCGGCAACCCTGTGGTGATTCTCACCTTCTCCGCATGGCGACTTCTATCAACCGACAAAAGACCAACACCGATATGGGATGAAAAGAACATAGATCTAAGGCTATCCCTACTATTTATTGGGTTGCACCACGCATCTTTCCTGTCTCGACTCCGGCCAGCGACGACGACAAAGAAGATTCGGGATCGGGCTAGGCGGAAGGGCTCCTCACAGACAACTCTAAGGGGACAGTTGGGAGAGAGAGTGGTCGTCTCGCGAGTAAAGCCGACTTTTGTCGGAGGAGGAACCAGCCCGTTTGATCTATTGCGCGAGCTCCTTTGTATTGCTCCTTAGTGGGAAATCCTTTATATCGCCCGCTGGCGACGGATCGCGCCCGCGTCGCCTGAAGGGAGGAGAGCGTCAGCGCGGATGGGCCGGCCCATCAGCCGATTTTTTCCTGATTTCGTTTCTTTTTCCTGTTTTCGTATTTCTTTTTCTTTTATGTTTCCTTTTTCTTTTCCTTTTACGTTTTGTTTTCAGTTTTTGTTTTCTTTTCTTATTCATTTTATTTTTATTTTTATTTTCGTTCTTTTAATTTTTCCTTTTCCTATTTTTTTCTCATTTTTCACCTTATTTTTATCTGTTCACTTTTAAAATCATTCAAAACATAGTCATGTTACATAAATACGTATAAATACGCGAAGTTTAAAAGAAGCAGCTCGTCGGCAAGCGAACACGTAGGTAACATATTTTACGTATAAATACTTACGTCACGGGGAACATGTTAACGTATGAGGTACTAATCTTTAAAAAAAAAACGTACGAACGTACTGTAGTACTGTAGTACATTATGCGCCAGTGGCAACGCGAGCGTTGGGCTTGGCCCATTAAGGGACTTGCGCGGGCGAGTCGACCTACTCTGTAGGCGACGCTCGAACGATCCATCGCCTTAAGGCGGTGTAAAGGAGCATCCCTCCTTAGCGGCAGTTTCATCCCTCGCCGCCTACACTCTTCCATAATTGGGCCGGCCCAGCGCGCAAAGCGTTTCGCTCTGTTAACACCACACTTCTCACAGGATGTATTTCTCACCGATTCATCAGGTTCTAGCTCTAGCCATTAGACAGGAGAAGGGAAACAACGAGAGGAAGAGGAGAAAGAAGCAGAGGCCGAAGCCATCCGTTCCAAGCCAACCTCTCCGTTGTTCCCTGCATTGTCTTTATAGTGCTTTTCCTCCGTGGCTGCTGACCAAGTCCAGCCCAATGCCAACTGGCCCACCGACGCGCTGGCCCCACAGTAGTATAGAAGGTAGTCGTCAACATTCCCCCTTCCTTAGAAGGCGGCTTGCCCTCAAGCCGCCACCACGCAACACCACCAGGGTCCCATGGGACGCTCAAGGAAGCCATTCCATGATCAGTCGCAGCACCATATCCAGTGAAATGAATCAGATGGCCGTTGAAATCCCGATCGATAACCAACACCTTGTTGTATTCAGTAACGATTGCCTTGTGACGACAGATTCCACATGAATTCCCGCAGGCAATTAGCCCAACCATGCACTCATAAGAAGCTGCAATAGAGTCACTGAACTGCACTGTCAAGAGCTGGAAGTTCCCATTCTCAGGCTGTGGAATGTGCCCTTTCAGGTATAATGGCCAAGCAATTTGCCATTGTAAAGCTGAAAACAACACTGAGTAAAAGCAACGTCTCCAGGATGGCTGCCATGGCATAAGTGCAGAATACTTGGACTCGTTGCCTCCAACAATTATTAGCTCTTTGTCAATTGTTTTCCAAAGCATCAACCGTATATGCCAATGATCAGGAATCTCTACCAAGTATACAATGTCACAGCAAAAACCATCATTCTTGGGCACCATTCGATCCCTCCCACTAGCCTGCCAAGTGATGTTCTTGAATCTGGGTTTGACTCCAAGCCGATGTTGAGTAAGACCACCAGTGTCCCAGTGCAAGTGCAGCACATAAATTGAACTAACAATGGAGCACTTAATCTCAATCTCCAAGTAACAGATCACACTAGAGCACTCCCAGGTGATGTACATGTGCATACCGCAATGAATAGAGTGTGACACTGTTGTAGTTGGCCATGCAATCTCCCACTGAATTTCTGCAGCGCCATAGCCATACAAGGAAGCTTTTCCTGTAGGGTAAAACTGAAACCAACTACGTTGCGCTGAATGGAACCATAGAAACTTCCAATGTATCAGTGCAGGATCCCCTTGATCCTGATCACTAGTGAGGCAGTAGGTACCCAAGGTTTGCAAGGAACTAACAAGTACCACCTCCAATTGGAATTGTGACCAGTATACTTGTCCCACTAGCAACCTTCCAATGAACTGCAAAATGGAAGCGCCTTCTCCAATTACCTTCCCGAGCATAATTATGCCGTGGCAACTAGCGGATGCAATTCTCAGCACTTTAGGAACTAATAAAAATATCTTTTCGGAAGGCCAAGGTTGCAGCTCTCGTAATGCCACCATGCAGTTTGGTATCCTCTCAACCTCCAAGCTAAAGCTAAACATCTCATGCCTTGTATTTCCTTGCAAACAGACAACTCCACTAGCAATAATCAACTTGGTACTCATGCCACCATGCCCAAGACCTGGATCCCATGGCACTGCGAGTCTCAGCTTGTCAACAGCAAAGTAGTCCAAGTAATGCGACCAAGCAACCTCACACTTCCAATGAATCAGTTCAGAACCACACTGAATATTATCACCCTTAGAGCACCACAACTGAAGCATCCAAGTGATGAGGTCAGAAGCCACCCCAAACTGATTAAACACCAAAGAAATGCCGATGATGTGCAGAGATTCAGCAACACCAGTAGAAATGGCTGGAGCAAGATATGACCATGGGGGCTTCGGTTGCAAAAATATCACACACTCACATGGCTCTTCAATATTAAGCATTAGCTTACCAACCGAGAGTTCAAGTGAAGCACAACCACACCATAGCTCATCTCCAGGAAAGACCCATATTCCTTGGGCCATTGAGAAACTCCCATGATCAACTTGGTAGACCAGGTGCTTGGTATTGTGAAACGTTGTGAAGCATCCCATTCCCAAACTGAATAATTTTTCCAAATAATTCCCAGAGTCCAGAAGGTATCCTGACACAGCAATGTTGCCCTTCTCACTGCTAAGTAATTGTAGGTCCCTCAAGCGACCATGCAACAATTCATTGCTACCTGACTTAACTATTACCAAAGATTTTTCTTCTGCCATGATTTGTTGTTGTTCTTTGTACTTGTGAACACTGCACGCAACTTCATATGATTCCAGAAGTCCTGTAGCAGTATCAATTGACATCACATTTGTTCCATTGAAACATGAATCTGTCCTCTCATCTGCGAAGCATGTAAGGTTACTGAACTTCCAATAGTTGACTGAATCCTCGATAGACATATTGAGATTGTGCAACCTGCGTGTACTGGACTGCCCCAGGTATGCCGGTGGAGGCCACGGATTCAGCATAAGCAGTATAATTCGGCCTGTCAAACACAGACTTCTCGCCACAATGGGCATATGCAGTGTCCAGAGAGCAGGCTTGGCGTAGATTTTGTTGGTACCTACCCAGGTGGTGGTGATGGACTGGGTGTAAACATGAAAGTCACCAATTAAGGATGTCCAAGGTGCTGAATGGACCACCTGCCGTTGTTGCTTGATGCTTGACGTCACATCTGGTGCAAAGCATACTGTCGAGAGCTTTGTAGAGGACAAGGTGCGAAGCTCACGATAGACGAACAACTGCTGTGACTGAAAGGTTGAGACCTCCGACGATACAGCAGCGGTCAAGTACTTGCCCTCCATATCCATGAACACCTCCCTGGCACATGTGTCATCAGTGTCGAGGTCGTCACCACACGCCGAGATGGCATCCGGAAGTCTTGGTGAGGCTTCTGGAGGGGCGTTGAAGGTTGTAGGCGCACTCCAGGAAGTCAAGGACATGGCCATAGGGTCTTCACCGTCGGTGCTATGACCGGGAACACCCTGCAAGGAGATGGCGTCCGTCGGTGGAGTGTCACCCATTACGTTGACGTCGAGTGCCTTGTCGCCTGCCATAGGTGCGGCGAGCACAGAGAGGATGTCGCCAGTGGTCGTCGATGAAGTTTGTGCTGTAGGCGAGATGAACACGGACGCCGGTACATCGGCGTCGTGGCTTGGGCATTGCGTCGAACAGGTTGTGGGCGGGCGAGCGGCGAGTTTGCCATCGCGTACCACACACGCAGTGACGACGGAGGCGGACGCGGGAGAAGTCGAGGTCGCAGCGAATGCAGCATGACGCCTTGCCATCTTCTCCGCCCACACAGGGTCATGCCTCGCCCTGTCTTCGGCGAGCTCGATGCGACGCCTTCCCTTCTCGCCGAACGACATGGTGCGGCGCCTTGCCGTCTCGTCCACTGACTCCTCGACGGACGTATACCTCTCGAGGGCCGCCTCGACTCCCGCCTGCACGGCCGCCTCGATTGAGGAGACGAGCTGGGCTTTCCAATCCATGGAATTGAGAGGAGATGGGAATTTTGGGGAAAATTTTGGTGGAGGAATCGATTGGTTCTGAATACCAAATGTTAACACCACACTTCTCACAAGATGTATTTCTCACCGATTCATCAGGTTCTAGCTCTAGCCATTAGACAGGAGAAGGGAAACAACGAGAGGAAGAGGAGAAAGAAGCAGAGGCCGAAGCCATCCGTTCCAAGCCAACCTCTCCGTTGTTCTCTGCATTGTCTTTATAGTGCTTTTCCTCCGTGGCTGCTGACCAAGTCCAGCCCAATGCCAACTGGCCCACCGACGCGCTGGCCCCACAGTAGTATAGAAGGTAGTCGTCAACACGCTCAGTTCACTATTTCATACGTTTGCACTCATACGCTCAGCGCAAAGCTACTCCTACAATCGCTCGAGCAGCGACTCAGGAGACCTTGAGCTTAAAAAAAGCTAGCTACGTCGCTCCCAGCCGATCGCTCGCAGTCGAGCAGCGTGGGCCATTTTTAGTTTATGGTAGGTTCGACATGTACAACACAGTACACGCACGTAAGCAAAGTATGAAAATAATTCTTTCAACTCTCAAAAATAATTCTTTCAAAAGTAAAAAAATATAGGTACACTGAAACCGAAAGTACAAAAAAAAATTAAATCCAAAATACAAAAAATTAAGTACCGAGTACAAAAAATAGAAAGTACAAAATTTCTATCCGAGTACAAAATAAAAAAACTGAAGTGAACACGAAGTCGGTGAGCAAAAACTATTTTTGAACGATTTTTTAAAAGTGGACAGAAAAGGACGGTGAACAAAAACCATTTTTGAACAATTTTAAAAGTGAACAGAAAAGGTTGATGAACAAAAACTATTTTCGAACAGTTTTAAAAAGTTAACAGCCTAGGTCTATGAACGGAAAATATTTTTGAAAGATTTAAAAAAGTGAAGAAACACTATTTTTGAACGATTTTTAAAGTGAACAGAAAAAAGTCAGTAAAAGAAAATTATTTTTGAATGATGTTCGAAGACGAACAAATTTTGAATTTGAACAATTTGCAAATATGAAAAAAATTGAATTGGAACAATTTTCGACTGTGAACAAATTTAAAATTTGAACAATTTTCAAATATGAACAATCTTTAAAATTTGAACCATTATCAAAATTGGACCCATTTTCAAATTTGGAAGTATTTTCAAAAAAGAACACCTTTTCAATTTGGAACCATTTTCAAATTAGAACCATTTTCCAAAATTGAACCTTTTCAGAAAAACGAACGAAAAATAGTAAGAAAAAGAAAAAAGAAAACGAAAACAAAACAGAAAAGAAAAACGAAATAAAAAAGAAAAATGAAAATGAAAACAGAAACGTAAACATAAAAGAAAAAGATAATCAATTTTTCAAAATAGGAACCATTTTCAATATTGGAGCCATTTTAAAAAATGAGCAATTTTCAAAATCTAAACCATTTATAAAATTGAAACCATTTTTTAATTCGGAACCATTTTCAAATTTGAAACCATTTTTAAATTCGAAACTATTTAAAAAATGAACCATTTTAAATTTGGAACCGTTTTCAAATTTAGAACCATTTTCAAAAAACAATTTAAAAAGAACGAAAAATAATAAGAAAAGAAAAATAATACGAAAACAAAACATAAAAGAAAAAGAAAACCAATGTTAAATTAGAACCATTTAAAAATGAACAAATTTCAAATTTAGAACCATTTTCAATTTGAACCATTTTAAAAAAAAATTAAAAAAACAAATCCGGAACCATTTTCACAATTGGAACATTTTTCAAAATGATCAATTTTCAAAATTTGAACCATTTATAAAAATGAAATCATTTTTAAATTCAGAACCATTTAAAAATTTGAAACCATTTCAAAAATAAACCATTTTTAAATTTGGAACAATTTTTAAATTTGAAACCATTTAAAAATGAACCATTTTTTAATTTGGATCCATTTTTGAGAAACAATTTAAAAGAATAAAAATAATGAGAAAAGAAAAAAACGAAAAGAAAACAGAAAACGAAAACGAAAACAACAGAAAAGAAAACAAAAAAAGAAAAAAGAAAACGAAAAACGAAAAAGAAAAAGAAAAGCCGCCCGATAGGCTGCCTGGTAGAAGCTCCCCGTTAGCGGCGCGCCGCTAACGGCGATATATAGGATTGCAAAAAGTATAGATTTCACCCTAAAATCTCACGGATTGGTTACATTTCACCCTGAACTTTGAAACCGGCTAATTTTAACCCTGAAATCTACCAAACCGGTCAAATAACCCCCTAAGGTGGTTTTGCATAATTTGGGCTATTTCGTGCGATGAGGTGGCGATGAGGTGGCATTGACCATCAGTTAAGAAGATAACGACGGTGCCGAGACGAGAAAGAAAAGCTCCCTGGCGCACGCCAAGCCGCCCGGCACAACAGAGCACGCGTCCCTGCCGGTGAGCGGCGCGGCGAACCCGCACAGCGGCAAAGGGGAGAGCTCCTCCGGGGCGCGGCGGCCACCGTCACCTGCACCAGCATGGCGCCCAGCTGCACTGTCACCAGCCAGAGCGCCAAGGCCAACGTCTGTAGTAGGAGGGTGATGCGTGTAGACACACGTTCGTTGGGAGACCCCAAGAGGAAGGTATGAAGCAGTGTAGCAGCAGTTTCCCTCAGTATGAAACCAAATTTTAATCGAACCAGTAGGAGCAAGAAATCACTTCTGAAGGTTGTCAACGGTTCCAGAAAAGAGCTGTTGCAGGAGTTCTGACTATTGACGTGGAACCTGCACACAAGACAATCAAACTACTTTGCCCCAACGAAACAGTGAGGTTGTCAATCTCACCGGCTTGCTGAAAACAAAGGATTAAACGTATGGTGTGGAAAACAGTAGTAAATTGCAGAGAATGAAAAGGAACAGTGGTTGCAGTTGGTTGTATTATCAGTGTAAAAGAATGGACCGGGGTCCACAGTTCACTAGTGGTGTCTCTCCATAACAGATAACTAACATGCTGGGAGAACAAATTACAGCTGGGCAATTGACAAAATATTGAGCGCATAACAATGCATATATATAACATGATGATTACTATGATATTCATGTGGGCATTACGACAAAATACATAGACCGTTATCCAACAAAGTCTATGACTAATAATCCACCGCCAGGTTGTCATACCGAGTTCCCCGTTGGTATTAAGTTGCAAGCAACGGATAATTGCATTAAGTAATATGCGTAAAGTAAACAAATGCATTAGACCTAACGGCGTACCCTTAAGCTAAGCATCGGTAATTTTATCCCTAGTGGCAATAGCACATCCACAATCTTAGAAGTTATTGTCATTCTCCCAGATTACCGAGGCATGAACCCACTATCTAGCATAAATACTCACTCTTGGAGTTACAAGCATCTACTTGGCCAAAGCATATACTAGTAACGGAAAGCATGCAAGATCATAAATAACATATAAGATAGATTGATAATCAACTTGACATAGTATTCAATATTCATCGATCCCAGCAAACACAACATGTAGCATTACAATAAGATGATCTTGATCATGATAGGCAGCTCACAAGATCTAAACATGATAGCATAAAGTGGAGAGACAACCATCTAGCTACTGCCATGGATCCGTAGTCCAAGGATGAACTACTCACGCATCACTCCGGAGGCAGGCATGGTGATGTAGAAGCCTCCGGTGACGATTCCCCTCTCCGGCAGGGTGCCGAGAAGAGGTTCTGGACCCTCCCGAGCTAGGGTTAGCGGCGGCGGCGTCTCTGGAACTTTTCATGGATAATGGCTCGGGTATCTAGGGTTTTCGCGTCGGGAGGAATAAATAGGCGAAAGGGCGGCGGCTGCGGAGCCACGAGGGCCCCACACCACCCCACGGCGCGGTTGGGGGTGGGCCCGCGTGGCCGCATGGTGTGGGCGCCACGTGGCTCCCCTCCGTGTCTCCTCTGGACTCCGTCTTCGTGTTGGAAAAATAGGAGGTTTTGTCCAAGTTTCGTCCAATTCCGAGAATATTGCAGACTAGCTTTTCTGGAATACAAAAACAGCAGAAAACAGGAACTGGCACTGTGGCATCTTGTTAATAGGTTAGTCCCAGAAAATGCATAAAAATGCTATGAAGTGTATATAAAACATGTAACAATTGGTATAATATTGATGCATGTAAAATGCATACATGAACTTTGCACTTTATTTACTCATATTCCAATCATATTTGCATCATATAAGGGTTATATCAATGTTTTATCATGATTTTGGAAATATCTTAATGATTTCCTACTTTTATGGAATTAACCCTGCACAGGCAGAAAACCCTAGTTTTGTATTTTAATGTTTCAGGGACCCAAACGCGTCCAAATCACCTACAAATTTAGGGGCGTCATTTTTTGGAAGGAAGAAGACCTGTGGGCGAAGGAAGCAAGCAAACGGAGGCCTGAGGCCCAAAAGGGGGTGGCCCACGCGGCCACAGTACCTGGCCGCGTGGGGCCCACTCTTTGGCCCTCGAGGCTCCGTTGCCGTTGATCTTTGCTCCACCGACTCCGTCTTGACCTAAAAACGCTATAAAAAAGGTCCCCCGACGTTCTCTGGAAGGAGGCGGCGGAGAAACACAGAACCGAAACAGAGAGTCAGAAGGCTGCCGCCGGAGAAGATCGGAGGGGGGAAACGCCGCCGGAGTCACTCCGGAGGGCTCCACCCCCTCCGGCGTGTTCATCATCAACATCTACAGCAAGAACTTCTCCACCATCATCACCATGATGAAGGGGGAGTAGTCCACCCCCTGGACTAGGGTTTGTGGTGGTAACTTTTGTATCTCTCCTCTCTCTTGAGCTTCACTAATTAGTACCGTATGAGCTGCTGAACATGATTACGGTCATCTATGTAATACCTTTGTGGTGAATATTGTGGTGTGAGATGATTTGTTATGCATTTACCGTTGTGTTGGAGCTTTTATGACTTGTCATGCTTTGTAGATATTGTTCTTTAAGAAGTATGATGTATGTGGGTACGGGATGGCCGATGTGACACGGCATAGGTATTGAGTGACACAGTACCGCCCAACATCCTTTATCTGGGGGTAAAAAGAAAGAGTATGATGTGGGAGTGAGAGAAACCACGCTAGCCTTACGAGGGTGACCTAGCAACACAAATGAGTATTCTTTCAACTATGTGTTTTAGGACATATAGCCGTTATAAAAGCTACCATTAAAACATGACAATTGTGTGTACTTTATCTATAACATGATAATCACAGTAGATGAGGGAGAGAGGATTAAGTGAACCCATGAACCATGTCCATTGTTCCTATAAGAAACACACTTGAGCTTGTCCTCTTGCTACATAGAGGATTGGGCTTTCTCTCTCTTGAGAGCTTTTGCTTGCTACCATTTGTCTTGTCCTCTTGCATTGAAGAGGATTGGGACACTTTTACATCTTGCACTCCATCAACCACCTTGTTCTCCAAACTTGTTTAGTGCATAATCAACTAAAACTTGTGACACTTTAGTTGTAGGGAATAGATAACTTTTCCTTCTTGCTCCTGCGGATCGATACCTTACTTCCACATTGAGAGGTGCTACAGTGATCCCTTGCTCTTGGGGGTTATCAAGTACTTTTCTGGCGCCGTTGCCGGGGAGCGTAGCGCTTAAGTTTCTATTCTTGTGTGCACTAGACTAAGCTTGGGGAGGTTTCTTTATCTTGCAATCATCTAAGCTTGGGGAGGTTCTTTGACTTGTTTGATGATACTATGTCTCCTATTTATGATGATGAATATGATATTTTCAGTCCACCCACTATTGAGTATAAAGTTTATTGTGATTATGATATGCCTCCTATATATGATGATTACAATGATTATTATGAATGTTTTACTCCCACTATTCCTAATGAAACTGTTTATGCTTATGTGGAGAGTAATGATACTTTTATGCATATGGATCATGATAAGAATGTTTCATGTGATAGCTATATTGTTGAGTTTATCAATGATGCTACTGAAAGTTTTTATGAGAGAGGGAGACATGATTTCATATATCTCAAAAATATTAAGTCTTCTCTCTTTTTGTTGAAAATTTTGAAGTTGCACTTGCTTTGCCTTCCTATGCTAGTCACTTTGTGCTTTATTGATTTATTTTCTTACAAGATCCCAATGCATAGGAAGTGGGTTAGACTTAAATGTGTTTCATATTTTTCTCTTGATGCTCTCTTTTGCATTTCAATTCTTATTCCTATGTGAGCATCATTAAAACTATCAAGCCTAGCTATATGGCTATAAAGAAAGCGCTTTGCGGGAGGCAACCCGGTTATTTTTGTGTGATTTTCTTTGTGTCCTCTTGCTGTACAAGAGACTTTGTTTATAGTTTAGGTTCTGGAATTTTCAATAAAGTGCCAAGTTTTACCCTTTTTGGTTTGAAAAAGTTGCTTATAGCGTTCGGAGATTTTATTCCTGCACGAATCAGTGCACGGTATGATTTTTAATTCTTATTCTGTAACTCCGAATGAGCTCATATTTGAACTGTAGTTGCAACTTTTCATCCTCTGTATGCATGAATTTTTTCGGAATTTTTCGAGAAAGTTTGGTAGGGTAGAAAAATACGTTTTGCTGCTGCTGTTTTTCTGGACAGATTCTGTCCCATTTTGTTTGATGCATGCTTTGAGCTTTTAAGTTGAATCTTTTTGATCCAATTGAGTTTATGAGTAGGCATACAACATTATACACTTTCTGGACATCTCATATGAATTTTTGTTCAAGGATTATATGCAGCAAGAAACCTATTTGTTTATCACTATTAATGCACCCCACAGAAAAGAAATGGGAGAAACGGTGTTTTGAAGTTTTTTCACAGGGATTGGAGGAGATGCACCAAGAGCTATCCAAGGATGGTGAAGACCATAAGCTTGGGGATGTGAAGACAACCCCACTGGACCTACACACTCTCGGTTTGCACACGTCCAACTTCTGTTTTTCGATCGAAACACTTTATCGCATAAACTTGGAGCGTCTTTTGTTTGTTTTTGTTTGATTTTTGTTTGAGAGACCACCACACTATCATTTATATATGAGAGAGCTACTGGAAATATGGGTTGAAATATGTTGGATGCTTTTATAAGATTGGGAAAAGGGATGTTTGATTGATTTTTAATGATACATATAGTTGCATGATTCATGAGCTTGTTTATGAGTAATAGTTTGCAAATTCTTTTTAGAGCTATCACTTATTCATGTTTTGGTGCTGATTGTTATTTTACTTGGTTTAACATGGATTAGTTAGTTCTATGGACACTCATGCATGCATCTAGATGGTCAACTTTCTCCCTTTTGCTAGCCCAAAAATCCAACAAGTAAAAACTTGTTTCCAACACCTTCAACCAAAGTTATTCCAGTGAGTCCACCATATCTACCTATTGCTTTATGCTATTCCGAGTATGTTTAACATGTTGTTTGTGTTATCTTACCTCTGAATGAAAATGTTTATGTTATTGATTGCATGGAAAAAGTTGGTTATATAGCTCTCACGAACTTGATGCACAATTTCTTTTATTGCATAATAAAACATGACCCATTGTGATTAAGATTATGATGTTAGTGGCTTGATAAATGTTTGGGTTGGAGTTAGCCCATATGTGCTGTCACATGGCAAGCTTTCAACATGCTCTTCATCTCATTTAGTTGATATCATGTACTTTTGTTATGGATGCTTATCATGTGAAATAAATGTGGAAATAAGAGTTTAAATGAGTTTGTATAAATGGTTAGAGAGACGCCTGGGCCGCTAATCTAAGCCATGCATCATTCATGGTGGAAATTTACTTACATACTATGGTGAACCTTCTGTGATACACCTTACAATAAAAACTATTCCAATGGTAAATAAAAAGGGTGTTGAGATTGTTCATTTTGTTTGTTTGTCTTGTCATTTTGATATGGGCTTGTTCCATATCTTGGGACAAGAGGTACCCCAGTTGACGCTCTTGATGATACTATTATTACTTACAATGATATTTAATTTGAACTTGCTTTGTTTCCCAAGTTGAGTAACACATGGTGTAAGTACTTGTATTCAAGGGGCATGAGACATTCAACCTTTACTTTGTCAAGCACACTACTCATATTTGCTTTCACATTAACTTAATCATTCAAGATGCTATGATAGGGGCAATGAGAGCTTGACACCAATGAATACCTATTGCAATCATTAACTTAAGTAGAAGAGTTTGGAAGTTGGATGAAACTTATGCATGCTTTACCTCTACTCACATATACATCTTTCCAAAGTGTCCACCTTTATTCAGATTTTCATCTACACTCTATGACCATGTAGGATGTTCTACTTATCATTATGCATACATGTGTCCATATTACTTGCTTCTATGTTACACTTTGTGAACTATCAATGAACATCCTTGTCTTGAATACTTGATATCACTTCATAAACTATTTGCATATTGCTACTCCTTTGAAGAATGAATCATTTGACTTATGTAGCAATTGTAATCATCTTTGATATCCATTGTTAGTATTAAATTGCAAAGTCCATGTTAGTTTTATCACCTTCATACTCGAGGACGAGCATGGGTTAAGCTTGGGGATGTTGATGCATGTAAAATGCATACATGAACTTTGCACTTTATTTACTCATATTCCAATCATATTTGCATCATATAAGGGTTATATCAATGTTTTATCATGATTTTGGAAATATCTTAATGATTTCCTATTTTTATGGAATTAACCCTGCACAGGCAGAAAACCCTAGTTTTGTATTTTAATGTTTCAGGGACCCAAACGTCGTCCAAATCACCTGCAAATTTAGGGCGTCATTTTTGGAAGGAAGAAGACCTGTGGGCGAAGGAAGCAAGCAAACGGAGGCCTGAGGCCCAAAAGGGGGTGGCCCACGCGGCCACAGTACCTGGCCGCGTGGGGCCCACTCTTTGGCCCTCGAGGCTCCGTTGCCGTTGATCTTTGCTCCACCGACTCCGTCTTGACCTAAAAACGCCTATAAAAAAGGTCCCCCGACGTTCTCTGGAAGGAGGCGGCGGAGAAACACAGAACCACGAAACAGAGAGTCAGAAGGCTGCCGCCGGAGAAGATCGGAGGGGGGAAACGCCGCCGGAATCACCTCCGGAGGGCTCCACCCCCCTCCGGCGTGTTCATCATCAACATCTACAGCAAGAACTTCTCCACCATCATCACCATGATGAAGGGGGAGTAGTCCACCCCCTGGACTAGGGTTTGTGGTGGTAACTTTTGTATCTCTCCTCTCTCTTGAGCTTCACTAATTAGTACCGTATGAGCTGCTGAACATGATTACGGTCATCTATGTAATACCTTTGTGGTGAATATTGTGGTGTGAGATGATTTGTTATGCATTTACCGTTGTGTTGGAGCTTTTGATTGTCATTTGTAGAATATTGTTCTTTGAAGTATGATGTATGTGGGTACGGGATGGCCGATGTGACACGGCATAGGTATTGAGTGACACAGTACCGCCCAACATCCTTTATCTGGGGGTAAAAAGAAAGAGTATGATGTGGGAGTGAGAGAAACCACGCTAGCCTTACGAGGGTGACCTAGCAACACAAATGAGTATTTCTTTCAACTATGTGTTTTAGGACATATAGCCGTTATAAAAGCTACCATTAAAACATGACAATTGTGTGTACTTTATCTATAACATGATAATCACAGTAGATGAGGGAGAGAGGATTAAGTGAACCCATGAACCATGTCCATTGTTCCTATAAGAAACACACTTGAGCTTGTCCTCTTGCTGCATAGGGATTGGGCTTTCTCTCTCTTGAGAGCTTTTGCTTGCTACCATTTGTCTTGTCCTCTTGCATTGAAGAGGATTGGGACACTTTTACATCTTGCTTGGTTACTTCCATCCATCAACCACCTTGTTCTCCAAACTTGTTTAGTGCATAATCAACTAAAACTTGTGACACTTTAGTTGTAGGGAATAGATAACTTTTCCTTCTTGCTCCTGCGGATCGATACCTTACTTCCACATTGAGAGGTGCTACAGTGATCCCTTGCTCTTGGGGGTTATCAAATATCAACATGGAACATCAGAAATTATAGATACGTTTGAGACGTATCAAGCATCCCCAAGCTTAGTTCTACTCGTCCTCGAGTAGGTAAAATGATAAAAACAAAATAATTTCTGAGGTGACATGCTACAATCATAATCTTGATCAAATAATACTGTAAAGCACATGTTATGAATGAAGTGATCCAGGTCAATGGTCTATAGTTTGCTAGCAAGTAGATAATGAGCAAACAACTGAATCATATAAGCAAAACTTTTCATGAATAGTACTTTCGAGACAAGCATCAAGGAGTTTTGCATAAGAGTTAACTCATAAAGCAATAGATTCTAAGCAAAAGGTGTTTAACCAACACAAAGAAGATTTAAGTTTCAGCAATTGCTTTCAACTTTCAACATATATATCTCATGGATATTTGTCAACACAAAGCATATAATAAGTGTAATATACGAGCATATAAAAATTGTTGCACCAAAGTTGACACTAGTGTTTGCTTCTAAGATAGAAAGAAGTAGGTAAACTGACTCAACATAAAAGTAAAAGAAAGGCCCTTCGCAGAGGGAAGCAGGGATTAAATCATGTGCTAGAGCTTTTTAAGTTTTTGAAATCATATAGAGAGTAAAAATAAGTTTTGAGAGGTGTTTGTTAATTGTCAACGAATCAGAAAATGGAAAGTACAATATGACCCCTGCCAACAGACTTTTAAGAGCGGCTCCATGAAGGACGTTATTTCTACCAGCAAGGCAGATCATCCCTCTTTCTCTTTTGTTTACACATGCATATATTTCACTGTTTGTCATTGCTTGACTGATAAATCAGGGAAAAAATGTGAAGGAATTAAGCGGTAAAGTTGTAATTAATTGGGACTGGGCACCCCATTTGCCAGCTCTTTTTGCAAAATTAATGGATAAGCGGATGTATATGCCGCTAGTCCGGTGGTAAAGTCTGTTTGACAGTTGACATAAAGACATCCACCCCGTCCTCATGAGCTTGGTAAACATTGACACAAAATAGGAGTAATAAAGTTTGAATAGTTTAAAGGTAGCACATGAAAAATTTACTTGGAATGGCAAGAAAATACCACATATAGGTAGTTATGGTGGACACAGATGGCATGGATTTGGCTCAAGGTTTTGGATGCACGAGAAGCATTCCCTCTCAGTACAGAGTTTAGGCTAGCAAGGTTATTTGAAGCAAACACAGGATATCAACCGACACAACAAGGCTTATATGAAAACATATTGCAAGCATTATAAGACTCTACACTGTCTTCCTTGTTAACCAAACCCTTTTACTAGAAAATATCTAGACCTTAGAGATACCAAACATGCAAACCAAATTTCAACGAGCTTTACGGTAGTTCTTCATTAATAGGTTTTAACTACATGATACAAAAGCTTAATCATGAACTACTTAATAACTCAAAACAATTGACAAGTATCAAATTATCCAATACAGCGATCTACAAGAATATGTAAGCTTTTTCCATTATACCATCTACCACATGCAACATTTTCTGTTCCAACCAAACACCAATCAATTTATTTCAACATAAACTCTCCAAACAATTATAAGTGAAGCAAGAGAGTACTTTCTTTAAAAGAACTAACAGCTCTGAATAAGAGATGCATGAAAAACAGGAGCTAAAAGCATAGCAATAGCTAGACAAGAATACTCAACAAGTATAAGTGAAGAATAGAGTATTCATATGAAAAAGCGGAGCGTGTCTCTCTCCCAATCAAGAATGCTGGGGTCCAATCAAGTTGACCATACAAAAATAAAATACTGAAAATAAAAGCACACAGACGCTCCAAGTAAAGCACATATGATGTGAAAGAATTAAAATATAGTTTCACTAGAGATGACCTGATAAGTTGCTGATGAAGAAGGGGATGCCTTGGGCATCCCCAAGCTTAGACGCTTGAGTCTTCTTGAAATTTGCTGGGGTGATCCATGGGAGCATCCCCAAGCTTAAGCTCTTCACTCTTCTTGATCACATTATATCATCCTTCTCTCTTGACCCTTGAAAACTTCCGCCACACCAAACTCAAAGTAATTCTCATTAGAGGGTTAGTGCACAATCAAAAACTCACATGTTCTATAAGGACACAAACATGACCGTTACTTTTAACATTAGCTACTGCCACTGATGTTATGTGAAGCTCTTCACCCTAAAAAAGAATTCCACTCAACACTAGTAAAAGAGAGAATGCGAAAAATAAAAGACAGAATCTGTCTAAACAGAACAGTCCGCAAAGACGAATTTTTTCGAGGCACTTACGTTGCTCAGATCGAAAAACTTTAAACTAACGAAAGATGCGTACATATCTGAGGATCACGCACAAAAAATTTCAGATTTAAATATTTTTCTGTGATTTTACAGAATTAAAACGGTGAACAGCAGAAATCTGTTCCTGCGCAGAAATCCAAATCTAGCATCATCTTCCTATTAGAGGCAATACTTGGCACAACAATGCGATAAAATAAAGATACAAAGGAATTGTTACAGAAGTAAACAACTCCTTGAAAAAAATGAAAACAAAAATAATGGGTTGCCTCCCAAAAGCGCTTTCTTTAATGCCTTTTAGCTAGGCTTGAAGATTTTAATGATGCTCTCATAAGAATAAGAGTTGAAAAACAAAGGAGAGCATCAAGAGGCAAATATCAAACACATTTAAGTCTAACCCACTTCCTATGCAAAGGAATCTTGTAACAAAATAAATTATTGAAGCATAAAGCAACTAGCATAGAAAGATGAAACAATATAACTTCAAAACTTTCAACATAAAGAGAATTGTTTAGTGACTTGAAAACTTTTACAACCATATTTTCTCTCTCATAATAACTTTCAGTAGCATCATGAACAAACTCAACAATATAACTATCACATAAAGCATGCTTTTCATGATCTACAAACACATAATTTTTATTAAGCTCAAAAATAGTGGGGTCATTAAACCCATTTTGACAATAGTAGTATAATAAATATCATTAGGCAATATAGGACCATCATCAAGAGCATTATCATATATAACATTAGGAGCACATTTTTACTTTCTGCAATTTCCTCTTTTACTTGAGTCAAGGAGTTGTCTACTTCAAATTTATCAAAAGGAGATATTTCAATAGAATCATGACATTCAACAATATAGCATTCTTCCTCCTTAGGTAGGCACGGAGGGCAATCATATAATGTAAGAGTTAAAGAGTTACTATCATTAGAAGGTAGATCCTCCTTTTGTCTTCACTCTCCTCCTCTTTTTCATCCAATGAGCTTTCAGCTTCAGCAATTTCTTCTTCCACAGGTTCCTGCAAGGCATAAGTTTCATCTTTTGGAGGAAACATCCTCTTAAGATGTTCAGTAATATAAGAATTATTATCCTTGTAGGTATCATAACAATATTTAAGTATGCCAAAACTTTCAGATTTATAAGGGGCATCAATTTTATGCTCAAGATAAGAACTAATTTCAAGGGCACCCTTAAAAACAATAAATTCTTCAATTCTTTCCACCTCATACCCATTATAGTAACCTTTAACATAAGAAGCTAAGGTTTCATTATCATTACAAGCACATTGGAAAGAAAAATGTTTGACTTCCTATAACAATCAGATTCATTAAAGCAAAAAGATTTGCCAAATATAAAGCATAAATTTCTAGCATATTCCTCTAGTTGATTTAAGATTTTCCATAAGTACATCCCTTTTTGTGACAAGCGGTAATTCCTATAATATCTTCGTTCATCCTCAGTGGACCCACCTTGCCAACAAGATCTAGTTTCATAGAGATAAGCCATTGATAGCAAATAAACAACTAGACATAATAACAAACCGAAATAAACTAGATGCAAGTAACTAATTTTTGTGTTTTTGATAAATAAAGCAAACAAGACTAAATAAAAATAAACTAAGCAAGACAATAACAAAGTAAAGAGATTGGAAGCGTGAAACTCCCCTTGCAGAAATCCTCTTGCTCCCCGGCAACGGCGCCAGAAAATATGGCGTGTGGAAGGGAAGCAAGGAGATTTCTGAACCGAAATGCTTCTGCTCCCCGGCAACGGCGCCAGAAAAGCTTGATGCGTGGACACACGTTCGTGGGAGACCCCAAGAGGAAGGTATGAAGCAGTGTAGCAGCAGTTTCCCTCAGTATGAAACCAAGGTTTAATCGAACCAGTAGGAGCAAGAAATCACTTCTGAAGGTTGTCAACGGTGCCAGAAAAGAGTTGCAGGGAGTGACTGTTGACGTGGAACTGCACACAACACAATCAAACTACTTTGCCCCAACGAAACAGTGAGGTTGTCAATCTCACCGGCTTGCTGAAAACAAAGGATTAAACGTATGGTGTGGAAAACAGTAGTAAATTGCAGAGAATGAAAAGGAACAGTGTTGCAGTTGGTTGTATTATCAGTGTAAAAGAATGGACCGGGGTCCACAGTTCACTAGTGGTGTCTCTCCATAACAGATAACTAACATGCTGGGTGAACAAATTACAGCTGGGCAATTGACAAAATATTGAGCGCATAACAATGCATATATATGACATGATGATTACTATGATATTCATGTGGGCATTACGACAAAATACATAGACCGTTATCCAACAAAGTCTATGACTAATAATCCACCGCCAGGTTGTCATACCGAGTTCCCCGTTGGTATTAAGTTGCAAGCAACGGATAATTGCATTAAGTAATGTGCGTAAAGTAAACAAATGCATTAGACCTAACGGCGTACCCTTAAGCTAAGCATCGGTTATTTTATCCCTAGTGGCAACAACACATCCACAATCTTAGAAGTTATTGTCACTCTCCCAGATTACCGGAGGCATGAACCCACTATCTAGCATAAATACTCACTCTTGGAGTTACAAGCATCTACTTGGCCAAAGCATCTACTAGTAACGGAAAACATCCAAGATCATAAATAACATATAAGATAGATTGATAATCAACTTGACATAGTATTCAATATTCATCGGATCCCAGCAAACACAACATGTAACATTACAATAAGATGATCTTGATCATGATAGGCAGCTCACAAGATCTAAACATGATAGCATAAAGTGGAGAGACAACCATCTAGCTACTGCCATGGACCCGTAGTCCAAGGATGAACTACTCACGCATCACTCCGGAGGCGGGCATGGCGATGTAGAGCCCTCCGGTGATGATTCCCCTCTCCGGCAGGGTGCCGGGAAGAGCTTCTGAACCCTCCCGAGCTAGGGTTGACGGCGGCGGCGTCTCTGAAACTTTTCGTGGATAATGGCTCGGGTATCTAGGGTTTTCGCGTCGGGAGGAATAAATAGGCGAAAGGGCGGCGGCTGTGGAGCCACGAGGGCCCCACACCACCCCACGGCGCGGTTGGGGGTGGGCACGCGTGGCCCCATGGTGTGGGCGCCACGTGGCTCCCCTCCATGTCTCCTCTGGACTCCGTCTCCGTGTTGGAAAAATAGGAGGTTCTGTCCAAGTTTCGTCCAATTCCGAGAATATTTCCAGACTAGCTTTTCTGGAATACAAAAACAGCAGAAAACAGGAACTGGCACTGTGGCATCTTGTTAATAGGTTAGTCCCAGAAAATGCATAAAAATGCTATGAAGTGTATATAAAACATGTAACAATTGGTATAATATCAACATGGAACATCAGAAATTATAGATACGTTTGCGACGTATCAGAGGGCCAGTGAGTGGAGCAATAGCACGGCCAGCGGCTGCGGCGCCGGGAGCGGCGGCGCGGGAGGGAAGCCACCCAAGGGCGGCGATCCGAGGTGTAAAGCGGTCCTGGCCGTGCGTGCGCGGCCTCTCGGGATGGGGGATTGTCGGCTCCTCCGTCAGCTCGGCTACGGCGACATTGGCACTGTGTATCTCTCCGAGCCGAGCAAGGGTTGCGGCAGCGGCAGCACGGCGAGGGCGCCATGGTTCATGATGAAGGTGATGGACAAGGCGTCGCTGGAGAGCCGCCGGAAGCTGAGCCGCGTCGAGACAGAGCGCGAGATCCTGCGGCCACTGGACTACCCCTTCCTCCCCACGCTCTATGCCCACTTCGAGACTGACAAGTTCGACTGCCTCGTCATGGAATTCTGCCCCAGCGGAATTCTACCCCAGCGGCGACCTCCACGCCCTCCACCAGCGGCAGCCCGGCAAGCTCTTCCCCGAGCGCACCACAAGGTACTGCATTTTTCCGTTGATTTACAGAACAACTGCGAGATGATTAGTGCCCAAATTCCTCTCGTGTTCTTCTGGACATGGAGCTGATTCAGTTCATTTGCTACGTTCAGGTTCTACGCCCCGCAGAGGTGCTCCTTGCGTTGGAGTACTGCACATGCTCGGGTGGGGTGTACCGGGACATGGTGGTGCGGCTACCTTGGTGGGCCCCTAGGGCCCATCTTGGTATCCCCCATGGTGGGCTCCAATTTTATTTATATTTTCCAATTATTAATTAATTAATCAATTAATTGTTTTGTCTAATTAATTCCAAATGAACATTTTCCTTTTACAGAAAATTCCCGGAATTAATTACTTATCATATAAAACACTTTTACATGATCCGGGACACCTAGTGTCCGCAGACAAAACTCTCGGATAAATATTTCCATCCTTTATAAACCCTCGGAATAAATCCGACTGTGATAGCAACTTCTATCACAACGCAATCTCTCTGATATAACCATATCTATCACGCAGATACCATTTCGGTGATATTCTCTCTATGTTCCAGACCAACCAAAATACACAACTAACCAATCCTAGTTTAAGCGTGTCCACCCTACAGGTTCGATAACGTGTAGCTATAATTAGATGTTCTCATCTAATCACCGGCCAGGGTCAGATCCGAGGACGACCTGAATAACTGCTACCGTTATGCGAAGACACTCTGTTGAACCTGTTGATTATTTAATATATCATTCCCATTACTCGCGATACCAAAACTTCGCTCGAGATATAGATCCGTGGATGCTACCATGAATCAATTAATTGATTCATTACATCTTTGTCTACCTCGTTAACCGGCAAGTTCCCTTTACTCGTTTCTGTATTATGATATCCCACACGGTGTAACTTCACCATGCATTGTCTGCAGAACATATTGGATACCTTTTAATACCGAGAGGGCCCAGAGCGCATCTCTCTAATCACCGAGGAGTAATTTTCCATCTCAGAACATTAGGATATACACACACCTTGGAATCACCCAGTGACTGCCGTTTTGCCACCCAGTTACGGCCATAGCGTTGATAGTACCAAAGTAACTCTTCTAGTATGCATAAGCCTAATAACTTCATGGTTACAGGACATGTTATATAATAACCTTACTGTGATAAAGCTAAAGACAAAAAGACATTTTAACGGAATCTCTTAGCATACCAAAACTTGGATCTACCCGGCCATATTATTATCCAATAATATGCCACTCATTGATGCTGACATAAACAATGTCCATGACTATGAAAGCATAGTCATCAAGCAATCAACAAATTAGTCCGTAAAAGAACTAGGGTATATTTTACGTGTTCATATTCCCTACACGTGCGAGTGAGCTTTCCTCCGAATCACGTATTCAGGAACCACCGCAGTTATAGCATAGAGAATACAAATCATAATTATTGAATCAGATGTATAAATACATTGCCTTTTGGGCATACATCCAACACGTGCTGGTCAGGAACGACGGCCACATCATGCTCTCCGACTTCGACCTCTCCCTCCGCTACGCCGCCTTGCCGACGCTCTTCAGAGTTCAGACTTTTCCCGATGTGCAGCACCTTGGCCCCAACGTCGCCTGCATCCTGTTGACATTTAAGCGTGATGGTTTACTGAACCTGTTACATTTAGTTTTAATTCTCTGCAACAGATCGTGGGCGAGATGCTCGGTGAGTTGTAATCGTCTGAATATCTAAATAGCAGAAAATACGCTAAAATTGAGCGCGTCGTAAAATCATTGTCTCCGTCTGTGTGTTCGTTTCTTCAGTTTCCGATCAGCGCTTACAAATCCACACGAGTAAATTCCACCTAATCGCATAATGTTCCTATGATTCTGATCTAACACATCCAGCCCACGTGCTTCATGCCCAAGCTCTTCGGCCACCGGAGCAGCAAGAAGATCATCAAGGGGGCCATGCCAGAGCTCGTCGTGGAGCCAACCAGCGCGCGCTCCATGTCGTTCCTGGGCACGCACGAGTACCTCGCGCCGGAGATCATCAAGGGGAGGGTCACAACAACGCCGTGGACTGGTGGACGTTCGCCGTGTTCCTGCACGAGCTCATGTACGGCAAGACGCCGTTCAAGGGGCGGACCAACCAGGCCACGCTGAATCCGGCAGTATTCCCTCGTCGTACGGCCGATGGAGCCGAATCCGGTACTTGCAATCTCCGACAATGAGCTCCTGCACCCCTCCATGTCCGCCATCCACGCCGCCGAACAGCCACCGCCGCTAGAGCCTCCGAGAGGCAGAGACCGTTTCCGTGTCCGGATTGAGATTGGGCAGCGTCAGCAACTGCGGCTCGCCCACGACTGCAGTGGCCGGCGGCGGAGACAGCCGTACCTACTCCCTCGTCTCCTTTGGCTACACATTGAGGAAAAGGTCGAGGCCGTTGTGTTCCCCTTGGCGCGCGCCATGGCCAGGGCGTCCGACACAATCAAGGAGGAGAAGCCCGTAGTTCACAAGTCGTCGTTGCCTCCCGGCGAGGCGGTGGGGCTGAAGCGGCAGGGGCGCCGTCACATGGCTGGATGCGGGAGTACGTGGACCGCCTGGCAGCCTCGGCGGCGTCGCTCGCCTTCTCTGGGCGACGGGGACGGCGACGAGAGATGTTTCAATTTGGGGGATTTTTTTGGCTGTGTTTGAGCCATGTCAGCGCCACGTCATCCCACAAAACCAGCTAAATTGACACCAAAACCGCTCAAATTCGGCCAAACCACTATCAGGAGGTTATTTGACCGGTTTGGTAGATTTCAGTGCTGAAATTAGCCGATTTCAAAGTTCAAAGTGGAATGTAGCCAATCTATTGTAAGATTTCAGGGTGAAATATTTGCCATCTATTGCTTCCATCCACCCGACGCAGGCACACAGCCCATAGCCCATCATAGCAGGCCCATACCTCTAGGAGATACACATGCCAACATCCCTATCTTACTGGGTCACTTTCGCTTGACTCTATCAAAGTACTACTAGTTCTTTCCCCGAAACAAACAAACAAATAGATAATTCAAAAGAATTCTAGAAAAGAACAACTTTTCTAAAGCAAATTACACCTCCGAATCAAAGTTTCCGATTTGGTTCGCCACCAGCCAAGATCGGCCAAACCTTAGCCGCTAAACCACAACAGCATCGATGCCACCATACCATCACCAGGAGAGTCCAGCGATTCCGTCACCACGAGACAAATTTGAAAGAAAACAGAGCCACTCCTTTGACTTCTCGAGACTACGGATCACACACACACGACACCGATGGACAGCAACGGTGCACGTACAGTACACGCGTACTACAAAGGAGCGGCGCAGCGACCGCACAGCGCGACACGTGTCGGACAGGCAGCCCACCTGGACAGCTCGACGCATCCGAACTATTCGAGGCCGAAGCGTCGCAGCCACGCAACCGCGAGGAGCACTCCCAGCCACCCACACCGATCGCGTGGCCCACCTGCCTCAGGAAAAAGCGCGAGGACGCGCCGTGAACGCGGTCCACGCTGACTCGGCACCCCCGCCCGTGAACTTTTATCAGATCGGTCCAGTGGACCGCGTTCTTTTCTAGGTTCCCACCGGCCCCGCTATAAATAGGCCACCAGGGTCAGGGTGATTTTCCCATCTCAGACCGAGTCTCGTCATTTGTTTACCCAGTTCATTCCCCATCTCGACGGAGGAAACCTAGAAATTTGGAGTGAGAGCCCTTTGCGCCTTCTGCTTTGATTTCTCGAGATCTGTTAGAAAGGGAGGAGAAGCGGATCCCTCTCGTGCCTCCGGCCCTCTTCGTGAAACTGTAAGATTTCTCTCGATTAGCTTCTGTTCTTCTATTCGATTGTTGCGTTCGTTTGGTCACATCTCTGATGCGCCGTAGAAATTTGTTTCCCGTATGTACCTAGGAGTTAATTATAGTCATTTTCATTGCGGTATAAATATCTGTAATTATACGCCTTAGTGATCTATAACTTTTTGTCCCACCATCAGTTCGTGGTAGGTTTTGGCTTCGAAGGTGCCCTGCTGATCCTAGGAGTTGATTATATTTCTTTTAGTTGCCGTAAATAGTATGGATCGGATTATCAACAAAAACGCCATCTAGAATATCTGTAATTTTCCCCTTGCGTAATTTGCAAGGGGGTCGGGAAGTTCACCTTGATGTAGTAACTTCTTTGTTCCGTGCATCGGTTTGTTGTAGATTTTAGCTCAAAGGTGCCCTGCTTATCCTAGTGCTTGATCCTCAATTGATTTGTATTACCTTCTTTTACTTCCCTCATGTTTGTTGAACTCCTTGTCGAAAAAGTACTCATCCAATCTGAATATCACGTGAACTAATAAAATTAATATAATTACTGATATATTCCTATAGTTTATGTGCCTGATGAAACACGAATCCTGAAAAGACAATACTTACTATATACATCCCAATGTGGCTTGTACTTTCATTGTTTCTCACAATACTTTGCTTCTTTGCACTGCAGAATTTGATGTTCTATGGAGTCCAAGGGTGGTAAAAAGTCTAGCAGTAGTCGATCCTCCCTCATGTACGAAGCTCCCCTCGGCTACAGCATCGAGGACCTCCGCCCTGCAGGCGGCATCGAGAAGTTCCGCTCTGCTGCTTACTCCAACGTATGTATCGAATCAATCCAGCTTCTTTCTTATTGTGATTCTTGTTATTTATTAGCTGCTCACGGTGTCATTCTGCTTCATTTTTGCAGTGCTCGAGGAAGCCATCCTGATAGCCCTCTCGTCTGCCCCATCCTAATTGCTTAGAATTCCTAGAATTTCTGTCCACTTCATTCCCAGACTTAATTTCTCTGGCCAGCTGCCTTTTAGTGACCAGCAAAGCCTTTTTTCCCTCTCCAAGTTTCAAAACAATGGCCGTCCTGTCGGTTGCTGACCTTCCTCCGGTCTCTGCGATCGGGTTTGAGGGGTATGAGAAGCGCCTGGAGGTCACCTTCTCTGAGGCGTCAGTCTTTGCTGACCCTAATGGCAGGGGATTGCGTGCTCTGTCGCGTGCCCAGATTGACTCTGTTCTTGATCTTGCCAAGTGCACCATTGTATCTGAGCTCTCCAACGAGGTCTTTGACTCGTATGTCCTCTCTGAATCAAGCCTCTTTGTGTACCCGTACAAGGTTGTGATCAAGACCTGCGGTACTACCAAGCTCCTTCTGGCCATTCCAAGAATTCTTGAGCTTGCTGAGGAATTATCCCTGCCACTTGCTGCTGTGAAGTATTCTCGTGGGACATTCATATTCCCTGAGGCACAGCCGTCTCCACACAAGAAGTTCTCTGATGAGGTTGCATTCCTGAACGGCTACTTTGGCGGCCTCAAATCTGGTGGCAATGCCTATGTGATTGGTGATCCTGCCAAGCCGGGTCAGAAGTGGCACGTCTACTATGCCACTCAGCAGCCTGAGCAGCCTGTGGTTAACCTTGAGATGTGCATGACTGGTCTGGACAAGAAGAAAGCTTCTGTCTTCTTCAAGACCTCTGCTGATGGCCACACATCTTGTGCCAAGGAGATGACCAAGCTCTCTGGTATCTCTGACATAATCCCGGAGATGGAGATATGTGACTTCGATTTTGAGCCATGTGGCTACTCCATGAATGCCATCCATGGCTCTGCTTTCTCCACCATTCATGTCACCCCTGAGGATGGCTTCAGCTATGCTAGCTATGAGGTTATGGGCTTGGACCCTGCCTCCATGTCCTATGGTGACCTGGTCAAGAGGGTGCTGAAATCCTTTGGCCCGTCTGAATTCTCCGTTGCTGTGACTATCTTTGGCGGCAGCAGCCATGCTGGGACCTGGGTTGAGAAACTGGATGTTGGAGACTATGATAGCACCAACATGGTTGAGCAGGAGCTGCCTTCCGGAGGCTTGCTGATCTACCAGACCTTCAATGTCATCGGAGAAATCTCCGCTGGATCGCCAAGATCTGTCCTGAATTGCTTTGCTGATGACAATTTGGAGAGTGGCCTCAAGGACACCAAGATGAACTCTTTCCTCTGCTGGGAAGAGGATGCTGAGCAGCAGCAGGAGCTAGATGAGAGGGATGGCAAGAAGATGAGGAACTGCTGAATCCTGAGAGTGATTTGGTTGCTGGTTAACGAGCATGCATCATGTTAATTTGTTCTTAGAAACTCTTTCTGTTTGGATGATGTTATCGCGTATGAGTATTGTGAATATGAAGCCTATGGGCTGTCTCTGCGTTGTCACTTGTCTGTCACTCTGAGCAAGTGTAACCTTATCATAATGTGTATCAGAAATGCATTATGGTTTATGACTATAAATTAATCTTATCAATAATTGTTTTTTCTTCGTTGTTTCCTGAAATAATTGTTGTGTAACTTATGATGGCAAAGTTGTTCGAAGGACAACCTTGCTTGTCGATGTGGTTTCCATGACTGATGGGCGATGCCCAGCTAGTGCGCACCTCTTGTTTGGAGGGAATCCATTTTCCCCTCTGCTTGACGTGTTCTTTCGTAATTCTAATTTTTTTTTTTAACATAAGATTTTATTCCATAAGCTCAGCAACATTTTACAGAGGCAAGCGTGCACAAGGCATAGCTGAATTCTGGAAATACATCTTGGAAGGAGCAGCGTACACTACCCTGAGTACTATGAATGCATCTAAAGGAGAATGGCTTATCCTGAACCTGAATCCTTGTAGCAAGCTTTGCTTGGAAGTGAGCTTTGAAGTTCATACTCCTGGGAACATGAAAGATTTTCTGCTGATTAAAGGAGGGGCTGCTAAAAAGAGCAGCAAGTTGTGGCCTGATCTGCCAGTGACCTGGGGCTTGAATAATGTTACCAGTTGATGCTGCCTTTGCTAGGATTTCATTGTCGGTGAAGAAGTGAACCTGCTGAAGCTGAAGGTGGCACGCCAGGTTTGCTGCAAGAAGAAGGGCGAAGGCCTCTGCTTGCAGCGCCGAACAGGCAGGGGGGAAATAGCTGAGATGAAAAGCCGACTGCAGTTTTGAGCACCTTCAATCTGCATGAATATTCCAATCCCTGCCTTCGACAAAGGGCTTCCCTGATGCTGCCCTTGTGTCCGTGAAGCATCTGTAAATACCTTCGTACCTGGCATGCTCCATGGATCGGAGAGTCGTCCCGGGAGAAGGCAACACCCCTTGCTGGTGAGGAAGAGCTTGGGGCGGGTTGTCATGTGCTTGGTCATCCAACTTGGCTCCCTGGAGTATAGCCTTTGTTGCGGCAAACACCTGCCAAGGTTTATTAGATTTCCTGCAAAAGAGTTGATCGTTTCTTGCTTTCCAAAGACACCATAAAAATGTATATATTTTTCGAGTGAAGCTAAAGGGTGGCCAGAGGAAATGAAAGTCTGAATCAACTCTGGGATGGATCGATGATTAGAAGCTAGTACTTCAGACCTGATATACCAAGGGTGACTGAACCAAGCTGCTTTAGAAAAAGGACAGAGGAAAAACATATGCATTTCGTCTTCAATTGTTCCGCACCTGGAGCACTCCTTGATGTGAATGGAGAACTTACCTGCCCTTTTCCCAGTGGAGAGCGCTTTTCGCAACAGTCTCCATGCAAAAGTCTGCACTCTCGGAACCATCTTCTTGCATTTCCAAACCTGTAAAAGGAGGTTTTTGATCTGAACAGGCACTTCCTTCGGTTAATTTTTATACTGATTATTTCTTAGCACATCTATTGGATGAAATTTACGTCAAAGCTTATTTTAGGCAGCCAAAAGACGGCTGAATGTCAGACAGGTGCGTGCTGTTAACAGTTTGTTCTTACCAAATAGCTGTGATTGGCGCGGTGGTGCCGGCCGACGTCACTGTCTCGCGCGCCCCCTGGGGATCGCGCCTGGTTATCGTCAAGAGGCTGAGGTCCTGGCCGGCGGCTGATTCCTACAACGAGGATGGAGAGTACGTGCCGTTTTTCGACGCGCCCCCTCCTCCTCTCTTCCGCCGCCGTCTCGGACACAGTGCCCTTGCACCGCCGCCTGAACCTCCGGCCCCCATTGTCGACGACGACCACGATGGCCGGTACGAAGGTGCCCACGAGGCTCTGCTAGCTCTGCTGGACAGTGTCGCGTCCTCGCCGGTGCACCCCGCGTCGCCGGACTCGACCGTGTCCTCGCTCACGATCTCCTGGTGCTCTGGTGTTGGCTCCGCGTCGGAGTCGGGCTCGCTCAGCTCTGGGCCACCCCTCTCCGCCACGCGGCGCCACAGTGTGGTCATCACCGAGCTGCTGGCCTCGGATGAGGACACGCCACCCATCTCCCTGCCGACGGCCCCGCTGCTGGTTGAGCGCCGCCACAGCTCGCGCCTCGCCGAGAAGGAGCCGCAGTTCTACGAGCCTGTCGAGAAGCGTGCCGTCAAGATTCGTGCCCTGCGCGATGCGCTTGATGGCTGCACTGTCGCCCTGCAAAAGCAGGTCAAGAAACACGCTGCTCTCTCTGCCTGCACTCGCCCCCTGCGCAAGCGCGCCGTCGCCGCTCTCGCCTCGTCGATCTGCGCCACGGCTGCATCGGTGTCCACCTCCACTGATGATTAGCTCCCCCCTTGTTAGTTGCCGCCCGGGCTGCGGCCAGTTAGCCCCTATCCGTGCCGTCGTTGCGCCCTCCCTGTCTGTTTGTGTGTGTGTCCGTGTTCTCTCTGTCTGTCCTGCTGTTAGGTGTGTGTGTTGTAATCTGCTCCCTGTTCCCCCCTGTTCTTTCCCTGGTGCCGCTTGTTTTTATGATTAGTGCCTGTCGTGACCTTTCGATCGAGTCGTGGAACACCCAGGGCCTCGGCTGCCTAGCCAAACACCCCGTTATACGCGATGCGATCGCCGCCGCCGCCCCCAACATTGTTTGCATCCAGGAGACAAAACTGCGCTCCGTCGACCGTTTTGTTGCTGCTACCTTCCTCCCCACCGCGCTTTCCGTTTTCGAAACCAACGACGCCATTGGTAGCTCTGGGGGGATTCTTACCGCCTGGAACCCCAACTTCCTCTCCCTGACCTCCACTCGCCATGATCGTTTCTCGCTGACCACGGTCTTCTCCTCCACCCTCTCTAACCTCGAGTTCGCCGTTACCAACGTCTATGCCCCAGCCGACCACTCCCTCACGCCCGAGTTCCTGGCCGAATTCGAAACTTTGGGACCCATCTTCCGCTGCCCGTGGATCATAGTTGGGGATTTCAACCTCATCCGTGATCCTTCGGACAAAAACAACGCCAATTTCGACCATTCCCTCGCGACTGCGTTCAACGATTCGATCCGTAACCTTGCCCTCTTCGAACTCCCCCTTCTTGATCGGCTTTACACTTGGTCTAACAAACGCGACAGCCCCGTCCTCGCTCGCCTTGACAGGGTCCTCTTCAACCAAGCCTGGAACTCAGCCCTCCCAAACTCGTCCCTCTCCTCCCTTCACCGCCCCACCTCCGATCACGTCCCCCTTTTGGTTACTGCCTCCACCACCATCCCTCGATCCTCCTGTTTCCGTTTCGAAAACGCCTGGCTCGTTCACCCGCTGTTCCTCCCCTCCACTCTCCCATCCTGGTCCTCTCCTCCAGTTCTTGGCGACGCGGCTGGTGATCTGGTTGCTCGGCTGAAATCCTTCCGCAACGCCGCCAAGGTATGGGCGCGACAGCACCGTTTCAATCCAAAAGAGGAAAATAATTGCAAATTCATGATTGACTTGTTCGATTTTTTCGAAGAAACCCGTGTTTTGTCTTCAGATGAGCTCCGGCTTCGGGCCTCCTGCAGTCCAACCTGTCGATGATGATCAACGTGAGGGCTGCGCGATGGAAACAGCGTGGCAAGTTCAGGGCTGTGGTCGAGGGTGACGAGAACACGCGCTTCTTCCACGCGCGTGCCTCTCAACGCCTCCGCCGCAACACCATTCGCGCCTTGGACGTCGACGGCGCCGTCGTGGTCTCGCACGAGGCCAAAGCTGCTGCCCTCCACAGCTACTACCACGATCTGCTGGGCCGGGAGGACAACGCTAGGTGGGCCTTCGACATCGACGCTCTCTACCACGGGTGCGCGCGCGTGGATGGTGAGGCCCTTGCTGGGCCTTTCTCGGCCCGCGAGATTGAGGCTGCCTTCAACGCCATGGACCGCACCAGCGCCCCGGGCCCCGATGGGCTTGGGCCGAGCTTCTACAAGGCCGCGTGGGCCACGGTGCAGCCCGCTTTGGCCAGGCTGTTTGAATCCTTCCACTCCCGCTCTGCGGACCTGGAGAGGATTAATCGCGCTCACGTCGTCCTCCTGCCCAAGAAAGATGGTCTCCTGGCGCCATGCTCCTTCCGACCGATCTCGCTCCAAAATTGTTCCATCAAGGCGATCTGCAAAGCCCTCACAACTCGCCTTCAGCAACAAATCCACAAGCTTGTCGACGTAGACCAGACGGGCTTCATCGCCGGGCGCAGCATCTCCGAGAACTTCGTGTACGCCACGGAGCTCGTGCAGACTTGCTTCCGTCGCAGCACGCCGTGCCTTGTCTTCAAGCTCGACTTCGCCAAAGCGTTCGACTCCGTCAGCTGGGCGAGCCTCCGCTCATCATGATCGCCCGCGGCTTCCCCGCCATCTGGTGCGAATGGATGGACCAGGTCTTCTCGTTTTCGCGCTCGGCGATCTTGCTCAACGGCATCCCGGGGAAGTGGATCCGGTGTCTCCGCGGACTCCGGCAGGGTGACCCGCTGTCACCCTACCTCTTCCTCCTTGTCGCTGACGTTCTCCAGCGGCTCATCCGCTCCCACCCCGCGCTGCAGCACCCGCTGATCGACGGCGCGCCGTGCCCTGTGCTCCAGTACGCCGACGACACCCTCATCATTGTGAGAGCCGACGTGGGCGCGGCGCAGCATCTGCGTCTTCTCCTCCAGCAATTCGAGGAAGCCACCGGCCTCTCCATCAACTACGGCAAGAGCACGGTGGTGCCGATGCACGTGGATGGTGCCGTGATCGCTGAGGTCCAGAACGTGCTTCGCTGCCGCATCGAGGGGTTCCCGCAGACCTACCTCGGCCTCCCCCTCTCCGCTGAGAAGTTGAAGCTCGCCGCCTTCGCCCCGCTCATTGCCAAGTTCGACAAATACCTCTCCGGGTGGCGCGCGCTCCTCCTGTCGTCCGGCGGGCGCCTGGTGCTCCTGAACGCGGTGCTCGACGCTCTGCCCGCGTACGCCATGGGCGCGCTCGTGCTCCCCCCTGGAGTGGTTGCCGCCATCGATAGACTGCGCCGTGCCTTCCTTTGGGCAGGAATCGACCACGTCTCGGGTGCCCAGTGCCTCGTGGCCTAGGAACACGTATGTCGTGCCAGGAAGGATGGAGGGCTCGGCGTCCGCTCGCTCACCACCCAGAACACCTGCCTGCAAGTCAAGCTGCTGCACCGTCTCACACTGCCACCGCTGAATCTTGGCCACGTTGGGTCTGGACCAGCCTGGGCGACGAACCCATTGACGCCGCGCCACGCTCCTCGGCGCTCTGCGGCACCCATTGGGCGGCGCTCGTCAGCATGCTGCCGCTCTACCGCTCCATCTCCAAGGTGCAGGTCGGTGACGGGAGGCGCACCGCCTTCTGGTTCGACAACTGGCTCCCCTCCGGCTCCCTCGCTTCATCCATGCCGGAGCTCCTCTCCCACTGCACCGAGCCCTGCGTCACGGTGCGCCGCGTTTTTGAATGCGGGCTTGACGACCTCCTCGTCCCACGCCTCTCCTCCACTGCCTCGCGCCAACGCTCGCTTCTCCTTGCCGAGCTGGCTGACACTGCGCTCGGGGCTGCCCCGGACCAGAGGTCGCTCCCGCTCTGTGGCAAGGCAGGTGGCAAGCTCAACACCGCCGCGCTCTACAAACTGTGCACGCACGGCGGTGTGCTCTCCCGCCATGCTGAGTTCGTCTGGCAAAACTCTGCTCCCTCCAAGGTGCGCTTTTCGCCTGGCTTGTGGTCCAACGACGCATCCAGTGCCGGGCCAACTTGGTGAAGAAGAAAATCCTCGACGCCAAGGACGGCGCCTGCCCCATCTGCGGCGACCCAACGGAGAGCACTGAACATATTATGTTCACCTGCCCCTTCGCTCGCCGTTTCTGGGCTGCTCTCGGTGCTCCTACCTCACCAGCCGCCGCCATCGAAGACATCGCTTGCTGCCCCCTTCCAGCCTCGGCTCCAGCTCGTTCGGCTGCCACTCTGAGACTCCTTTGCCTCTGGCACCTATGGAAGCACAGAAATGGCGTCGTCTTCCAGAAACTCGCTCCCTCGATTGCTCTGGCTCGGAAAAATTGCCGAGACGACGCGGTTCTTTGGCGGGCTCGCCTACCTATGGAGCAGCGCGTCGACGTCGACATCTGGCTCACGTACCTGCCCCCGAACGACCGTGATCACCACCCCCTCTTCTGTTGTGCATAGTGTTTTGCGTTTGTGTTGAGATCATCCCCTCGCGTACCTGCCCCCGGAACGACCGTGATCACCACCCCCTCTTCTGTTGTGCATAGTGTTTTGCGTTTGTGTTGAGATCATCCCCTCGCGTTGGATGCTCTCCCCCCCCCCCCCCCCCCCCCCTGTTGTAAAATGCTTCGGGGATTTCACCCCTATCTTTGGTAAAAATGGAAAATTCAGGTGGGTGCTTATGCACTCCCCGGTGACGCTTCAAAAAAAAAAAAAAAGCTGTGATTGCTCCCAGAAATGAGCGACTTTGAGAAGACATGCTCCACAACTGACACCAGGCCAAGACTGTTAACATGAGATGATCAGAGTATTATCTCCAGACATCAGCTGTTAAACTTGAGTAAGTGATGAAAGGAAAAATGTTACAGCTAACAACAACGAAAATGCTATGGGACGAATCAGCAAATGTCAAAGAATCGTTTCACATGAACTCCTATTCTAATGTATGGTCATCATGATATATTATGCATACATTCGCAACAAAAATGATATATTAATATTATACATAATGGACTTCGGCTCTCACCAGTTCAGCAAAGAAGCTCCATGGAACGGATGCAGCACCTTCAGTAACTGATGTCCCCTATTGCATAGGGAAAAACTCGTAGATAAGGAAAATAACCGGCTGGAATCCGGTGTTTAAACTTTAAACTGACTATGAATTGTTTCCTTACTTCGGCCCGATCTCCTTACCAGATCGGATTGCTATCAACTTGGGGATCAAGACAGAGCGCATATAAGAGGATGCAGAGGCCACGACAAATTGCTTCCCAACTTCTACATCTATCTAGGTTTTGCAATTTAGCTACAATACGCACATGTGTAATCTTTGTGATATTATAAGAAACATTATTCAAGGCAGGTTGTAGTGCTATTACCCTCATTGGACACTGAATTTAGGAGTTAATTGCACCCGCAGTCACACAACTCGCTCGCTACGTGCACTTAAGTCACAGAACTGGAGAACTGAATTTTTTGTCACACAACTCGAATTTAGGTGCACTTTGGTCACAACCGTTCCGTTCTGGACTAGAACTTTGCACAAAACTCCCTGCGGTATATTAGGAGGGTTAATATTGCAAATATGCATGGACAGAATCAAAAAGATTAAAGATCGCGTCTTCCCCGCGTCCGGCCGTGCCGCACCCGCACCTCACCTGCCGCCGCCGCCCCCACCGGCCGCCGCCGCCCCCGGCGGCCGCCCCCGCACCTTCTCTTCTCCCCCCGGCGGCCGTGCCGCCTCCGCACCTCCCCTGCTCCCCCGGCGGCCGTGCCGCCCCCACACCTCATCTGCCACCGCCGCCCCTACCGGCCGCCGCCGCCCCGCACCTCCCCTGCTCCCAATGACCTCGGGCGCCGCTCCGCGCCGGCTGCCCCTGGCCTGAGCCTCCTCGTTGCCCCCGTGCTGCCCGGCTTCTCCGCCGCTGGCAGAGCCTGCTTCCATGGCCGGCGACGCCCCTCCCTCCAAGACCTCCCGCGCAGGCGCACCTCCTCGACGACCTTCCGTGCCGCCCCTCCCCTACCTCTAGCGCCGCCCAGATGCCCTAGCCGCATGCCTCTGTTCTCCGCGGCCGCTGGTGGAAGACGCCGGGGTGAGCAGGGGAGGTGCGGAGGCGGCACGGCCGCCGGGGGAGCAGGGGAGGTGCGGGGCGGCTGCCGGGGGCGGCGGCGGCAGGTGAGGTGCGGGGGCGGCATGGCCGGACGCGGGGAAGAGGATGGTTTCCGGCCATTGACGACGTCAGCATGACGTCATCGATCTTTAATCTTTTTAAAAATTATTCTGTCCATGCATATTTGCAATATTAACCCTCCTAATATACCGCAGGGAGTTTTGTGCAAAGTTCTAGTCCAGAACGGAACGGTTGTGACCAAAGTGCACCTAAATTCGAGTTGTGTGACCAAAAAATTCAGTTCTCCAGTTCTGTGACTTAAGTGCACGTAGCGAGCGAGTTGTGTGACTACGGGTGCAATTAACTCCTGAATTTAGGTATAACGTGTCTACTCGTTCTTCGCTTTGAGATTCTACTCATGCACTGTGGAACGTGACATTAATAATTCGTGCTTTGATAATTAGTTCTTGATATACTTCTAGACAATCCCCTAAGTGTGCCAGGCAGAATGCACTCTTGGCCCGTACGGTGTTTTCAAACCTTGGCGACACTAGAGAATGTGGCGTGCAATTTCATGGGTGAGCTGAATTGATGAAAGCATGAAACAGAGAGATGAACAAAAGTCACATTTGTTTAGTTCATCGTGGTTGAGTCAAAACGATTGTCACAGTACTTCTAAGCCAACGCTAGGCGCAATGGCGGGCCTAGAATTCTGCGAGCGGGTATTCAAAATTATAAGAATATTTAAGTATACAAAAGAAATGATTATAAAAGGAAGAATATGTGCTATACTAATCATATATACATGAAAAAAATCTAGAAAAATAAGAAAACAATTGCAGCCATGGGGTTTGAACAAAAACCCTGAGGATTTCCTAACCAATTGGGATACTCATTTCTTCCAGTTGCAATAGAAATAGTTATTATGTTTGTCACTGAACATTTGAATGTCAGTATTGTACATAATTATTTGGGTATTCAGTTGAATACCCATGACTCGAGGTGGGCCCTCCCTGGCTAAGCGGCAACTGGCTGTAACATGAGGAATAATCAGCCGCCTCTCTAGCCATATGATCCTCTTTAGGTGGCAACTTTAGAACATCTGATCATCGCAAATCAAACTTCCGTATGCAATATTTGTTTGCACGTATGCCACATGGTTGGTAGCATTTATCTTCACGGTCTTGTAGAAGTGTTGCATTTCAAAGCCGACCAAGCAACAAAAAAAATCTTTGTATAAGAGATCTCGTTCGTTGCAACCAAAATGTTAAAACATAAATCTATTTCAATATTTATCACATGAAAAACAACGTATCCAACACATGTGAATAACACAAACAATATCAAAGAAACACATTTGTGATATGAGAAAAGACTCATCGAAGCATACACCTAGAATTATTGCAACATGTGTACGCATCAAACAACATACATGCTTGAAGTGCGTCAAAACAACCCACATTACATTAAAAAATCCTTTAAACCACTAACCTCACACCATCAAACTCAGAGGCACCAACTTCACTAATTGGAGCTTGCCGATCATGAATCCGGCTCGTCAGAGCTAAATTGGATGACCCCGATTCCATTGTTCATAGTCTGAGTGTTTCCAAAACTCACTGACCTGAACTTGAGCTTCGCCGCGAGATATTCATAGTTCTTAGGAGGAGGAGACGCCGGGATGAAGACTACGGGAGGAGTCAGATAGCAGTGGCGGGCTCAGGATTATAACAATGGATATTCAAAATTAAAAAATACATAAAAGAAAAGCTGAAACTAGTGAGCCTAGTAGAACTCGATCCCATGACCAGCTAATTCCATGCAATTTTTCAAACCAACAAGTGCTTATTTCAGAACTTGCATGAGATTTTTTTTATACAAATCAGTCTAGAATTGATGGTAATGTAAATTTTGCCAAAATTATGGTATTCAACTGAATACCCTTGATACCACGTGTGCCCACCCCTGTCGGATAGGAAGGCGCTTTGAAGGAAAAGAAGCAAGGCGAGTCAATCTAGGCGACGATGGAGAAGGTAACAAAGAAGACAGAAGAGGGACAAGAAGAGGGGTGAACATTTTTCCAGGAGGGCAAGGAACTAATATTTGCAATCGATCTGTCAATAGACTGTGATCGTTTTGCTTACTTCTAACAAAATACTACTACGAGTACCTGTGTAGAACCTCGTCATCGTTGATGAAGAACTTTTTTTTGAATTAGTTGATGAAGAACTGGCAATGGTGGTTTGATTCCTTGTGCTGATGAGGAATTGGCTTGGTGTTTCATGACTTGGAGCAGCGGCATGTAAGTGGGGGTGACAACATACGTGAAGTCCAAAGTCCTACCTTTCAGGGTGAAAATTCAAGGTCTGACCTTAATTGGTTGTGCCTGACAGTGGTCTTGCTGAAGACATTGTTTTGAGAACGAGGACTATCTTCAGGGTGAAAACCCAAGGTCTGGCCTTAATTGGTTGTGCCTGGCACTGTTCTTCTTGAAGGCGTTGCTTTTGAAGAATTTGACATCAGGTGTTGTTTTGGTGGTGGTTGTGCGGCTGCTGCAAGGGCTGTAACTCTGTAGCGGGACTTTTCTTTTTATTTCTTCTTATTATTGTCTTTCAGCTGTGTGCATCCGTAATAACTTTGGTTATTGCGTTGTTGCAGAGGCTGGGTGTAATTTGTATCTCCGCGATATTAATAAACACTCTTTATCTAAAAAAGTTGACGAAGAACTGAATATAGCAGTAGCAGCCCAAGGGAAAGAATAACTCGTGAGTAAACAACAGTAGTCTGCCGAAAAAAGAAAAAGAAAACACGAGGGCAGCATGCACGCGTACCCGTCAGATCGGAGAACTCAACCGTGCGGACGGATGGGTAGATCTTACCGCAGGCCCATTCGCCCCTGCCCCTCCAACGCTTCGTAGGGTTTTTCTCCCGTCTCCATTCTCTGCGAGGCCTTCTTCCCAGCCATCGCGACGGCGGCCGCCATGAGAGCCCTCCTCTCCCTCTCCAAGATCGCCCGCCGGCTCCCCACCTCCCTGTCCGCCACCAGGGCCGCACCGCCGCTCCTGCTCCGCCACCTTCAGGCCGACTCCGCACCTCCTCCTCAAGCGCCTCCCCCCTTCACCTCCCGCATCCTCCAATCTGAGGAGAGCCCGAGCCTGAGCACTGATTTGGAACATGCCCAGCCCGACCCCGACCCCGTCCTCGACGAGTTCCTCGCCCGCCTGGTCACCGCGCTCCGTCCGACACTTGCCGCTGCCTTCCCCACCCACGCCCGCCCCGTGCTCGACGAAATGCTCCGTCTCATCGCGGAGGCCGTCCTCAACCGCCTGTCCGGCGCCGATCAGGGGGGCGACACCGTCGAGCTCAGCGACGACCTCTGGGCGACCGTCTGGGAGGTTAGCGCCTCCGTGCGTGACGCCATGCGCCGCGACCAGGTCCGCGCGGACCTCCGCAACTACCTTCACTCCGACGACGTCAAGGAGATGACGCGGTTCGCTGTCGATGTAGGCGTCCGCGGCTCCATGCTCCGCGAGCTGCGATTCAAGTGGGCCCGCGAAAAGCTCGAGGAGGTCGAATTCTACCGTGGCCTCGACGTCATGCGCGAGCAGGCTGATGCGGCTGCTGCCCCTGCTGCACCTCCTCCGGCGAGGCTAACGGCATTGCCACAGAGGAAGGGGGAGGTTAAGTTCAAGGTCTCTGGTCTGGACTTATCGGACCCAAAGTGGGCTGAGGTGGCAGAGCGGACGGCTGAGGCTCAGGCACACTTTGTGCCAGAGGAGGCTAAGGCTGTAGAGGGGAAGGCCAAGAAGGCCGAGGAGAAGCTACTGGCGGTTGAGCCCAGAAAAGGAGACCCGGCTCCTGCCATGGAGGAGTGGAAGGAGGAGCACCGACCAAAGCGCGTCGATTGGATGGCACTGCTTGATCGGGTTAAGGCCCGGAATGTTGAGTTGTACCTCAAGGTCAGATTTTCCACCTCCATGAAATCTAGTTTGCTTTATGCTCTAGTGTTAAGTTAGTAGTTTTACTTAGGGTAGTACAGTACCCGAGTACCGTGTTCTTCTGTAGTATATGGTGCGCCAAAACATCTACATGCTTTGTTAGTTCGTTCAGTAATAAGTGTGCCATTCGCATAATCGAATGGAAAACAACCGTAAGAGCATCTTCACCGGCGCGCCCAATAGAGTGTCCGGCAACGTTGCCAACGTTGCCGGACAAGTGCTATTGGGCGCGCCGGCAAGTGTTGCCGCCTATTGGGAGCGCCGCGCCCCACCGGTTGCTCCCAATAGGTTTTTGCGAAAAAAATAGAAACGACGGAATCCATTCAAACTTAACATATTTCATTGAAATTCGATAGTTTTTACAAAATACGACGAAATTTAGCCAAAACTAAACCCTAATCTAATAACCAGTGTAATACTGGTCCCAGTCGTGCGACGCCACCGTCGGGAAGACGAGGCGCAACGCGTCGCACCGCATCAGGAAACCGCTCAGAGGCCGCAATAAATCACGCTGACCAACGGTGCGTCGCTGACGCGTCAGCCCCGCCTGTCAGATCCGACATGGCGTGCGTTGCCGCGGTTGCCGGCACGCCCGCTTGCGCCCCTAGAACCAGGTACGAAGCAGGGTTGCCGGACGCTCTATTGGGCCGTGCCGGCAACTTTTGGGCTATTGGGCGCGCTGCTGGGGGCCGATTCGGTGCCGTCGTGCCCAATAGGCCTATTGGGAGCGCTATTGGGCGCGCCGGTGGAGATGCTCTAAGGTGATGTGGTCTATATGCCTAATCTGCCTTCGTATCAGATGACCGATTCCCTAGCGCTGATCTACTGTTCTGTTCCTTAGTTTACATAATGTTTCAAAGCCCCTGCGGTTTGCGTTTTAGGCGGCTAGTTTGTGGACCGTGGACATACTATCCTCAGAAATTGTCGGAGTATATAAATGATTTGCTGTTGCCAGTCATCTGTATGGAGACAAGATCACAGGAAACGCATAATCTGGTTAGTCTGGCATTGCCTGGAAACTCATGTTGAGGTTCTTTGTGTACACTTGTAAAAATTAGGACGAAATGGACCTTCTGGAGCAGATCTCATTTTGGACAGTAGGCCTTTGGATTGTTGGATTTTCATTGGAACTTTGGAGGATTTGAATCCTTTGGAAGTTTTTCCCTTAAGTGTCACTTGGATCATAAGATTGGGCTTGCCAAAATCCCATGGAATAGTTTCCTATGCCCCCAATTTTATAGGAATCTCAATATGAGCCCAAACCTCATGTTATTCTTCCTTTGAGAAGTCCAATGCTCTTTCTCCTCCAAAAGGTACCACTTACCAAATTCTCTCTCAAGATCCTGTAGGAACTGACAGCGTGTGCCATTTCAATCATGCATTTTTTCTAGTCCTACGTCTCCTAATATCTGTCATCCATAGAGGCCCTTAATATTTGTATCATGGTGACCGTTGTTTGCATCTTTGATGCTAAACTTGGAAAGTCTGATGTTACCTCTTATTAACTCTATTTAGAATCCTCAGAATTCTATGTGGCAGTTTAGCTATGTGTAAGTATCTTCATGATATCACCTCATGTTTAGATGCACATCGGCCTTAGTTGCTATCATGATCAATTTAAAAATGCTATTACATGTGTCTCGTGAATAAAAGGTTATTCTTGTTTGATTGTTGTCTAGTAGCCTGCACTGTTCGGCCTTATGTAACCAATTCAAAGCTGTCTGATTTTACATGGAAATGAAACTAAAATTTGTGATGAACATTGTTCATAACTGGTCGAATTCAGTCAGATTCATATAACCTGGGTTTGACCTCTTGATGTAATTTGCCCTTGTTTTATTTACTCTCTTTTTTTTGCATAGAATTTCGAGCATGCATTTAAATAGATAATTATGTCAAACCGGCCCAAGGGCCGCAGTGATGTTAGATATTTTGCATAGCTGGCCAGTTAACATTTTGTTTCAAAAGCCTGTACTCATTCATAAACACTAGATACTCTTACATAGTTTCACATGTGCACTTTGTTTCAATTTACAGGTTGCTGAAATTCTTTTGGCTGAAGTATCCTTTGATGCAACCATCCGGGATTACTCCAAGTTAATTGATCTTCACTCTAAAGCAAATCACGTGGAAGAGGCAGAGAAGATACTTGGTAAAATGAGAGAGAAGGGTATTGCACCTGATATCCTCACATCCATCACTTTAGTCCACATGTATTGCGAGGCTGGCGATCTTAAACAAGCCAACCAGGCGTTTGAATTTATCCAAAAGGAGGGTTTCCAACCAGATACGAAACTCTTCACTTCAATGATTAATGCCTGTATCGATACTGGAGAGCCAGATGAAGCAGAGAAATTGGTAAAGAAAATGGAGAGCCTCTCTATCAATCCCACCAGAGAAATATACACTGATGTGATGAGGGCATATGCTGAGCGAGGCTTCACGCATGGAGCTAACAGGATGAAACAATCAATGTCATTCGCCGGGTTCCAGCTCACGTTGGAGTGCTTCACAGTCCTTATGGAAGCATATGGACGGACTGGCATGCTTGAGGAAGCAAAGAACATTTTTGAAGAGATGAAGATGAATGGGTATGAACCAGATGACCGTTGTCTGGCTGGTATGATTACTGGACACATGAAGAAGAACCAACTGGACCAGGCTCTGGAGTTGCTGCTGAGTTTAGAGAAGAAGGGAGTTAAATCTGGTGTTAAGACTAATCTCGTCTTGCTGGATTGGCTGTCCATGTTGCAGTTGGTGCAAGAGGCTGAACAGCTTGTACAGAAGATAAAGAAGGCGGGAGAAGAGCCCATAGAGATCCATGTTTACCTTGCTGATATGTATGCGAGTTCACGCCAGGAAGAGAAAGCCCGCAAATCCCTCAAGGTCTTGGAAGAGAAGAAGAAACTATTGAAGGCTGATCACTTTAATAGGATTATAAAGAGCCTTCTTAAAGGGGGTTTCTCGGAAGATGCAAACAAGTATTTGAAAATGATGAAATCTCGTGGCTTTGTTCCATCAGCTGAAATCGAGGCCGAGGTTAAACCCAGTGCTGTGGCCAGGAAGCACCGTTCGGCTGATTAGCAGGCGGTCCGGGGCACCGACGACGGCCAATTTAGATGAACTGATATGGTGAACATCTCCATTATCCGGTGAATTTTGGTTGCTACTGTATGTCCGTGGACCATAGCTCAGATCAATTTGATGAGTGCGTGTGTTAATAGTGCCATGGATTTTTTTTTGCACTAATAATTTGGGACTTGCACGTGTATTTGATAAAAGGAAGGTTGTCATCGTAGAATTTGAATCTCCAGATTATGCCAAGAAACAAATTATCTTTCTAATGCAAATATTTACATTCATCGACATGCAGTGTTTTTTCCCCCAACATCCGAAGCAATTACCTTTCGAAGTCTGTCCAGTGTTAGCTAAATTCGAAAGTCTTCCCACCTCTTTCTCATTTATTAGTATGGAATCATCCACAGGTTGACGTTCTTGTTGCCAAAAAGAAAAGAAAACAAAACGCCTATTGTTGCTGCTCGCAGAATATATGGGGTTGTCCCCTATATGTGCCAAGGGCCGAATATATTGGTGGGTGAAGCATTCATCGGTGCACAAACAAGTAAAACAACAAACACATGTTCATCTCATATATAGAGGGTGCCAGAGGCAAACCACCACCTAGACATGAGTTTAACATCCAGAATATAAGCATGCGATGCAAAATTCTTATCATTTCACAAGAAACGCCTTTCTGGTACACTAATCAGATACAAATTATCACAGCATGCTTGTCCACCGGTGACAGCATGCCGAACCAGCACCAAGCACTATCTTTGGGCCAGCTTCTTAAGGTGCTGAAACAACTTTTGCTTTATCCATTGCCGGTCATATGGCAGAAATGCCTGGATAGAGTGATCATAGCTGCAAATAGAAAAGGTAGAGATATTTAAACTTTGCCTAGTCGTGATATAATAATGCTTAATGATCTTCAAGGTTATATTGTACTCACACTAGTGCACTGATGTCAGCTAGGCCATCGATAAAGTTGTACAGGTCGGTGATATCATAGGTTATGTTCGGAATCATTGGGTTGATATCCCTGAGTTTCCTTTCGTAGAGACCACAAATTCCTGTCATTTCAGTACAGAGTGGTGGCGAATAATTAACGATTTTACAAGATGCAAATGATAGTGAGCAGTGAAGCATGGAGTAGAGAACATCAAATATTAGTCCTTCGTCAGTGAGGAGCCACCCATTTCATTTTCTGAAACTCGAGGACCACAAGTTCAATGCATGGATAGATTAGACAAAAAAATATTAATCGTGCCACCAAGTAATAACATGATAGGATAGCCACAAGGTGATTGTTATTGCAATTTCAAGCAGGTCATTTTAACAGAGTTAACACTGAGGAAAAAAACTTGTTAATGGGGAAAAACTGAATGAGGTTGCGAATGCAAAACATAAAAGCAGCTACATAGAATATCCACATCACATGGTAATCACTAGGATCATGCTAATAATATTAACTGAGCCAATCATTTGAACATTGCAGCACAGGTTCCGTAAAAAACTACACGTACCATCCAGTGCATGGTTAACTGAATTATAATCCATAAACGTCCTAGTGCCCCTGTTTTGAGACGGTTGCATCAGAATAATGGTGTGCCTCCCAGCCTACAAGATGTGAAAAAACAGATTAAGATATCAACATACACATATTGCCCCAAGATAAACAAAGGATTACTTTAATCTTTATACTACACTGAAAAATAATGTATATTAAATAAATGAGATACATAGATTATAAACATGTCTATATCTACTGAGTGTTGATTAGGTTCATTGCCTATAGTTCCCATTGATTGTATGTGAGATACATTTTCTTTTGTTTAAACAAAAACGTAATATTGAAACCATGATGTTCCTTAAGTTAGGGTATATGATGCAACTATCGTATTCACAAAGCTTCTTATCCGGCAATAATACTCCTAGAATAAAGCAAACACAACCCAGCACAACACCTTGCAACAAGCAATAGTATTGACAACACACTTAGTTTTGTAGTCAAACCAAATAGGTTTAGTTCTATATGAGAAAAAGTAAAAGAATCATATCAAGGTCCAGAGAGAAATGCTAGACCCTCTAGGCAACTGTTTGATGGCTGCCTAGCCTGCTTAAGTGCAGGTTAGCCGGCAGTTTAAGAATGCATAAGGTTGAAGAAGAGCACATATTTGTGAAAGAAAATAGAAAGGAAAAAAAGTGAATCAGCGTGAGGCTGACTGAGCCCATTAAATCACCAGAACGACACATATACGCACATGTCATGAGGATAGGGTTTCCCCAAGATTCTCATCCCATTGAAGCATCTAAGCAACACATTGTAGCTTGTTTTTTACTCTTTAGGTTGCACGATGCATTGTCCTTATACATGTAAGCTATTTACAATTTTTATGTCAACATACATTGTTTCCTAATATAAGTAAGCTTTGCTATGCATCACATGATGATGGCAGATTGTTTCTTGTGCTCGAAAAACAGATTTACACTATTGTGCAAGAAGAAAATAATAATTATGATTTTCTAAATTGCTGGGCTATGCACATATGTAGGAAGTGTTCAACGATAACTTCTAAGATGTCAAGATGTATAATAAGAATCAGTGAATCTCTAATACTAGGCGATGAGATGATACTTGAAACTAAAAAATATCCCTGGTTGCCTAAGTGCCCATATAGGTGAAGTACCGATAAATTTTGTCTATAGTTGAAAATGATGGAGTGGGCACAACAGCGTGGAAAAGGTTGAATGGGTATCCATGCCCAGTTGCCCACTAGATCAACGACGAGCACAAGTAAACAAGGGTACCTTTGGTGGATTGGGTGTCCTGTTTAGGTCACGAAGATACTACAAATTCCTTTATGTATCCTCGAGAAAATGAATACTTTGTTCCACAAGCTGTTTTTATATTCATGTCAAATGTTCAATTATCTAAGACTAGTCACAATGGGAGTAACTTAGCTAGTAACATCCCACATCTCAAGACCATTTTGCTTATGTGGCATGTAATTAATGAGGAGAGAGGTGTTTGGAGTAACTTAGCTAGTTACCGTAACATCACACTTATCAAGACAAAATGAGTCTATAGTTCAATAAATAAGATCTTATATGACACCACAATGATATTACTACCCACTGTGAAGGTGGTAACATAGACTAGTAACATCACCATGTTACTACTCTATGTTACTCCCCATTGTGACTAGTCTAAGCTATGCTACACCGAAACGGCAACATGGACATGTGTAAGACATGGGAATTGCCATTTTTACCTGGTTTTAGTCCCTTGTCGTATATACTCCAAAAATTATATTTCTCTCCTAAGAAGCTATATTTCTAAGATATAGTGTATGAGCACAGACACAAGTGTGTCGGGCACAGGGACTATCATTTTCCATAATGAATGGCAACCCGGCGGGCACAGCTACATACAAATGATAAATATACATAACCTACTGTTCTATACGCTTATGCCAAACTGAAATCCTACAAGCAGGAAGCAGTGCGAAAAATCACGGAGGCTCAGAGGGAGAGACAGTCTAAATCCCCCAACTTCTCCAACCTACAGCCACTCAATACTACTACAACGGAACAATCTAGCGTTCTACGGTAACTTCGCTTCACCTGAGTGGCCGCCCAAGTTCTGCGACGACGGTGTGCAGAGAAGGAGAGGACCTAGACGAAGGAGAGGACAAGGAACTCACCATGGCTAGGAAGGACCGTCGGGGGTGGGTCACCGAAGACTAGGGTAGCGGTGCGCGTAGATCTGCCGACGCCCGAGAGGAGGATGAGGTCAGCGGTGAAGAGCGGTCGCCGTCGGCGAGAGAGCGAGAGAGGCGAGCAAGGGAGGCGACGCCGTCTGGAAGCCTGAGGTTCTAGGGTTGAGGGTGGGTGTGTTGGCTTGGACTGGTCCGTGCGACCGTGTGGTTTCGGGTTCGTGTCGGCTTGTACCTTGAACATGTTCTCATCTACGTAGATTACTAGATACGGTCGTCCCCTAAAAAAACAAAAATCTGGGCACGATAAAAAAACTCGTGTTTCATTGGGCCTTGTTCGTTTCATCCCACCCGGCCGGGATTGAGGCACAATCGTTGTGGGTCAACCGGGATGAGACCCAGCGTGTTCGGATAAACCCGGTCAAAATTGAGAAAATTTCTTACATGATACTCTCTTAAAATTTTGTTCCTTATTTGATACCGGTGAAAATTTTCTTCCCTATATGGCCTCTCGTCAAATTTTCTTTCCCTATACGACACTCTAGTGCAGTTTATTCATCAACGGTGTTAAAGAGAGGCGTGAAAAGAACTTTTTACCCCTAATACATAATGTGACCAAAAGACTGTACAATACTATTTTATGTTCAGTTCCAGACGCTTGTAGGTATTATCAGCCAGCCGTAGATGCGGCAGGTGCAGGTGCCACCCGTTCAACGTAGCATTTTCCAATCAAACGGCAGTGTCATATAGGGAAAGAAAATTTGACAAGAGGTCATATAGGGAAGAAAATTTTCACCGATGTCAAATAAGGAACAAGATTTTAAGAGAGTGTCATATAAGGAATTTTCTCGTCAAAATTCCGGGAACGGAGGGGACGATGTCGAGTAAGGCCTCGTTCGGTTACTAGGGGCCCAATCCACACATGGAATTGACCACCACGGGATTTGGGTGATCCTGACCCCGTCACCCAATTTCCTCTTGGGATTGGATCGCTGCACGACCGAAATCTAGAAAAAAGGTTTTCTTTGCAAAGATTGTAAACAGAACCTCACATTCGCTCTAATCGTGACAAGTGTCGTCTTCTGCTTACTCGGGCCCCTACGGTTGTTTGCATGTCCGGTAAGTGTCGTTCTCAGATTGAAAATGGGAAGGATGAGAGAAAGGGATACAGGAGGTGGGAGGGCAGCTTTTCCCTTTTATTTTTCTAAACCGAATTTTTAAAACGAAATATCTCGAGAACCGTTTATCCAAATTACGAACCGTTTTCACTTTTGAGCTCCTCGCGTCGAGATCTTCAAAATTAGATCCCATGTTGTTAGGTTTTGACGAATTTTTTTTGTACTCCCGTTATATATAGTTTGTACATCTTGTTTTGTGTACTTTGTACATCCTGTTCTGTGTATTTTGTACTCCCACTTATGTGAACTTTTATACTTCCTGTTCTATGTAGTTGTACATCATGTGTATTTTCGTACTCCGCTTTCTGTGTACTTTTACTTTCTGTGTATTTCTCTACTACTATTTTTGTGTACATGTACTTCATGTATATTGTACACCATCCTTTGTACTATAATGGCTCATATTTTGTACTTTCTTAATATTAATACATGTACAACTACCGTAGGCGTCTAGAACGAGGCGCAGCCGAGACGATGCGCCGTAGGCGCCTAGAGCTATGCGAAGCAGAACCATAGAGGCGAAGCCGAGCCGTAGCACACGGAACGACCAATACGCGCTACGACCAATGTACCCCATTCAAGATATTATTAAAATTTATCGAGACGAAGCCGAGCTGTAATATTTAATCGTATAATATTTGTACTCCGTGACTGTAGAATAATGAGATTGGCGGAATTGGTGGATGTATTATTGAGCCTCATGGCGAGTATATATAGGCGTACAAGAGACCGACTTGGAGTACAAGACAAGTTAGGCATCATACGGAAACAGATCCTATCTATATCTATACTATCATAACCGACCTATACGTTATACTCTAACATCTCCCGCAGTCGTAGCGGTAGCGTCGTGAACAACAGGAGCGTCGTGGACGGTCAGACTAGAGAAAAACCGAGGTAGAGTCCAGTGGGCTGAAATCCCCCCGCAGTAGGAGCGGGAACGTCGTGGACGGTGTCACGGCGCAGAGCTTGGACTGTAGAGGAAGCTGATGAGGAGGTCAAGCGAGGTGGTAGCCCTTGTTGCCGATGTCGAGGGAGCCGAGAGCATTAGGCGGTGCAGCCTTGGTCGTGGTAGCCGTGCGAGGGGGTCGCCGTGGTCGATGTCGTGGTCGGATTGCCGGTGTCGAGGTAGACGCAGAAGAAGCCGCGAGCGCATAGTGCGCGTGAAGATTGACGGAGACATGTCGAGGTAGTCGTCGAGGATGCCGATGCCGAAGAAGACGTAGTACAAGCCGTCGAGGACGAAGTATGGCCATTGTTTTGCCGGAACAAGACGCACGTCGGGGATGAAGGTGAAAGAGCATGAATTGCTCTTACTCGTGTTTTGGTGATGTTGACAATACAACATGTGCCTCTAACCCCTTGTTTAAGTGTGATCAGGTTTATGCAAACATTGCCATTGATCTCGCATCAAGAAAAGGAAGAAATCGAGTGTTTACTGTCCTTGGGCGGTAGTACCGCTGTGCCTTCCTGGTTTACAGGGGCGCGGCAGTACCGCTCGCAGTGCCGCTGAAATGGGGTTCGGGCGCCCATGTGCGGCAGTACCAGCGGTACTACGGGCGGTAGTACCGCTGGCTCATGGTGGTCAGCGTTGGTTTGACCACCACGGCGGCAGTACCGCTCGCAGTACCGCCAAATGGAGCTTCAGATGGCCATGTGCGGTACTACCGGCGACTTGGGCGGTAGTACCGCTCAGTAAGTTCCAAATGCACAGTCAGCGTGCAGCTTTGACCACAGCGCAGAAGGCGCCAGCGGTAGTACCGCCCGGCGCAGCGGTACTACCGCTGGCTCGGGAAAAAGGGCTCCAACGGCCAGAAATTGGAAGGGCTATATAATGCCCTTCACCTACCTCTTGCTTGGAGCTCGCCTCTACAAGAAAAACACCATTGTTGCAAGCTCAAGATTTCTTAGATCTCCCAATCCCTCCACCCAAACTCACTCATACTTGGAGGATTGAAGGAGAAGGCCCGGATCTACTACTTCACCAAAGCGTTCTTCATTTCCCCTTCATTCACTTGAGGGATTCGAGCCTAGGGTTTCCACTAGGAAAACCTAGGCATCTTGTTGTTCTCACTTGCTTGTTACTTTTGTGTAGCAGGTGTTGTTGGTGATTGAGAGCCCCCAATCCTTTTGTGGGTTGAGCCTCAAGTTGTTGTAACGAGCTTTTGTGCTCCGGATTCCGCTTTGGAGGATTCCGATAAAGAAAGGTGGACCGAGCTTTTGTGCGAGGTTCATCGGAGAATAGGGTGAAGCCTTTTGTGGCATCTTGAGTTTGAAGCTCACACCCCTCCAACGAGACGTACTCCCCTAAAAAGGAGGAACTCGGGAATACATTCTTGTCTCCGCGTGCTTTCCTATCGGTTAATCCTTTCTAGTTATTTACTACTTGTATCTTATCTTGTTTAGACTTAACTTGTCATATAGGTAAATTCACCATAGTTGCATATCTAGAGAATTTACCTTTTAGTCAAGCCTTAATCGAAAAAGAATTAAAAATTGGAGTAGCACCTATTCACCCCCCCCCTCTAGGTGGCCATACGATCCTTTCAATTGGTATCAGAGCCTCGGCTCTTTATTCGGGCTTAACCGCCTAAGAGAAATATGGCCCTCGACGAACATGGGAATGAGATACCCGATGACACCATCGTTCCCACTTCTGTTTCCGTGGAGGACTTCACTTCCTTGAAGTCCTCTATGGATACTCAAATGGGAGAGTTGCGCAAAATGTTAGAGCAACTCATGGTGGCAAAGGGTATCGACTCCTCCCTAACTCCGGAGGCTCCTCCTAAGGAGAAGCCCTCGGATGTAAGTGTCGAAGAGAAAGCGGGGGTGAACTCAAATAAAAATGAATCCTCACCTAAAACACCTAATGGGAAGGGAGAGCATGCTAGAGTTCCTTTTGCATACTCTCCCGACCTACCCGTGCCTCATCCTCCTATTCACTTAAGAGGAGCTCCACCTAGTCTTAATGCATCTTCCTTTACCCGTTGGCAATCTTCTATGAAATCTCACTTGAAAAGTGGTTGCATAGGTCTTTGGAAGATCATTGTTGATGGATTCAAGCCGGTGGATGAAAATGACTTGACAAGGAAAGAAGAAGTTGAAGCTCAACTAAATTCCACCGCTCTTGATGTGATCCGTGTTGCCGTGGGTGAAAAGAACATCCATCACATTGAAGATTGCACCACCGCCAAGGAAGCATGGAACAATCTCACGGAGGTGTTTGTTGGAAATGAGAGCATGAGAAGAAATAGATATGAAGCCATGAGCAATCAAATTGAAGGCTTCTACAAGAAAGATGATGAAACTCATGAGGAGATGTATCAAAGGCTCAAGGCTCTTGCTACCGCATTTAGAGACCTTGGTGCTAAACATGTGGATGATACTTACATCAAGAGGAAGTATGTGAATGCCCTCATGCCGTTTGAAGAGAACGACTTGAATAGTCTCCAAGGGAAGCACAACTATGACCTCTTGACCTCAAATGAAGTCATGCAAGAGATGCAATCTTACAAGGTCCGAGCTCAAATTGCTAGAGACTCTCGTGCCCGAGCTCTTGGAATGGCCCAAAGTTCCTCACTTGCTTTGAAGGCCAAGGTTGTGGAACTAGATGAAGACCAAGATCATGAAGAGGGAAGTTACTTGGCACCCGAGGAACTCAAGGGTGCTCATAGAGATTATGTGGCTCTCATGGCGAAGGACTTTTGGAAAAATCCATCTAAAGCTAAAGCTTATGTGGATAAAAAGCATAAAGCAAGAGGCTACAAGGAAGGCAACCCAAAAATGAAGACTTGCTTCAATTGTCAAGATCAATTCCACTATGTTGCCCAATGCCCTTACAAGAACCGTGAAGAACATGGAGGAAGACTCATTCGCAAGGAAGCGTCAAGTTCTTCTCCCACGAAGCCTTACTTCAAGAAGTTCAATCCCAACAAGAAGCTACCTTCCAAGGTGTTGGTGGTGAGAGAGGAATATATGTCCGGGGATGAGAGTGATGAAGAAGAAACAACCACAAGTGAAGTGGCCGCTTTAGCCATTGCTTCATCGACAACCCCTTCTCTCTTTGAATCCCCCAATGATAATGTCACCACCAAATCCGCTACGTGTCTCATGGCCAAGCTCTCCGAGGTATCACCTTCCCTTCCTCCTAAGACTATGAATGAAATGCATGAATTTATGAGTCTTAGAGTTAAGGAAGAAAATGTTGCTTTGGATTTCTTGATGACTAACTTGCAAGGTGAAAGCAAGATTCGGCTTGAGATTCTTATGAGTCAATATGGCATCGCACAAGATCTCCTTAAAGAAAAGGGGAGACTAGAAAGAGAATATGCTAATGAGATCGCTTCCCTTACCGAGGCGATTGAGGAAGAGCATGAACTTCGAGTTTCTCTTGAGGAGAAGCTTGAGAATCTTGATGAATCTCAAAATGAAACTCTTTCTAAGATCATTAAAGAACGTGACCATGCTATTGCTAAATACAATGTTTTAGAGAAACAAAAGGTCGTATTTGGTGTTGGTCATAATAGACTAGCCGATGAGTTAGGGTCGCTCACCAAGGCTCACAAGGCCTTGGAGAGTGAACACTCTATTCTCACCAAGTCTTTTGAACAACTTCAAATACAATCTACTAAAATTGATGAACCTAGCTCCTCTACTTGCTCTTGTGATCATGCAAATATCATTGAGGAAAATGCTAGGTTGAAGAATGAACTTGCCAAGGCCTCTAGCCCTCAAGGTGAGAAACCTCTTTATGAGCTCTTGCAAGCGCAAAAGCCTCACATAGGGAAAGAGGGTCTTGGTTATGTTGCCAAGAAGAAGAAGAAGAACACGAACAAGAAGAATGCCAAGCCCGCACAAGCAAAAGAGACTACCATTGCGAGTGGTGATGCCACAAGGGGCAATGCCACTCACAATGACTTTGCGGGAAAATACAACCCTTCATATGTTCTTATGAAATCTATAGATGGTTGTGTTTTTGCTAAATATGTTGGCACTTCATATGGAGATGATTATCACTATGCTATTTGGGTTCCAAAGACCCTTGTGACTAACAAAAGAGGACCCATTTCACAATGGGTACCTAAAACAAAGACTTGATTCTTTGTAGGACTTTTCTTCCGGTGGATCTTCATGGCTCATTGATAGTGGGTGCTCTTCTCACATGACCGGAAGCAAAGAAGTAGTAAAGGGCCTATTGAATCAATTACTCACATTTTCTCATGTCACCGTCGGGAATAATGCAAGACTTAAGGTATTGGGATATGGCAATGTAGTGATCACTCCGGAGTTATCCATTGAGAAGGTCCTACTTGTTGAATCTCTCTCATATAATTTACTTTCCGTTGGTCAATTATGCAATGTCGGTTACACCGTTATCTTTAATAAACACCACGTGACCATCCTTTTCACTCAAACTCTTAAAGTAGCCTTTGTTGGATTTCGTGTAAACGGTTTGTATGTGGTCGATTTCTCGAAAGAGACCACTCAAATCGCCACGTGTCTAATGGCTAAATCCGACAAGGGTTGGCTTTGGCATCGCCGGCTAGGCCATGTCGGTATGAGAAATTTGCAAACTCTTGTGAAGGGTGGACACGTGGTAGGACTAACCGATGTTAATTTTTCCAAAGATCGTCCTTGTAGTGCTTGCATAGCCGGAAAGATGCATGAAAAGAATCATCCCAAGAAGAGCATTATCTCCACCGAGAGGCCTTTGGAGCTCCTTCATATGGATCTCTTTGGGCCTCCCACATATGATAGTCTTGGTGGCAAGAAATATTGTTTGGTGATTGTGGATGATTATACAAGATATTGTTGGACTTTCTACCTCAAGAGGAAGAGTGAAACTCAAAAAGTATTCATTGACTTTGCAACCTTAGTTCAACGCCAATATGACTCCAAGATTTTGGCAATAAGAAGTGACAATGGTACGGAGTTCAAGAATTACACTATGGATGATTTCCTAAGTGGGGAAGGCATACAACACCAATATTCCGCTGCTTATACTCCCCAACAAAATGGTGTCGCCGAAAGGAAGAACCGCACTCTTATTGATATGGCAAGAACTATGTTGGCCGAATTTCATTCCCCATATAACTTTTGGGCCGAAGCCATCAATACCGCTTGCCACTACTCCAACCGGCTCTTCTTTCGTCCTCTCATGAAAAAGACACCATATGAACTCCTTATCGGTAAAAAGCCAAATGTCTCTTACTTTCGCGTATTTGGATGCAAATGCCATGTTTACATTAAAGGTTGCCCAATTGCTAAATTTGAATCTAGAACTTTTGATGGTATTTTTGTTGGATATGCCGCAAACTCCCATACTTATAGGGTCTACAACATATCCACCGGATGTGTTGAAGAATCTATGAATGTGGAGTTTGTCGAGGATAATGGCTCCCAAGCGGAGCATATTGATCATGATAATGTAGGTGATGTACCTCCACCTCAAGCCATAAGAACTATGGGCATAGGGGAACTTATTCCTATTGAAGAACCTATTATGGACACTCAAGAAGAAGGAACAAGTTCTACTCAAGTTGAACCATCCACCTCAACCATTGATCAACAAGCTATACAAGAACAAGATCATGATAGTCATCCACATGAGCAAGATAATGGTCAAGACCCACCCAACTCTAGTGGAGAACAAGAACATGATGAACCCCCATCTCCAAGAACTCCACTTCGGGTTGACCATGAACAAGATGAAGGAAATGATGAAGATGTTCGTGTTGGTGAAACAATTGGTCAAGCCATAGAACGCCGAGTCATTCGGCGTGCATCAACATTGGATCATCTCCAACACTACAAAGAAAATATCCTTGGGAGTATTCGTAAGGGTGTGTCCACACGTAATCAATTAACTAACTTTTGTGGTCATGTCTCTTGTTTGTCTAGCTTAGAACCTCTCAAGGTATATGATGCTCTTGAAGACATGGATTGGGTTGCGGCCATGCATGAAGAATTGAACAACTTCGAGCGCAACAAAGTATGGTCATTAGTTGAAAGACCCAAAGACACATCACATAATGTCATTGGAACAAGTGGATATTCAAGAACAAGCAAGACTCACATGGTCAAGTCATTCGCAACAAAGCAAGATTGGTTGCACAAGGCTACACCCAAATCGAAGGAGTCGACTACGGTGAAACTTATGCCCCCGTTGCTAGACTTGAATCTATTCGTTTATTGATTGCCTATGCATCTACTCATAACATTACCTTATATCAAATGGATGTTAAAAGTGCTTTTCTAAATGGTCCACTAAGTGAATTAGTGTATGTGAAACAACCTCCGGGTTTTGAAGACCCTAAATTTCCTAACCATGTCTACTTACTACATAAGGCCCTTTATGGGCTCAAGCAAGCTCCACGTGCTTGGTATGATCATCTCAAGGAGTTCTTAGTAGACCATGGTTTTGAGATTGGGGTAATCGATCCCACCTTTTTCACAAAAAGGATAAATGGAGAGCTTTTCGTATGCCAAATATATGTTGATGATATTATCTTTGGTTCTACTAACCATGAATTTAGTGATCAATTCTCTAAGCTAATGACCAAGGAATTTGAGATGTCCATGATGGGAGAATTGAAGTATTTTCTTGGCTTTGAAATCCACCAATATAGTGAAGGAACATTCTTATGTCAAGCCAAGTATATTCAAGACATGCTCAAGAAATTTGATATGAACAACGCCAAGCCATATAAGTTTCCCATGGACTCTAAGGCGGATCTACACTTAGATCCGAAGGGTAAGGAAGTTGATCCCAAGCTTTATCGTTCTATGATTGGATCTTTACTTTACCTTTGTGCATCTAGACCGGATATTATGTTTAGTGTGGGTATGTGTGCAAGATTCCAATCAAGTCCTAAGGAAAGTCATGAAACCGCGGTTAAAAGGATTCTAAGATACTTGATAGATACTCCTAACTATGGTCTTTGGTACCCCCATGGGACAAGCTTTGATCTTGTAGGTTATTCGGATGCGGATTGGGCGGGTTGCAAAATGGATAGAAAATCAACTTCGGGTACTTGCCAATTCCTTGGTAGGTCTCTTGTGAGTTGGTCTTCCAAGAAACAAAATTGTGTGGCCTCGTCCTCCACCGAAGCCGAATACATTGCCGCCGGAAGTTGTTGTGCACAATTATTATGGATGAGGCAAATTTTAAAGGATTATGGTGTCATTTGTGACAAAGTGCCTCTTTTATGTGACAATGAAAGTGCCATCAAAATTGCTCACAATCCGGTACTTCATGGGAAGACCAAGCATATTGAGATCCGGTATCATTTTATACGAGATCATGTTGAGAAGGGTGATATTGCAATCGAGTATGTCAACACCAAGCATCAACTCGCCGATATGTTCACAAAGCCTCTTGGTGAAGCAAGATTCAAGGAGTTGAGAGGAGAACTAAATGTGGTGGACATAAGCAATTGGACTTAGTGGATTTCTTGCATACCTACCCATATTAGACAATAGTAATTTGGTTTAGGTGTAGGCATGGACATAGGGGAAGTGCGGTCCTAATACATTGGGCTATCCCTTCCCCCATTATGCCGATAGTAAGAACTCATTTGCATCTCTATATTCGTTCTATGAATTGTGAGCTTAAATGAAGAGTAGTGGCGGTGAACCCAAGATATATCTTCGCGGTGTCACACCACATACACTCTTACATGGTGGCCTAGGCCACCGCCCTCCTCCTTATGAGGAGTTGATCTTATTTGGCTCTTATTTGGGTATTTAGACCTTTTTGCTTTGGGAGAGTGCTCAAATTTGGCCTTTCGTGTCGATTCTTGCATTTTTGGGTAAACTCTCTCTCTCCAGTTTCGAGTTCTATCCTAAGCCTCAACTTTATCCTAAGCCACTCAGTCTCAAATACCTTTTATTTCATGCTCTCGACAAAGTTGTTGGTCGGAACCGGTGACAAATCCTTTTTACGGCTTCAATTTGAGCCATAAAAAGTTTTTGCCCCCTGGCACCGGTACTACCGGCCCATGGAGCGGTACTACCGCTGGCTCGGGTGCCTCTGCCCCTGCCAGCGCGTGGGACCGCTGCCCGGGCCGCGCAGGAATCGGGGGCGGTACTACCGCTGGATCGAGCGGTAGTACCGCTCGTGCGGATTTTTCCAGGATAAGGGCACGGGCGGATGGGTGAAAGTCAATCCTTCATTTTCCCCATCCGCCCCTCTCTCTCCTCCTGTGAATCCGCCGCCGCCGGCCATCCTCTCCGCCGGGACCGAGCTCCCCCGGCCGTGGTTCTTGCACCCCCGGCCCCGGGACCTCTCGGGCATCTCTCCCTCCCTCGATCCTCTGCCATGAGCACCGGTAAGCTCTCTCCCTCTCTCTCATCTAGTTGATGGATGGAGATGACTAGATTGCTTTCCTCGTGGTGTTCTTGACAAATTGGTGTGGTAGAGATGCAATCTAGGATGCCTAGAACCCTGTGTATGAATCTTGTGAAGAATCTATGGCTAGTTTTGTAGTTCTCCATCTAGATTTGTTGGATATGACTATGGATGTTTTTCATGTTCCTCTGTGAATGTATCACCATCTTGTGCCAAATCCAACCTTCCTAGATGTTGTACTCCCACCTAGCATTTGTTTCCTCCAAGTTATGTTCACTCGTGTTCTTGGTTTTTCTACCATGAAATATTTGTGTGTTTCTCATCTCCATGCTTTCCTACCCCATGCTATTCACAGGTGGTTCGAGTGGTTCTAAGACTCGGGGAAAGAAACCTAGGGTTGACGAGATGGACGAGGAGTTTGATCCCACAATGGAAGAAGTGTATGGTCCCTCGGTCACCAAGAGCAAGAAGGCTGCTCCGAAGAAGAAAGCTGCTGCCAACAAGAACAAGCACTTGACAGCGAGTGGATGTCTGACAAAGATTACACTTCCATGAGGAAAAGAGATCCATATGCAGTTGATCGAGTAAATTTGACTCCTCAGTTTCGGGGCACCAATCCCTTCTTCCATACCCGTTTTCAAGAGGAGTGCTACAATGAGATACTTTATCGCAAGCCCAATGACAATGTGCTAGAGCTGAGGTACATTGATATCCCTCACATGGAGAGAAAGCCCGAATACTTTGGAGAAGCATTGTCTATGTGCCATGAGTTTGGGATTGTTCCTTTCATCACTCTCCAACAAAATTATGATGAAGCTCTAGTTTGCCAATTCCTCGCCACCGTCTATTTTGGCACCGAGGAGCCCCGCTACATCACTTGGATGTCGAAAGACAAGCAGCTCACCGCTCTTTGGAGTGATATTGGATCCATGCTTGGATATGAAGATTTTGGTCCCCATTGGACCGATGCTCTTGATAAGAAGTACTTCCGGGTTCACCTCAATCCAAAGCCTTTGCCCAAGGATGATCTTGTTCCCCTCTATTTTGGAAGAAGTACACAGTTGGCAACTCGGATGCTCTTTACCCTCCGTATGAGATCATGCATCGCATTTACCGGGAAACCATCAATCCCAAGGTTGGAAATTTGGATCAAATTCACAGCTACCTAGTTACCTTGATGGTCATGACTCATCGTATGAAAACCAAAGGGAAGAAACTGGATGTTATGGATTATCTTTGGAATGAGATTTGGAACGTCACCATTTTCAAGAAGAATGCTTGCTTCGGCCCCCTCATCATGAAGATTATCCTTTGGAAGTGGGCCAACGAGCATCCCTCTGAGGGTCTTAGTGACCACAACACTTGGATCATCCACAAGCCCAAGCAACTCCGTGTCAAAGATCATACGGAGAAGGTCAAGGATACCAAGGGTACCAAAACTACTAGGGGCAAGGACAAGGAAGTTGTAGGTGATGAAGGTCCCTCTCGGGCTGCCAAGGAGAGTGGCTTCACTTGGATGGCTCGTCAAATGAAGAAAGTGTTTGGTTTGTCCAAGGCTATTGAGAAGAGGGCATGGGAACGTGAAGACAAAGAGAAGCGTGCTCGTCAACTCGACATTCAACATCGCCGTGCTCTAGGTGAACAAGTTGCTTCCGGCTCGGAGAAGAACATTCCAACTTATGAAGAGTGGCAAGCAAAGAACTCTCAAGGCGAAATCTTCACTTGGTCGGACTATGATGGTGATGAAGAAGAAGTGTCCTCTCGTCGTCGCCCTCGCCCCCCAAGCAATGAGTAAACCCGGGACGTTAGCATCGGTTTCTCTCCTTTTTGGTGTCTTGATGCCAAAGGGGGAGAAATATCTATTAGGTCTTCGTGGGTTTTGCATGGGAAAGTCACAAGTGTTGCGCTCTTCTTGATTGGTTTGTTTATGCGCTTGTGAACTTGGTTATTTGTCGTTTTTATGTTGTGAACCTCGTTTGTTATGCATGGTGTAAGACATGTTGAACTTTAAACTTTATTCCCATGCTTATGTTTTGATATGATCTATATGTTATCTTGCACAGTTTGTAAAAGTTAGGGGGAGTGTTGATCCTATTTGTTGTGCATTTGAGCATTCAAAAGCTATCCGTTAATATGCACACATTTAGGGGGAGCTCTGTCTAAATTTTTACAAATTGTTGTATTGTCATCATCCACCAAAAAGGGGGAGATTGAAAGAGCATGAATTGCTCTTACTCGTGTTTTGGTGATGTTGACAATACAACATGTGCCTCTAACCCCTTGTTTAAGTGTGATCAGGTTTATGCAAACATTGCCATTGATCTCGCATCAAGAAAAGGAAGAAATCGAGTGTTTACTGTCCTTGGGCGGTAGTACCGCCCCTTCCTGGTTTACAGGGGCGCGGCAGTACCGCTCGCAGTGCCGCTGAAATGGGGTTCGGGCGCCCATGTGCGGCAGTACCAGCGGTACTACGGGCGGTAGTACCGCTGGCTCATGGTGGTCAGCGTTGGTTTGACCACCACGGCGGCAGTACCGCTCGCAGTACCGCCAAATGGAGCTTCAGATGGCCATGTGCGGTACTACCGGCGACTTGGGCGGTAGTACCGCTCAGTAAGTTCCAAATGCACAGTCAGCGTGCAGCTTTGACCACAGCGCAGAAGGCGCCAGCGGTAGTACCGCCCGGCGCAGCGGTACTACCGCTGGCTCGGGAAAAAGGGCTCCAACGGCCAGAAATTGGAAGGGCTATATAATGCCCTTCACCTACCTCTTGCTTGGAGCTCGCCTCTACAAGAAAAACACCATTGTTGCAAGCTCAAGATTTCTTAGATCTCCCAATCCCTCCACCCAAACTCACTCATACTTGGAGGATTGAAGGAGAAGGCCCGGATCTACTACTTCACCAAAGCGTTCTTCATTTCCCCTTCATTCACTTGAGGGATTCGAGCCTAGGGTTTCCACTAGGAAAACCTAGGCATCTTGTTGTTCTCACTTGCTTGTTACTTTTGTGTAGCAGGTGTTGTTGGTGATTGAGAGCCCCCAATCCTTTTGTGGGTTGAGCCTCAAGTTGTTGTAACGAGCTTTTGTGCTCCGGATTCCGCTTTGGAGGATTCCGATAAAGAAAGGTGGACCGAGCTTTTGTGCGAGGTTCATCGGAGAATAGGGTGAAGCCTTTTGTGGCATCTTGAGTTTGAAGCTCACACCCCTCCAACGAGACGTACTCCCCTAAAAAGGAGGAACTCGGGAATACATCTTGTCTCCGCGTGCTTTCCTATCGGTTAATCCTTTCTAGTTATTTACTACTTGTATCTTATCTTGTTTAGACTTAACTTGTCATATAGGTAAATTCACCATAGTTGCATATCTAGAGAATTTACCTTTTAGTCAAGCCTTAATCGAAAAAGAATTAAAAATTGGAGTAGCACCTATTCACCCCCCCTCTAGGTGGCCATACGATCCTTTCAGAAGGCATACTCCGGCTTTGCCAGAGCCGAGTACGCATAGAAGAAGTCGGTGACGCGGCGAGGCAGTCGTAGAGGAGGGAGTCGATGCCGAAGACGTTGTCGAAGCCGATGTAGACGAGGCACCGACCCAGGCTTGCCAGACCCGGGACACGTCGGGGACGAAGGCACGCGCCGGTATTGCCAGTACCGTGCGTGCGGGGGCAGGGACCACCATGAACCATACGCCAGTGTCGGAGGGGCCAGTAGAGGAGAACTCGACGATGGTTGCGGCTCCAATCGGCGGAGGGTAGAAGGTGCCGATGTTGTCCGCGGTTGTCGGAGTAGACGTAGTCAGGGATGAGGATGATGACGCTGGCGACAAGGTCGTGGTGGACGAAGACATAGAAGGCGGCGAAGGCAGCGGCGGCCTGGAGTGGCCATGCTAGACGCCTGGACAAGGGGTCGTCGGCGGGACCTGCGACGGCCTGAAGTGGCCATGTAGGTTACCTGTGGTAGGCGGCGGCGTTTACTCGAAGTAGGCGATGAAGAACCCGGCGGCTTGACGAAGACCATGCGCGGACGGTGGCGTTCCCACGCCGAGGGAGTTGGCGCGACGCATACCACGTAGAAGTCGATGCGCGGGGACGACGAAGTGGACCGCTGAAAGGACATTTTGTGATCTCTGTTTTGTGTGTTAGTTAACAACACTTAGGATGTCTAATCTGGTGCTAAGTGATGCAGGTTTTATTGTATACAACATGTGCATCAACACCAAAAAGAGAAAAGAGTTTCTGGAGCATTTCAGGCCGGAGTTTCCGGCCTCCAAGGCCGGAGTTTCCGGTCCTTGGACTTGTCCTCGAAGAAACAGCAAGCTGCTGAAGTGTTGCTCAGCCCCTGGTGTGGGGCGGAGTTTCCGGCCCTCAGGACCGGAGTTTCCGCCCCTGGCCAAACATTCCGGCCCCAGGGCACCGGAGTCTTTGCCCAAGTCTCTGCTGGATTGTTGCTCAGCCCCTGGTGTGGGGCGGAGTTTCCGGCCCCCAGGCCGGAGTTTCCGCCCCTGGCCAAACATTCCGGCCCCAGTGCACCGGAGTTTTGGCCCGAGTCTCTGCTGTGAAGAAGTTGCTCAGCTCCTGGTGTGGGGCGGAGTTTCCGGCCCTGTAGGCCGGAGTTTCCGCCCAGGCCGGAGTTTCCGGTCACTAGGACCGGAGTCTCCGGTGTGATTCTTTCTGCAACGGCTACTTTTCTGGGAGGGGTATATATACCCCTCCATCTACCTCCAGCCAGCTAGCTCGCCCAGAATAAGATCCCATTGTTGCAAGCTCAAGAATCACTAGATCTCCCAATCCCTCCACCCAAACTTGTTGATCTTTGGAGGATTGAAGGAGAAGGCCCCGATCTACATCTTCACCGAGCCGTTTGTCATTTCCCCCTCATTCACTTGAGGGACCATTTGCTAGGGTTTCCACTAGGAAAACCTAGCCCCCTATTGTACTCACTTGATTGTCTTTGTGACAGATTGTAGCTGTTTGGGAGCCCCCAATCCTTTGTGGGTTGTGCCCCAAATCGTTGTTGTAAAGGCTCCGGACTCCGCCTCGAAGGTTTCCGATAGTTGAAGTGAACCAAACCTTTGTGGTGCGGTTCACCGGAGAAGAGGGTGAGGCCTTTGTGGCCGTTGAACCATTGTGTTGGTTCACACCTCTCCAACGAGACGTACTCCCCTAAAAAGGAGGAACTCGGGATTACATCCGTGTCTCCGCGTGCTTTGACTTCGGTTACCTCTATCCTTGTTTACCGCCTTATTATATCGTGCTTAGTTGCTAGCTTGTCATATAGGTAAATTCACCGTAGTTGCATATCTAGAGAATTTACCTTTTGTGTCAAGCCTAAATTGAAAAAGACTAAAATTGGAGTAGCACCTATTCACCCCCCCCCTCTAGGTGTCATACCGATCCTTTCAATTGGTATCAGAGCAAGGCTCTCTTGTTTTGGGTTTAACCGCCTAAGAGAAGTATGACACAAAGTGAGGATGAGGCCGATCTTGCCAAGGCCAAGGAGACCATGGCATCCATGGCCGATATCAAATCGTTGGAAACAACATTGACATCGTCCATGAATGACATGAATGTCAAATTTGATGAGTTGCGTGACATGCTCATGAAACTCACAAATGCCAAGGTTTCGGAAACCATCCCACTAGAGGGTATCTCTAACTCCGATGAAGGTGATTCCGAGGAGGGTAAAAAGAAAAATGAGAAGGGGTTGGAAACCATCTCCGGATCTAAACCATCTCCTCCTCCTCCTACCAAGCATGAAGATGGGAAGGAAGAGTACCATAACGTTCCGGGATGGTACCCTATCGACCCACCTATCACCACCCGCATAAACCCCATTGGTCCTCCACCTAAGCTTAATGCATTAGCCTTTGCTAGTTGGCAACGCTCAATGAAATCTCATATTAACAGTGCCTCTATCGAGCTTTGGAGGATCATTGAAGATGGGTACAAGGTTGCGGATCCAAGCAATGTGACAAGAAGAGAATTTGCCGAAAAGCAACTCAATGCCTCCGCACTCCATATGATTGAACTTTCAGTGGGTGAAAGTGACAAGCATTATGTTCTCAATGCCACCACCGCCAAAGAAGCTTGGAATTGTCTTGAGGTTGCATTTCTTGGGAATGAAAGCATGAAGAGAAACCGATATGAGTCTTTGAGCAATGATGCCGAAGGCTTCTACATGTTTGACAATGAGACTCATGAAGACATGTATGGAAGACTCAAGACTCTTGCAAAGGCCTTCTTTGATGTGGGGGCAACCTATGTGGATGATGCTTATGTCAAGAGGAAGTATGTGAATGCTCTCTTGCCTTCCGAGCCCATCGAGGTGAAGGCCATTCAAGGAAGACACAACTACAACGAAATGACATCCAATGAAGTTATGCAAGAAGTGCAAGCCTCCAAGGTTGCCACCAAGAATGCCGAAGATAGCCGTGCTAGGGCCATGGGGATGAAACAAGGCCCCTCACTTGCTTTGAAGGCCAAGGTGGTATGTCTTGATGAGGTTGAAGCGTGCCCAAGCAACATTGCTCCAAATGATCTTGAACCGGCTCTAAATGGTCATATAGCTCTTGCCACAAGAGAGTTTTGGCAAGACCCGGCAAAAGCTAAAGCCAAGGTTGATAAAGAGAACAACTCAAGTGGGAAGAAAGAGCTAGCCTCAAAGTGGAAGACGTGCTACAATTGTCATGACAAGAACCACTACATAAGAGAGTGTCCTTATGAGAACCGAGAGCAAAATGGTGGGAAGCTCATCCCCAAGGACCATTCAAAGTTGATCCAAAAGAAGCCCGCAAGACCAAGGAAGCCTTTCTTCAAGAAGGCACCAAGAATTGTGTTGGTGGCACAAGAAGAATATGCCACAAGTGATTCCGAAGATGAAGATGCACCTACTAAAGAGGTAGCCGCATTGGCTATTGTATCAACTTCATCATCTTCTCTCTTTGAATCCCCCAATGAGAACTTCTCCACCAACAATGCTCGTTGCCTCATGGCTAATGTCACCGAGGTATCATCTCCTTCTCCCAAGACTATGCATGAAATAAGTGATCAATCTAGTCTTGTGATTAAGAAAGAACTTGTTGCTTTCGATACTTTCATGACTAACTTGCAAGGTGAAGCTAAGGAACATGTTGAGTCTCTCATGAGACAACTATGTGCGGCCGAAGAACTTCTTCAAGAAAAGAGTAAGATTGAGAGAGAGGATTCTCTCACCATTGCCTCTTTGAATGCTTCCGTAGCATCCTTGAATGCCTCTCTTGATGAAGAGAGTGAAGAAAGATGTTCTCTTGAGGAAAGACTTGAGTCTCTTGATGCTAAAAATGATGATATCATTAATAAAATCATTAAGGATAGAGATCATGTTGTTGCTAAATATAAAGTGCTTAAAAAGGAGAAAGTTGAACTTGGGGTTGCTAATGCTAGACTTCTTGAGGTATGGAGAAGCTTGACAAGGCTCACAAGGCCTTGGAAACAACTCACTCCCTTTTAGTCAAGTCTCATGAGCAACTTCAAACTCAACTTTCTAAATCTAGCTCAACTAGCATATCTATTCTTCCTCGTGTTCATGAAAATGTTATTGAAGAAAATGTTAGTGCCAAGACCTCTATTCCCAAAGTAAAGATAAGGGTATTGCTTACTTATTTGAGCAAAAACCACACAAAGGGAAGGAGGGTCTTGGTTATGTAGCCGAGCCCAAGAAGAAAGTGGGCAACAACAAGAAGATCAAGACCAAGCCCGCACAAGCCGAGACTTCCATTGCGGGTGGTAGTGCCACAAGGGGCAAGACCACTCGTAGTGACTTTGCGGGGCATAACAACCCCAACTATATTCTTTATGTTGATTATTATGGGGATGTTTATGCTCAATATGTTGGTCCATATGATGGTTACATTGATTACTCTATTTGGGTTCCTAAGACCCTTGTTGCTAACCAAAGAGGACCCATTGAGAAATGGGTACCTAAATCCAAGCAATGATTTCTTGTAGGACTATGCTTCCGGTGGATCGAAATGGGTGGTTGATAGTGGATGCACTAGTCATATGACCGGAAGCAAGGAGATTATGACGGACTTGAGACCAAATCTAGATTATACAATAACCGTCTCTTATGGTGATAATTCAAAAGCTGAGGTAAAGAGTCTCGGCAAGGTGGTAGTTGCAAGGATATCACCCTTGTAAATGTCATGCTTGTTGAGTCTCTAGGTTACAATCTTATGTCCGTTCGTGCTCTTAATAAGATGAACTTTGATGTCCATTTTACTATTGATATGGTGGTACTCTTGAGGAGCAAGACTCTAAAGGTCATGTTCGTTGGGTATGTTGAAAATGAGTTGTTTGTGGTAGACTTTTCGGGGTCTACCAACACTCAAGCAATATGCCTATTCGGAAAGGCCGACGTGGGGTGGTTGTGGCATCGCCGCTTGTCCCATGTCAACATGAGAACTTTGCAAAGTCTTCACAAGGGTGGCCACATTCTTGGACTAAAAGAATGTTTCTTTTTCTAGAGATCGTCTTTGTAGGGCTTGTGTTGAAGGAAAGATGCATGATTCTCCCCATCCGGGCAAGACCATTATTTCATCAACGAGGATTTTGGAACTTCTTCATGTTGATCTCTTTGGTGCCGTGCCTCAACCTAGTCTTGGTGGGAAGAAATATTGTTTGGTGATTGTTGATGACTATTCAAGATTTACTTGGGTTTATTTCTTCAAGACGAAGGATGAAACCCAACAAACCATCATCGACTTTTCCAATATTGTTCAACGCCAATACAATGTCCCTATTTTGGTCATTAGGAGTGATAATGGCTCCGAGTTCAAGAACTACACCTTAAATGAGTTTCTTAGTGAAGAGGGGATTCGTCATCAATATTCCGCTGCATATACCCCTCAACAAAATGGTGTAGCCGAAAGGAAGAACCGGACTCTCATGGATATGGCAAGGTCTATGTTGGCGGAGTTTAAGTCTCCGCTATTCTTATGGGCCGAGGCTATCTCCACGGCGTGTCACTCATCTAACCGGTTATTCTTTCGTGTTGGCAAGAAGTTTACATCTTATGAGATGCTCACCGGCAACAAGCCCAATGTCTCCTACTACCGAGTTTTTGGTTGTAAGTGTTTCTATAAGAACAAAAGTGTTCGTTTGTCTAAATTTGAATCTAAAGCTTTAGAGGGTGTTTTTGTTGGTTACGGTGCCGAATCTCACACCTATAGAGTCTATGACAAGACCGTTGGGAAAGTCATAGAATCTTGTGATGTGAGGTTCGATGAGAATGACGGCTCCCAAGTGGCGCAATTTCATGTTTGTGATGTAGATAATGAGGAACCTCAAGAAGCAATAAGAAGAATGGGGGTTGGTTTCCATCGCCCCATTGAAATCCATCATGAGCCTCCTCAAGCAAGTCCTAGCTCCACTCATGTGGAGATCCATCATCACAAGTTGAAGTTGCACCTTCTATGGAAGCAAATGATGCACCTACCAAGAACAAGTTCAAGGCCCTCCTCAAGTTGACCAAGAGGCTATTCAAGAACCAAGTTCTCCTATTGTCAACACTAGCCAAGGTCAAGACCAAGATCAACCCTCTCCTTCCTTTGTTGAAGATGAGCTTCAAGATGATCAAGGTCAACATCCGGTCAAGACGGGGACTCAAATGATCAAGATGATCAAGCGAAATTCCTCGCATCAATGAGGATATCGAAACCCGTCGTATAGCAAGAGTCAAAAAGGATTGGAGAAGAAAGAGTCTTCATCTAGAAATATCATTGTTAATGTCAAGAACAAGGTCACCACAAGAAAACAATTGGCAAATTTCAATGAACATCAAGCTCACATCTCTATGGTGGAACCAAAGAAAGTCTTTGAAGCTCTTGAAGATCCGGATTGGTTGGAAGCCATGCATGAAGAACTCAATAACTTCAAGCGCAACAAAGTGTGGAATCTAGTGGAGAAGCCAAAAGATTGCCTCAATGTTATAGGCACCAAGTGGATATTCAAGAATAAGCAAGATGAGCATGGAATGGTTGTGAGGAACAAGGCAAGATTGGTAGCACAAGGGTTCTCTCAAGTTGAAGGCATTGATTTTGGAGAGACCTATGCTCCCGTGGCTCGCCTTGAGTCCATCCGTATCCTTCTTGCATATGCATCACATCATAATTTCAAGTTGCAACAAATGGATGTGAAAAGTGCCTTTCTTAATGGTCCTTTAAAGGAGTTGGTATATGTTAAGCAACCTCCGGGATTTGAGGATCCACACTTCCCTAACCATGTCTACAAACTTGATAAGGCGCTCTATGGTCTCAAACAAGCACCTCGTGCTTGGTATGAGCACCTAAGAGAGCTATTGTAGACCGTGGCTTTGAAGTGGGGCAAATCGATCCCACTCTTTTTACCAAGAGGGTTAAAGGGGAGCTTTTCATATGCCAACTTTATGTTGATGATATCATATTTGGCTCTTCTAACAAAGCTTTTAATGATGAATTTTCAAAGCTTATGACCGATAGGTTCGAGATGTCCATGATGGGAGAGTTGAAGTACTTCCTTGGTTTTGAGATCAAGCAATTGAGTGGAGGGACCTTCATCTCTCAAGCCAAATATATCCAAGACATGCTCAAGAGGTTCAAGATGCAAAATGCTAAAGAGAAGAAGTTTCCTATGGACACCAAGTGTCATCTTGAACTTAATCCAAAGGGTAAAGATAAGGATGTTGATCAAAAGCTCTATCGTTCTATGATTGGTTCTTTGCTTTATCTTTGTGCATCTAGACCCGATATTGTGTTGAGTGTAGGAGTGTGTGCAAGGTACCAAGCGGCTCCCAAAGAAAGCCACCAAACGGCGGTTCTTCGAATCTTTCGATATTTGGTTCATACCCCAAGGTTTGGTTTGTGGTATCCTAAAGGCTCAACTTCTCTCTTGCCGGTTACACGGATTCGGATTGGGCCGGTTGCAAGGATGATAGGAAATCAACTTCCGGGGCTTGCCAATTCCTTGGTAGGTCCTTGGTGAGTTGGTCTTCTAAGAAGCAAAATTGCATATCTCTCTCCACCACCGAAGCCGAGTATGTGGCGGCCGCTAGTTGTTGCACTCAATTGTTGTGGATGAGGCAAACTTTAAAGGAATACGGTGTCCATTGTGACAAAGTGCCTCTTTTATGTGACAATGAAAGTGCTATCAAGATTGGCCACAACCCGGTGGAGCACTCAAGAACGAAGCATATTGAGATTCGCTATCACTTCATCCGTGATCACATCATCCGGGGTGATATTGAGCTTGGTTATATTCCCACGAAGATCCAACTTGCCGATATGTTCACGAAGCCACTTGATGAAGCAAGGTTCACTTATTTGAGGCATGAGCTAAATATCATCGATTCGGGGAGCGTCGCTTGATATCTTGCATACACACCTATCTTAGCTATTTGTTTGGTTTAGGTGTAGGCATGGACATAGGGGGAGTGCGGTCCTAATCCATTGGACTATCCCTCCCCCCATTATGCCGATAGAAAGAACTCATTTTGTCTCTATATTGTTCATTTTATGAATTGTGAGCTTAAATGACGAGTAGTGGCGGTGAACCCAAGATATATCTTCGCGGTGTCACACCACATACACTCATACATGGTGGCTTAGGCCACCGCCATCTTCTTTGTGAAGATTTGATCTTGTTGGAGCTTTATGGCCTTTTTGCCTATCCGTTGGTTTTATGGAAAACACACTCAAATGATGCTTCTTAATGTTTTCTTTGTGCCTCTTACCAAGTTTGAGTGTGAAGTACCATTTCCAGTGACTTTGTGTCCCATCCCAGGCCTCTCCCTTCTGAAAACTTGCTCCTCTTGCATCTTGCATGTTCAACAACAAAATCTGGCATTTTTGAGTTGGTGGGGCCGGAAACTCCGGTCCTTTGGGCCGGAATATCCGGTCTGACTGAAGTTTCCGCCCTAAACCCGGAATCTCTGGCTTAGGCCGGAGACTCCGGTGTTTAGGCCGGAAACTCCGGTCTGGGCAGTTCTCGCAGGGGTCCAAAAGGGGATCGGGGTGGGAGTTGACTTCACAACTCCCACACACCCCCGACCCCCAACCTCTCCCCTGCAGCCGCCGCCGCCTCGAAGTGCCACTCCGGCTGCTCCCCGCCGCCGGAATCCGCCGTGCCTCCGGCCTACTCCTCCTCACCAACGCAGGGGACCTTCCTCTCCTTCGTTTGGGCTGCACCATGGACAAAAAGGGTACCTCCTCTCTCTCCTTAGGTTTTTCACCTCGATCTAAGTTTGGAGAGTAGTTCCCCTAGTTTTTCATGGTGTAGAATCTTCTAGATGGCAAGGTGTATCCTAGATTTAACCCTAGAATTCTCAGCACAAAGTTTCTTGAACTAAATCGAGGTTCCCCATCTCAGGGCCGGAGACTCCGGTCTTCCAGGCCGGAAACTCCGGTCAGGGCCGGAATCTCCGCCCCCTGAGGCCGGAAACTCCGGTGTAGATCAGACACTTTGTGCCCAGAATTCTTTGGTTACTTCTTCTTTGGTTCCTGGACATGCAAGCTTATCCCCATGCTTTTCTCCTATTCTGTTATTTCACAGGTGGGCAGAGGACAAAGGCTTCCATGAAACATCCTGAAAAATCACCAAGAAAAGTCATCCGTGCTCAAACAAGGGACAAGCTTCTTTTTGACAGCAGCGCTGGCCGTCTGAGACAGCAGAGTACCATAGATGAAGAAGCCACAAGACATGCTGCCCTAGGTGGTTTTGATAATGAAGAAGAGGCCGAGAGAGCTCATTTTGACTCCTTGACCACTGTTTTGGGCATGGGGAAGCTCGAGTTTCGTCGGATGAGATCTCAGCAGTTCTATGACTTGCCATCCAACACCGATGATCCTAGGTTTCCAAGGAGAGAGCAGCAGCTGATCATGAATGAGATTTATGCCCGCATTGAGAAGCATATGGTGTGTGAGCAAAAAGTGTTGAGCCTTGAGAGCTTGGACAAGAAGCCTTATTTTCAAGAGGCCGTGTGGATTGCTCGGAAGCTTGGACTTGAGAGGCTCATCTCTCATGTTCATGAAGATTATGATATTCAGCTTGTGCATCAGTTCTTTGCCACAGTGGTGTTTGATAATGATGAAGATATCACCATGACTTGGATGACCGGTTCTCAAAAGTGCACCTCTAACTTTGTGGAGTTTGGAAGATGTTTGGGATACAAGTTCAAGGGTGCCACTACTTGTGTTGGGAAGAGGATGCATGTGGAAGGGGTAGCCTACAACAAACGCCGCTTGCGCCCTTTATATTCAGTTGCAAAATCCGTTGGCACCAATCAAGACCTCCTCCCCACCTTCAACATTTTCCTTCGCATGGTTCGGCTCAATCTTGCTCCTCAAGCCGGAAATGTGGATGCCATTCGAGGAGGGCTTGTCAATCTCTTATACCATGCTTACAAGGTGCTCCAAGCCGGTCCGGATTGTGAAGGCCAAGAAGTTGATGTCATGGATTTCATCAAGTGTGAATTGCTTTGGGCCATTTTTGAGCACAAGAACCCTCTCTATGCACCTTATGTGATGAAGCTCATCCTCTCCAAGGTCTCCAACATCGATACCTCTCGCCTCACCAAGCATGCCAAGGGGACTCTCCACCAACTTAGCAAGCACACCAAGCAACCGTCTTCCTCTCGTGCACCTCCTCCGCAATCTAGTAGTGAGGAAGCGGAGACCGAGGCCCCAATGCCTAGAAGGAGAAGCAAGAATGCCGACCCTCCCTCCTATCTTCAAGGAAGGGCTCAAGTGAACTCGGAAGTGAGTAAACTCTCTTGGTGGAAGAGAAAGTTGCTTTGCATGGATGTTGCACTTCACAAGGAGAACCATGCCTCATATGTGAGAGAGAAGCATATCATTGACAACCAACAAATCATGATCAAGGAGTTGCGCAAGCTCAACAATGGTAGTATCACTCCTCCTCCGGAAGAAGATGAAGATGGCAATCCTATTATCTCCTCCTCGTCGGCCGAGACTATCCCTCTTGAGAAATGGAACGAAGACGTCTTTCCTTGGTCGGATTATGCGGATGTGACTTCATTGCCCTCCTCTTCTCGCAACACCGGCAAGGCTCCCATGAACCTTTCCGATGAGGACTACAATCAAGAAGGGAAGGTGATGATGACATGGAAGAAAGCTCCGGGTGATCTCCATGGGTTCGTGTAGTTATGCTCTTTTCCCTTTTTGGCGTCTCGATGCCAAAGGGGGAGAAGTAGTTCTATTAGGTTCTCTCCGGGATTTGCATGGGTTGGACACAAGCATGTGCTTTTATCATTTTATTGCGCTTGTGTCCTTTTATGTTATTTGGAACTTATTTGCATCTTGTGTTGTGAACTATGTGAGTGTAAGACATATGGATTTCTATTATGTATGGTTGAACCTACATTATTGTGCTATGGTTATATGGATGTTTATCTACATTTATATGCACAAGGTATGGTTTTTATCTCTAGGCTCAACCTACTTTGTGATATGTCTTGTTTATGTGTATCGTTTACATATCATGTCACCTTTTGTGGAACTTGTTTCTCTATATGTGTGCATTTGCATTCCAAAGCAAATGAGTTATATGCACACATCTAGGGGGAGCTTTTCCTTTTGTTAAACATGATAGTATGGTGAACTATATTGCAAATCCGTGTGTTGTCATCTAACACCAAAAAGGGGGAGATTGAAAGGACATTTTGTGATCTCTTAGTTTTGTGTGTTAGTTAACAACACTTGGATGTTTTAATCTGGTGCTAAGTGATGCAGGTTTTATTGTATACAACATGTGCATCAACACCAAAAAGAGAAAAGAGTTTCTGGAGCATTTCAGGCCGGAGTTTCCGGCCTCCAAGGCCGGAGTTTCCGGTCCTGGACTTGTCCTCGAAGAAACAGCAAGCTGCTGAAGTGTTGCTCAGCCCCTGGTGTGGGGCGGAGTTTCCGGCCTCAGGACCGGAGTTTCCGCCCCTGGCCAAACATTCCGGCCCCAGGGCACCGGAGTCTTTGCCCAAGTCTCTGCTGCGATTGTTGCTCAGCCCCTGGTGTGGGGCGGAGTTTCCGGCCCCCTAGGCCGGAGTTTCCGCCCCTGGCCAAACATTCCGGCCCCAGTGCACCGGAGTTTTGGCCCGAGTCTCTGCTGTGAAGAAGTTGCTCAGCTCCTGGTGTGGGGCGGAGTTTCCGGCCCCTGTAGGCCGGAGTTTCCGCCCCAGGCCGGAGTTTCCGGTCACTAGGACCGGAGTCTCCGGTGTGATTCTTTCTGCAACGGCTACTTTTCTGGGAGGGGTATATATACCCCTCCATCTACCTCCAGCCAGCTAGCTCGCCCAGAATACAAGATCCCCATTGTTGCAAGCTCAAGAATCACTAGATCTCCCAATCCCTCCACCCAAACTTGTTGATCTTTGGAGGATTGAAGGAGAAGGCCCCGATCTACATCTTCACCGAGCCGTTTGTCATTTCCCCCTCATTCACTTGAGGGACCATTTGCTAGGGTTTCCACTAGGAAAACCTAGCCCCCATTGTACTCACTTGATTGTCTTTGTGACAGATTGTAGCTGTTTGGGAGCCCCCAATCCTTTGTGGGTTGTGCCCCAAATCGTTGTTGTAAAGGCTCCGGACTCCGCCTCGAAGGTTTCCGATAGTTGAAGTGAACCAAACCTTTGTGGTGCGGTTCACCGGAGAAGAGGGTGAGGCCTTTGTGGCCGTTGAACCATTGTGTTGGTTCACACCTCTCCAACGAGACGTACTCCCCTAAAAAGGAGGAACTCGGGATTACATCCGTGTCTCCGCGTGCTTTGACTTCGGTTACCTCTATCCTTGTTTACCGCCTTATTATATCGTGCTTAGTTGCTAGCTTGTCATATAGGTAAATTCACCGTAGTTGCATATCTAGAGAATTTACCTTTTGTGTCAAGCCTAAATTGAAAAAGACTAAAATTGGAGTAGCACCTATTCACCCCCCCCCCTCTAGGTGTCATACCGATCCTTTCAACCGCGTGCCGCAGCGTTACAGCTCGAAGGGGTGACGCAGCAGCAGCAGCGCGGGTCGGGGCGACGGCGGGAAGCCGCCATCGGCGGACACGCCTGGGATGGCGAGTTGGCTGCCAGCAACATGGACCAATGGCGGCGGCGCGGCAGCCCGTATCTCGATCGGTGATAGGCGCGTGCTCGGGGACGTGCTTGGCGTAGACAGGCACGCGTTCGGTTGATCAGACCGACGCAACGCGGTACGCGCCATGGCGGCGGCGACGACGCGCAGATCGGAGTCGATGTCGAAGTTGTCGGTGAAGTCCTGGTCGATGACGGCGAAGACGAATCGGCGATGGAGACCTTGCAAGCGAGAGAGATCATGGAGATCGATAGATCATGGAGATCGATCTCCTCGGGGGCGGCGCGGCGGCGGCGGCGGCGGCTAGGTCAGATCGTGCCGCTCTGATACCATGTAGAATAATGAGATTGGCGAAATTGGTGGATATATTATTGAGCCTCATGGGCGAGTATATATAGGCGTAAAAGGGACCGACTTGGAGTACAAGACATGCGCAACCTCCGCCCACCGCTTTCCTTGAGAGTCAGCCGCCGCCTCCACCGCTCGTCCCCGGCTGGTGTGGAAGAGGATGCGCAGCGCGGGCTGTACATATTAGCTGCCTAAGATTAGTTTTAGTTGAGTGCGCCCATGTGCCGAATGAGGGTAGGTTCTTGGATCTTTGCAGCCAGATCCATGGCGCCGTGGACTTTCTCCGTCGAGCTGCGCTTCGCCGGTTGCAGGCGGGGCGCATGTGAGGCTGCGGAAGCTGCGCATCCCACTCAATAAGGACTGCATCGAAGCTATTTTCTTCTTCTTCCTCCTTGGCTGGTCTCCGGTGACCCGCAGCGACGCTGGAGCCAGGCATCTTCCCTTCTGCAGATCGGGTCCATGGTGGACTTCTTGCATAGATGGAGATGGTCAAGGCCGATTCAATAAAATCGCTAGCCGTATCGCTTGCTCTGCAGATTGTGGGATGCGGCGGTGGCATCTTCCCTTGGCTGGCCGTGGCGGCGAGGAGCGGAAGAGGCGCTGCTGCTCTTCCTCAACATCGGCGGAGTGGGCCTTGCTGCATCCCAGAGCTCCACACGCGGTGGTCTTGTTCACCGCCGCGATCAATGGCCAAGAAGGTGGCCAATCTTCAACCTCCATGATGGAGGCCTCTTGGATCCAACGCCGGAGCTCGGCTCCTCGATGCAACCAAGTGGTTCATCCCCGCCTGCGTCGAGTTTGCCGGCGTCAACGGTCAATCGTCGGAGGGGAGCGTCCGAGTGTCTCTTGCTCGATCTCGGTGCTTCACACACCTGGAGATCGCCGGCGACTGGTGGCGGCGCCACCCTAGACCTGATTGCGTTTTATTTTTCTGTTCTAGGGTATTTTATGTAAAAATACTGGCCTTATCTTCGAATATTAGGTTTCCCAGGACAATAGATGCAAAGAGCCTAAGTGCAAATATGTACCTGCCACGTGGTTTAATATAAATGCAGCACCGGGGTCTCTAGACCCCACCCTTGTAAAAAAAACATACACGCACAGCTCCCACCGATGTACAGGGGCATCACGGGGCTTCGCGCGCTGGCGCTTCGCGTACGACCCGGGGCCTCGCTCGGCAGGCGGACGTACGAGCGTACACGCGAGACACGCAGGCGGCCGGAACATACGACTGTAGGCGCGCGTGGAGGCTGCCATCCCATCCAGTAGGAGTGACGAAATTTGTTTTCGCTTCCTTTTAAGAACCACCACGTGACGGGCTAGCAATAATGCTGAAGCTCTCTTTCAAAAGGAACCCTCTTTTAGTTGTACCCGCCGCTGCGACTACACATCCCCTTCCGCTAGCTGTGCGTTCGGCTAATCCAGCTCCAGACGTTGGGCTTATATGAAGCAGCGAATATGCATATTGCGATATATCATCACATGAAATTTAAATATATTTGACTCAGATAATTCGAATAACCTATAAAAATGCCAAATATTTCAGATTTTTTTTGGTACAGCTAGCTTCTCCGGCAACAAGTTGAACTTGTGAATACCTTACACCGTCCCATATATAGTCCAAACTAGAAAAAAAAAAGCCATGAACGTTCTCACTCAGCACAACAAATAGACAATGATAACACGAATTTCAGTTTTGTAGCTAGCATTGCCAGCTCCAAATCAAATTAAATCGAACAGGAGCAAATGGCACAGAATGTATACATCAAAGAAGAAGGTAAAACATGCTCGTCAGCCTCGCCATCTGTAACACCACCATCCCCCTTGTCGCCGCATAAGTTTGGCCGCCGTAGGATGTAGCCATGACATGCCTTTGTCCAAACCGCTGTTCTAGTGTGGTGCTCGGCCAACCGCCACTGCCACGTCGTCGTCAAAACCGTGCCACCGGACACCCGCGACGTGCCGTATCAGCAACAACCTACATGTAACGAAGAGCAAACAAGTGTTAACTCGCATGGCTCCATACTCAAAGCGACATACTCTGCTAAGAGCATCTCTAGCAGAGCCCGCAAAACACGTAAACCCGCAAAATAACCGTCGGATACGGATTCGAAACCGTAAAAACGCAAAGAACAGAACCCTCAAAACTCTCCGACCCGTAAAAGTTTTTGAGGGGGCCCGTGAATTCGACCCACGGAACCGTAAATACGATATTTTCCTGGCCGAACCGAAGGGGCCCTGCATATCGTGAAAGCCGTTGGCGGGAGGGACATTTCAGCAGGCGCCGGTGACCTTCCGCCGTGGAACTCGTCGGAATCCAGCAAACTTCCGCCGTACTCGCCGGAATCGCCACTGGAACCGCCGGAAACGCTGGGCAGGAGCTGGTCGCCGGCCCTAGGGGCCTCTACGCCGGCCCGAGGGGGCTCGTTCGCGCTGCAGCGGCGGCCGCCAGGAGCGGCGGCGACGGCTCGACGCCGAGGGGCTTCGTCCGCGTTGCGGCGATGCCGCGGGGGCTCCGTCCACGCTCCGGCTGGGCTTCGTCCACCGCTCCTGGCCCAGCGTCAGGCTTCGCTCTGGATCGAGATTGATCAGCCGATGGTTCGTGCGCCGCTGCAGCTAGCTCAGCTCCTGTTGGCCTCCGATTGATCAGCTAGCTACTAGTACGAGTATACTAGATGGATTGATCGTTGCCTGGCAGCTAGCTAGCTCAACTCCTGTGTACTTTTATGGATCGGTGTATTTTAGTATGCGGAGGGATTGGGGGAACGCATGAGGAAGAAGAACACCACAAAGAATATTCAGAGAATATTCCATTTTACAGTTTCGGTTTAAGGTTTCTACTCCGCCGCGCCGCGTTTCGAGCAAAAAAACGCGCGTTCCGCGACCCGCAAAACAGTTTTGCGGGTTCGTGTTTTGCAGGCTCTGCTAGAGATGCTCTAAGAAGCTTAGGAGTGTTCTATAGTGTTTCTATAAGCTAATGATCAATCAAAGTACAATGAAAAAATGGCAGAGGCAGGAATCAAATCAAATGGTAATATTAACGGACAAGAAGTGATACTTTACAAGACCCACTTCCTCCCGTTGTATGATTCAAAGAACTAAAGAAGCAGCAGGAAAACAAACAGGAAAAGATATCAAGTTCTTGGAGTACAATACCTTCTCTCAGCCACCATTCCCCTCTCAACGTGTCTCGAGACATGTCTTCTACAAGCAGGTCAGCACATACCACTCCTGCTCTTCTATTTCATGAGCTTTCCATCAACTTCATGCCACCAACATTTCAATTACATTTCTTCCTCTCCATGCCAATAACAGCAGATCTGTATACCATAGCAGAAGCTTAATTTAGTCTACATATTAGTTCTCTAACAAACAGAGAACTGCCAATCTATACCATGTACAGAGTGCGGTTTAGGTTCACTGATTTGACATGTAACAGCATTATACCAGATTGGTGCCTAAAAAGGAAAAAGGCCGCTAGTTATTACTAGTACTGTAATAAACTAAGATGACAGAGTTAATTGCACCACTGGTCACACAACTCGTCCGCTATGTACAGTTAGGTCACACAACTCAATAACGGGATTATTTGGCACACAACTCGACATTTAGGTGCACGCTGGTCACTGACCTCACATGTCAGGCCGTTTTCCGTTCCAGACAGTCACGCGCGTGTCACGTGAGGCTGACGTGGACGATGTTTTTTGCAAAAACACCCGTGATGTAAAATTTGGAGGATGTTAATGTAAAATCGCAGGGTTGATTTTATTACACAAAATATTGGAAGGACCAGCCAGTTCGTGCGAATATCCATCATGTATTCTTTCCTGTATGAAATTACCCTGGCATCTTCTTCTCAGCCAGTTCGTGCCCTCTGTTTTGTACGAGGAAGGGCGCCGCCGCAGCAGCTTCCCTCCGGCGTGCCCTGCAGCTCCAAGCGCTGCGACCCTGCAGCCCACTGTTGCCGGCCCTCCTCTCTCCCGTTCCTCCGTCTCGTTCCCGAACTCGAGCTCGATCTTGCGGCGCTAGAAGGGGAACCAAGAGGTCGTCGGAGAATCTCGTGGCGCAGGTCGCCGGGAAGAGGCTGCTGCCGGCAGCTCCACGGAGACCAGGCTGCACGACCTCGCGCTCCTCCTCCTCCTGTGCCGGCGCGCCGCTGGATGAGATGCGACAATTCAACGGAGGCCGGTCTGCACGCCGTTGTGCTGCTCCTGCAGTGCCGGCGCGCCGCCGCTGAAAGAGAGCAGCAGTAGAGCACGCACCAGCACACGGGAATTCGTCCTATCTCTCCCCCGACGGAAGCGCCGCCGCCAAATCCGACCGCGTTGCCGAGCGCGGTTGCCGGCCGGTCATCTACTGCCCCTTCTCGGCCGCTTGCCTGCCGTGTTGGCTCGCGATGCGGAGCGCGCCGCTGCGCGTGCTCGAGCTCCGCCATGGCCGGCGACCAGCGGCCGCGCTGGGCACTTGGACTGGATCGGCTCCAAGTGCTGGAGATTGTCGGCGCGTCACTGAAGGACCTCGCCGTGGCCGGCGCCGTCGCCGCCTGCCCCAATCGCTGCTAGGATTCGAGTGCCCCGGCTGGTTTAGTAGTAGTACTTTTTTTTGACGGGAGTAGTAGTACTAGTTGATCTGTTTTCCTCCAAATTTTACACCAGGGGTGTTTTTGCAAAAAAAAGTCGTCCACGTCAGCCTCACGTGACACGTGGGTGAACGGAAAACGGCCTGACATGTAGGGTCAGTGACCAGCGTGCACCTAAATGTCGAGTTGTGTGACCAAATAATCTCGTTATTGAGTTGTGTGACCTAACTGCACGTAGCGGACGAGTTGTGTGACCAGTGGTGCAATTAACTCAAGATGACAGTCTATGATTTTCAGAACCATAAGAGCATCTCCGCCGGGGGCCTCCAATTGACCCCCAAAGCCCCAATGGGGTCCGGACATCAATTGTTGCCACTGGCCCACATGTCAGCCACTTCTTTTCCTCTTCCCGTGCTTTTCCTCTCCCCGTTCTTCTCTCCATGACCATGGCGCCGTCGCCCACCGCGCTCTACCTTCCTACCCTTGCTCTGCCACCCTTGCTCGTACCGGAGAGGCCGGCCTGGCCTGCGGCTTGTCGTCGAGCAGTCCGAGGAGCTCGAGGCCGACTGTGGCGGCTGTCCGCAGCATCGATCTGGTCGCCGCAGATCGAGATGGAGGACGGTGTTCTCTGCTCCGCGCTCGGCTTCCGGTGGTGCGCCGCCTCGCGCTGGCAGGGGACGACGAGCTCCTCCGCCGGTACGCGCTCCTCCGTGGCCTCCGCCGGTACGTGCTCGCCGCCGACTCGTCTCCGTCCACGAGCTGCGCGCCCTGGTGCGCCGCCTCGCGCGCGTCTTCTTTTCAGGACGGTTGGCTTCGGCCATGGGCTTGGCGTTGGCTTCGACCGTGTCCGTGCCGCCCTGCGGATGTTGACGCCGAGGTGCTCGAGGCCGTGGGCGAGGTGCGCGGCCGGGGACGGCGAGCTGGGCGAGCTGCTCGAGGCCGTGGGCGAGGTGCGTGGCAGGGGACGCTCGATGGCTCTGTACGTCGCCTCGGCTTGGTGAAGAGGGACATAGCATCACCTACCTGTTCCCCGTGCCGCTCGACTGCGGTGGCCGCGTACGTCGCCTCGGCTCTGCTCCGGTACTCGCGTATTCAGGTTAGCATTCATGTCAGTGCGGGTATTCAGGTTAGCATTGCCGGAGCAAGTAATTAGCTGTTGCAAATGTCTTCAATCGGCGCTAGCCTCCTGCTCCAACGCTGCCAGCGACGAGCTTGCCACTGCTGCAACCAGCACTAGTGCCGATAAGAGAGGAGTAGGAGCCATGCTCTCTGCTGAATGCAGAAATTCAGTGTCTGCACTCTGAATTTGGACAATCGTGGTGTTTCTTTTCAGGGCGGCGTCGCGCCGGGTGCCCTGCTCCTTCGGACGACGACGACCGTGACGAGCTAGCTGAATTGATTCAGCTGTGTGGTTGCTAGCCTAGCTATCTAGCTTGAGCTGAATAGATCGATCGTCGCCCACTCGGTTGTCTGCAGTGTTGCTGCTCGCCGCGGGCGTGGCACTCGTTCCAACAGACGGCGTGGAGCAGCGGGGCGACGAGGCTGGCGTCCCGGCGAGGTACTCGACGGCCGGCCTCGCACTGGCGGGTGAGAAGGTGCAGCACGGCGAGGGCCTCGCTCTTGTCTTCTGTTGTGCCGGTAACGCGTCCACAAGGTGTCTGTTCAAATGCATAAGAAATTGGGGGGGGGGGGGGGGGGGGGTGATTTGGGGTGTGCCGCTGGAGAACTTTTTATTTTTTGGACCGGACGTGTGTCCGGCACCCTCAAAGGGAGGACAATTGGAAGGTGCCGGAGACATAATTGGAGGCCCCCGGTGGAGATGCTCTAATCGTGCTACTGAACTTTCATGGTTACCAAAAACAAGCACAGTGAACAAAATGAGGCTGAGATGGCATTCTGAATGCAAAAATCCATCGAAGACAAAAGTTCAGTAAGGATATCTACAGCAAAGGTTCAGGGAACACTCCATTTGAATGGTTACTACAGCATGTATGAGCAACAGGCACCGGCAAAAGTTGTTTTGTGTCTTTCATTACAAAGATGCTTATCTTGGATAGATTGTACTGTGCAAAAAATGTAAGAGTGAACATGTCAGCTACTAGACTCTATCAATATACATATGGTTCAAATTTTCTGATATCTAGCTTTGAAGCAAAGAAAAAATATGTGATCAAATTACTTACAAAATCGTCAAGTCACACTATCACATAACCAGTCCACGTTCACAATGCCCTCTCACAAAACTCATCTATGAACTAATAAACTGTCAGGGGATATGGATCAGGGATCAGAGAAGAAATCATATTGAGTTAGCAGAGGAACTAGATGTCCTGCACAAAATACACAAAATAAATACACAGAGGAACTAGATGTCCAGCACATGAAACGCTTACAACACAAAGACAAGGGAGATCAGCATATACAAAAAGATGAATTGCTGAAGACCGTCTGGTCTCCTCCTACCGCATGAACCCTAGAACTGACAATCCTGTCACGGGAGCGCACAAGGAAGAGGACAAGCGGCACACTACAGATCATCGCCGACGGTACACGCAGTCGCAAGTCTCCTCCAACGCTAGGTCACCATCGATGCCGCAAATCTTTGCCAATGCTAGGTCGGAATCCAAGGAGAGGATGAGGAGAGGGGGAGGAGGTGGGATGAAGAGGAGCTGTACCGGCGAGAGGATTCCTTCGTGGGGGAGGATGACTCTGGAGATTTGCAGAGGCACCGTCACCGCCGCCGCCGTTGGCGACCTGGCGTCGAGATCAATCCGGGTCGCGCTCGCGCGGTCGCTGCGTTGCGTGATGTTTCTTTCCATGAGGTAGGAGACGATGATTCGATCCACGGTGGAATGGACGGGGGCGGAGGGGTTTGGGCGGGGTGATTTCCGCGTCGGGCGTAACCGAACGCGTGGTTTCTGGTGTGCCGGGATTAAATTCGGGGTGGACTCCGGATGGCATGTGCCGGGTTCGGATGCGGGTTTGGCACCCCATACCCGCACCCGCCCCCAGACCGCTGGCGGGTACAGAGTTCAACCATACCCGCTACCACCGGGTTTGCGGGACCCGACGGGTACCCGCGAAAGTGCACAACGACAACAGGAGCGGAGACTGCTAAGGTTGGTGCCTTGGTGGAGGTCCAGGGGCAGGTCCACGGCGGCGCGGAGGGCCGCGAGGGCCCTGGCTTCGTCGGGGCCTTGGTCAGCGGCGGGAGCAAGAAGGTGTGGCTCACGTGGAGCAGCGGGAGGAGGATTGGAGGAAGAAGAGAAACGTGGGGCGGTGTGGCCGCGTGGGATTGGGATGGATCGATCTATTCTGTATCGATCTGTTCTGTGACTCTGCGAGAGGCTCGCCGCTCGCGTGGGTAAGGTGGCTGTCGTGGTGTGGGGATGGAAAAAGGATTAAAATAAACGGGGGCTAGGGCGTTGTGTGGATGGGAGGGAAAGTAGTTAGTTTTTTTTCCTACTCACTGACAGGTGGGGTCGTCGGGTATGCGGGTTAAAGGTACGTGGTACCCCCATACCCGTCTCCACTAGACCCGAGGGTTTAAATTTTCCCGTTAAGCACACCAAACCCTCCCCATTTAAGGCGGGTACCCGTGGGGTTTGCGGGTATCGGGTACCCATTATCATCCGGAGGCTGGACTGATCCATGCGGGTTGGTAGGGATTGAGACGCGTTCCCGCCGGGCTGGGCCTAACCGAACGAGGCCGTATTGGCCCGGCCCATGCGGAATCCTACTGCTACTGTGACTGTGAGCGAGCGGTCCCTCGTGCTCGCTTCAATACATAGGGCGACCCCCAGGTAGGGCAACGATGATCCGTGCGGCACCAGCGGTGGCGGTCATGAGTATTGCAGGCGATGTCCCCGGAGAAGGCTCTGAAGGGGAGGAGGTCTTCATCGACGACGATGACATAGGAAGGTCAATACTACCTATACAAGTACCATGTCATACACAGAAACAGCTTGTAGTCTCTCCTTAGTTCTGCTTGCTCCGTGCTTAATTTTTCCTTGCTCAGATCTCCCCGACCAAGACGATGATGACGAGCAGGACGAAGACATGATGGGTATGTGCCTTTTTTGTTACAGTATCTTTCATCTGTTTTAGTATAACTGTACTGGCACTGCTTACATGGTTAACTATTATGTTTGTGTCCGTTCTTACTTGAGAGCGATGATCTTAACGGAATAAGATACTGTCTTGTACTAGTGATGACTGAATATTGCCTTCTAAACTGAATCTTCTTGTAAATGAGCTCAGGCTTCTAGGGTACCTTTTTTATTAATTTTATATAAACCTTGGCACCATGCTATTTGTTATCTGGTTGTTCATTTTACGTGCAGTACACTTTAGACAATCTCAAGTTCTTTACCCCCTGACAGTATAATGTGCTAGTAATTCAAGTGCCCTTTAATTTATGTTGTTTCAGATGAGGTTGAGGATCATTCAGCATATGCATAGTTTGAGAACTAGGATTGGGTTTCGGTGGTGTGCTGCACCACCTCAGGATCTCTTTATATATGCGTAAGACAAGGTTACATGAAGTCTATTACAACTAGGAATCGTATACCGATTCAGACTCTAATACCGATTCTCAACACTCCCCCTCAATCTAAACTATTACATACAAGATTTAGATTGGACTTGAATCGGTCTGCATTTGTCGTGTGGCTGGTTTTGTGAACACGTCAGCCAACTGATCACTAGAAGAGATGAACCGAACCTCAAGTGCACCTGTAGCAACACGCTCTCGAACGAAGTGGAAATCAATCTCAATGTGCTTAGTTCGAGCGTGAAAGACTGGATTCGCCGTCAGGTAAGTAGCTCCAAGATTATCACACCATAAGATGGGTGTACGCTGCTGAGTCACACCAAGTTCCTTGAGTAAAGAATCTATCCATATTGCTTCAGCAGCACCATTTGCCAAAGCCTTATATTCAGTTTCGGTACTCGACCTCGAGACTGTGGGTTGCTTCTTTGAACTCCACGAGATTAGGTTTGGACCAACAAACACAGCAAATCCACTTGTGGAACGCCTATCATCCACATCACCTGCCCAGTCTGCATCTGTAAAAATACTAACTCCAACAGAGGAAGACTTGCGAATATGCAAACCAGTCTGCAGTGTCCCCTTGACATACCGCAAAATGCGCTTAACTGACTCCAATGAATGTCAGTCGGCTGGGATAGAAACTGACACACCTTGTTTACGCAAAAGAAATGTCTGGACGAGTAAGCGTCAAATACTGCAGTGCGCCGACAACACTACGATACCGGAAAGAATCATCAGCACCAAGCGGCGTACCTCTCTCACGGGCCAACTTCTCAGAAGCGTCAAGCGGTGTGGAGGTGGAATTACAATTCTCCATGTTGACTCGATGAAGAAGATCAAGCGCATACTTCCGTTGAGTCAACGTCATACCCCCTGAATTGTAAGAGGCCTCCAATCCAAGGAAGTAGTCCAACAGACCCAAATCCTTAATAGGAAAACTGTCCGAGAGAGAACGCACCAGACCATCAACAGCCTCCGGAGTAGAGCCAGCAATGACAATATCATCAACATATACCAACATGTATATGTCAACCCCGTCACGAGAAAATATGAACAAGGACGTATCAGCCTTGGACGAGACAAAACCAAGCTGATGAAGAAGCTGACTCAAACGATCATACCACGCACGGGGTGACTGCTTCAGACCATAGATAGACCGCTGAAGCTTGCAGACATGAGAAGGGAAACGAGCATCCTCAAAACCTGGCGGTTGCTGCATATAGACATCTTCAGTCAGAAAACCATGAAGGAAAGCATTACTGACGTCAACCTGCCGGAGATTCCACCCGCGAGACACGCAAGTGAGAGCACGAGGCGAACAGTAGCCGGCTTCACAACTGGGCTGAACGTTGTCACCATAATCTATCCCGTGTTGTTGAGTAAATCCACGTGCAACTAGCCGGGCTTTGTGCTTATCAATAGACCCGTCTGGACGATGTTTAGTCTTGAAAATCCATTTGCTACCAACAATGTTGACGCCGGGAGGACGAGAACCAAGACCCAAGTGTTGGTCTGCAAGAGAGCCGCAACTCGTCGGACATGGCTGCATGCCACGCCGGTTCAAGCAACGCCTCACGGTGAGACACAGGAGCGGCAAAAAATGCCCGACAACGTGGATCATACTTCACGGTACCATCCTTGAACTCTTTTTCTTTCCTCATATTGTCACGCAGCCGAGTCACCATTGTATGCACTGGAGCAGAAGCAGCAAGAGTCGGAACAGCCGATGGTACCGCGACCGACGAATCGTCGGCAGGAGGCGATACGGGCTGTCTGGTGACGCTAGCTGGGTCACATGGGCTGATTCGGCAGGAGCTGTTGCACCCTGGGACGAGGCTGCCTGGGATGCGTCCATGCAGGACGAGGACTCCTGGGACGGCGTGCCATGCATGGCCACACCATGCAGATCAATACGTGAATCAGCTTCAATACGTTGATCATACAATCAGAAATCTCAGTCTGTTCCTGAAACGAAGAATCAACACTTGGAGCAGGCAGGTTAGTAGACAAATGGACAGGTCATATTTGCGTATTGGCTCACTCGTAACCGGTTCATCGGCTGGAAAAGTGATAGAATCTGCAAGAGTGGACACATCAACCGTCACACGGGAGTGGAAAAGGGAAACACAGTTTCGTCAAAAACTACATCACGAGATATGTAGATGCGTCCCGTGGAGCGATCCAAACACTTGTACCCTTTATGCATCGGACTATAGCCTAGAAACACACAAGCCTTAGAGCGGAATTCAAGTTTATGGGAATTATACTTGCGAAGACTAGGCCAACAAGCGCACCCGAAGATGCGGAGGAAAGAGTAGTTTGGCTGGATACGAAGGAGCCTATAGAGAGGTGTTTCCTTGTTGATAACTGGCGTAGGCATTCGATTGATGAGATAACACGCCGTGAGAAAAGCTCATCCCAATAATGAAGGGGAAGGCTAGAGTGAGCTAGGAGGGCAAGTCCAGTTTCTACCAAATGCCGATGTTTGCGCTCGGCAATACCGTTTTGTTGTGACGTATGCGGGCATGACACGCGGTGGGACACGCCCGTGCGCTGAAATAGCGAGCTATTTTTTGGTACTCACCCCTCCGTCAGATTGAACTGCTTTGATCTTAGCGTTCAGAAGGCGCTCAACATGAGTCTGAAAGGCATAGAAGACCTGCTCTACATCAGACTTATGCTTAAGGAGATAAATCCAACAAAACCGAGAGTAGTCATCCACAAAACTAACATAGTACTTGTACCCCCAGAAGAAGTACGAGCAGGACCCCAAACATCGGAGTGAACTAACTCAAGAGGCAAGGTAGTGACACGAGAGGAAGCAGTGTAAGGCAATTGGTGACTTTTAGCACGCTGACAAGCATCACAAACTAAAGATAAATTGTCTGAAGAGGTACACGAAAGCTCATTTGTTTTAACAATAGAGTGCACTACATTATTGGAGGGATGACCGAGACGTTGGTGCCATTGCGTAGGAGTGACTTTGACACTAGCGGATGCATGGGGAGAGGACGACGACGCCTTGCAGAACGGAACGGGGTAGAGTCCATCTTGACTCCTACCGTGAAGAATTACTCTCTTAGTGGCCTTGTCCTTAACACAGAAAAAATGACGGTGAAATTCAACAAACACGTCATTATCGGAAACGAGACGGTAAACGGAAAGGAGATTTTGACGAATATTGGGAACATGAAGAACATCTTGCAAACGAAGGGATGAACCGATTAAATTCGAGTGGCCAATATGCGAAATAGACAAACCTGATCCGTTGGCCACTTGCACTTGATCCTTCCCATTGTACCGCTTGTGGACTTGAAGTCGTTCTAGATCGCTCGTGAAGTGATCTGTAGCCCCCGTGTCCATGATCCAGGGGTTGTGGTCGTTGGCGTTTGTGCTGGTAGAGGCGGAGTTACCGGAGCGCTGGTACTCCTGATTGTAGCGATTTCGACAGTCTGTCGCCTCGTGTCCCCAATTGCCACATATCTGGCAACGAGGTCTCCAGCGGCGTCCACCGCCGCCAGCATTGCGACCATTGCTGCCGCCACCACCATTGCGGTTTCCACCGCTGTTGCCACCGTTACGGCCATTGCCGCCGTCAATTGCGGCCATTGCCGTAGTTGTTGGCGTTGCCGTATCCGCCGCCGTTGCCGTACCCGCCGATGGGACGGCCTTGCCCCTGCTGTCGCTGGGACGATTTCCACCCTGGTAGGGTGTGCCTCCGCCTTGACTTCCACCCTGGTAGGGCGCCCCCGCCTGGCCTGGGAGCGTTGCCGTAGGGAACATGACGTGATGCAGCGTTGGCCGAGGAAACCCAGCCCTCGGCTTGGGCTTGCTGCGCCTGTAGCGCCTCGAACGACAGGATGTGCGCGTAGAAGTCGGTGTAGGGAACCGACTTGTTGCCTACGGTGAGGGAGGCGGCGATGGAGTTGAACGCCGACCCGAGCCCGGTGATGATGTAGTCGACAAGCTCGTCGTCGGAGATGGGCGAGCCGGCGGCCGCCATGGCGTCACTCAGCGCCTTCATCTTGTGCATGTACACAGCCGCGGACAAGTCATCCTTCCGTAGCGACTGGAGCGGCGGGGAAGTGGCGCACGTTTGCGCGGCTCTGGGCGCCGAATGGCGTGGACGGCTTCCCACACGTTCGCCGCGGTCTTGCAGCCAATGAGCTGGGCTGCGATATCCTCATCCATCGATCCGAGGAGGAGGCCGAGGACCTTCTGGTCCTGAATCCACCAGCGCTGATACGCCGGGTTAGGGACGGACACGGCCTTGTCGCCGGTGCCCTCCGTTTGCATCTTCGCCGGAGCGGCCATAGACCCGTCGAGGTAGACATGGAGATTAGCTCCCGAGAGGTTGGGCAAAGCTAGCCCTCTCCATAAGGTGAAGTTGGTGCTGTTCAAACGTACGGGGATAGTTGGCATGGCCATGACGCCGGCGGAAGAGATCAAGGAGCCAGCAGCTTCTGCTATCTGAAGCGCGGTTGTACTCATCGTGGACGGAAGACTCGCTCGCACGGCAGAAGGAACTCGCTCGCCGGCGGACAGAACTCGCTCGGCGGATCGGACGGCTCGCTCGGCGGAAGACTCGATCGGTGCTCTGATACCAAGTTTGAGAACTAGGATTGGGTTTCGGTGGTGTGCTGCACCACCTCAGGATCTCTTTATATATGCGTAAGACAAGGTTACATGAAGTCTATTACAACTAGGAATCGTATACCGATTCAGACTCTAATACCGATTCTCAACATGCATTTCATGGGCATACAGGCAAGATCTCGTTGAACGAACTAGCTTAAAATGTCTTGTGACTATGATTTATTGTTTGCACTTATACGTTTGATACACCATGCAATTTATCGTCTCTTGTATCATTCGCTTCCAGAGTATATTTTGCATTGAAAATCACATATATTAATACCTGCTCTTCATATTTTGGGTACAGATGAGGTATTTGCTGCTGCGTGCAGTCCTGTAGATGCATCACTTGTTGTTTCTGGAGGTAAAGATGACAGAGGGTTTCTTTGGAGGATTGGATCTGCAGAGGATGTTCAAGAGCTGCCTGGTATGGTTGACTCATTTTCTTAGTCTAATTGGGAATTCCTTAGTCGATTTGTGCATGTAAATGTTTCTCGGGACTTTCCCTATGCTAATCACTTTCACTATTAGTTCTTCAATGTGCTGTTTCTATTTCTGTTAGCTATAACTCCAAACGTATTATTGATATATTGCAGCAAGTCTTCTTCTTTGTTTTTTTAGGAAAATCTTTATATATATATGTTCCTGTTCCATCGGCTTTTGTACCTTGATTTACGGATGCATCCCTAGAATTGTCTATGAAGCTTATATAATATCTGTTGCCGATACAGGACATAACGATACTGTCAGCACTGTGGCTTTCAGTTCAGATGGGAAATTAGTGGCTTGTGGAAGTATGGATGGACAGATTAATGTATGGAATACAGCACGAACACTTCAGGGAACCCTTGAGGGCTTTGAGGTGAGATGATGCTGATCACTTTAATCCGTTTAGCTGAACATACCTCCTAACTGTTTCAATTGCAAAATCCGTGTTTCCTGCTGTTAAACTGTATATAGGTACTCGATGATTAATTATATGCCTCTGGTTTTGTAGTGGCTTAAATGGCATCTGCGAAGTGTGGAATGCGGACCTCAATGCCTTTGTGAATACATTTGCTGGCCACAGTAACACAGTGACATGTGGTGATTTTACACCTGATGGTACTGAGTAATTTTCTCTAATGCTATTTAATTTGATATATGTTAACGTTATGAAGCTTCCTCTTTGATAGATTGGACAGGTATGGAGGACATGGGCTCCCGCGACCCATCAGGCGACTCAGGCGACGGCGTGCAGGCGGCGCGTCTAGCCGGTCGTTTCTGGGTTTGCTCGTCGGAGAGCTCGGAGGAGGATGAAGTCGTGGTCTCCCGGCCTCCTCAGTGAGATCCTGGTCTTGGGAATACCGTTGTCGAACACCGGAGGAGAGACCACGTCGGGATCTTCGCAAGGAGAAGAAGAAGAAGACGATCAAGCGCAGTCTAAGGGCTTGGGCGGCCACGAAACTCACCGTCTCGCCCTCAGCGCTGCTAAGTCCTAACGCTCGTCCTACGTTGAGCTGTGTTGCAGATCCTTCGGCGATCAAGCTCCCGGTGCTGCAACCCACGACGTTCACGCTGGAAGATGTCCTCGACGCCGCCAGCTGGACGATTGTACAACGCAAAAAGAAGAAGAAGAAGGTGGCATCAACCATGGCGAGCAACTCTTCTTCATCCGGGCAAGACGGTCACCGGCGTCGAGCGGTGGTTTTTTTTTTAGAAATGGGGTGAAGCCCCGGCCTCTGCATCGAGTGATGCACATAGCCATTTATTAACAAAACAAACGAGTATCGAGTATCAACTTATTACAACTCAGCGATCACACAAGGTTGAGACATGAATCAACCATCGAAATAGTAACATAGTTTGAACTACAAAAGTCGACTAGTATGCTGCCACGTATGTCGGGAGAAAAACTCTTATGCCACCAACAGGAGTCGAGCGCATCCAGAAACCATAAGCTCCCACTGGTCCGAAGAAAGCAAGGTAGCCCATAACTGGATCCAGTAAGTCGCCATATTGATAACCTGTAAGACATGAAAAGTTGTTTTCCTGTTAAAGACAATATTATTCCTACAGTTCCATATAGACCAACATATCGCTGAAACGCCAATACGAATCCTAGCTTTGGTCTTTTATCAATCCCATTCAACCAATTTCCAAACATATTGGAAACATTTGTGGGTGGAGGGATGTTGTATGTACAAAAAACTACACGCCATATTAATCGAGCAAAAGGACACAAGATGAATAAATGATCTATAGACTCCTCACATCCACAAAAAGAGCATTTAGTACATCCGTGCCAGTTTCTTTGATTAAGTTATCTTTTGTGGGCAAGACCTTCCTATTGAGGAACCACATAAAAATCTTGATTTTGAGAGGAATTTTTAATTTCCACAAGTATTTACGCAAAAATCTGGTATGTCCATTCATCAAATCCTCATACATGGATTTTACCGTAAATACTCCATTGGTTGTAAGTTTCCACACAAAAGTATCACTAGTATCCGTCAAATTAATATCCATCAAACGAAGACATAAGTGTGACCATGCATCCCACCGATCTCCAATCAAAGCCCTCCTAAAACTCATATTTAAAGGTGGCGCCCCGTATAAAACATCATGCACCAGAACATTTTTTTTTTGCACAATGTTGTATAATGATGGATATTGTTAACACACGTATCTTCCCAAAACCTGGTACCTTTCCCGTTTTCTTTTTGAAGAAGCCTCTATTAAAGAACTCCTCTTTAACTCTCATGAGGCTTTCCAAAAAGGTAAATCAGTTGGGCTAACTTCCACTTGTGCTAACGTCTTAGTACTTAAGTATTTATTTCGAAGTAGTTCTTGCCAAAGTCCATCTTCATTCAAAAGCTTAAACAACCATTTGCTGAGTAAGCATTTGTTTTTTAGTTCTAACACCTCAATGCCGAGACCTCCTTGGTCTTTCGGGCGACATACAATGTTCCATTGAGTTAACCGATACTTCTTTTTATTCTCATCGCTTTGCCAAAAGAAACATGATCTATAAAAATCAAGTCTTTTCTGTACCCCTTTAGGTATTTCCAGAAAGACAGCATGAACATCGGTAAACTAGTTAACACAGAATTTATAAGGACAAGACGATCTCCATGAGAGTAACTTGCCCCTCCAGCATCCCAATTTGCCTTCAAACCGACACTCTACTGGATTCCATTCTGCATTACGTAATTTTCTATAATGGATGGGCGCACCTAGGTATTTGAAAGGTAGGGAGCCAGACTCACATCCGAAAATATGCTTGTACTGCTCTTCAACCTCATTTGCCTTACCAAAACAAAAATCTCACTCTTGTGGAAATTTATCTTTAAACCGGAAAGTTGCTCAAAAGTACAAAGTATTAACTTCATATTGATCGCTTTATCTAAATCATGTTCCATGAACAGAATAGTGTCGTCCGCATACTGCAGTATTGATACCCCTCCCTCAACCAAATGAGGAATGAGGCCTCCTACTTGGCCATCTGCCTTTGCCCTTGCAATTAGTATGGCCAACATATCTGCAACAATATTAAATAGCATCGGGGACAGAGGATCTCCTTGTCTAAGTCCCTTTTTTGTCTGGAAATAATGACCAATGTCATCATTTACACGGATCCTGACACTTCCTCCTTTAACAAACTGCATAATCCAATCACACCATTTTTGTGTAAAGCCTTTCATGCGTCAGGCTTGTAATAGGAAAGGCCACTTAACCTTATCATTCGCCTTCTCAAAATCAATTTTAAACAGAACCCCATCCATTTACTTCCTCTGAAGTTCATGTATGGTTTCATGGAGGATCACAACCCCCTCAAGGATGTGTCGACCAGGCATGAAAGCCGACTGCGTAGGTCTAATAACCTTATGGGCTATCCCAGTAATGCGATAGTACATACTTTTGTAAAAAATTGAAACTGACATTGAGAAGACATATAGGTCTATATTGTTGAATATAAACCGCATTTTTCTTTCTTAGGCAGCAGGGTGATCACGCCGAAGTTCAGTTTATAAAGAGGCATTTCCCCCTCTTGAAACTGAGCAAACATAGCCATCAAATCATCCTTAATTATGCCCCAGAAATTTTTATAAATTCAGCTGGAAAACCGTCAGGGCCCCGACGCCTTGTTCGTCTCCATTTGCGAAATTGCCTCTAATACTTCCTTCTCAGTGAAGTTAGCAGTTAGGATTTCGTTTTCCTCAACGGAAAGTTGCGGTATGTCTTGCGCTAACTTTCATCTAACAAGACGTTACTCGGTGCCGATGCGCCAAATAACTTCTTAATATTCCGTAATATATACCTTTAGATTTTCATCTCCCATAATGGTTCCCTCGTCTTGCTCTAATTGGAAAATTTTCTTTTTTCTATGTTTACCATTAGCAATAAGATGAAAATATTTCGTATTATTTCCACCTTCTCGCACATGTTTCACCTTGGCACGTTGTGCCCATTTTGTTTCTTCATCTCGACGCAGGCTACTAATTCGATCATTAGCCTCCCG
>CAMZMU010000107.1:32432217-32509765 GCA_947311845.1 Poa pratensis | reverse complement strand
AAGTCTAAATAATGGTGAAAGGCAGCTTTTGGAATAGTGGAGGGTTTAGGGATACGGCAAAACACATGGTAGTTTCGGACACAATTAGAGAATTCAAGCTTGATTTCTTTGCCGTGCTAGAAACCGGTAGAGATAATTTTAGTGCACCTTTCTTAAGAAACTTGGCAAGGGGTTTCGACTATATTTGGTATTGTTTACCTCCACAAGGGAGGTCAGGAGGAATTTTAGTTGGTTTTAATGCACAAACAATTAAGGTTAAAAATATTACCCCGGGGGATAGATGTGTAAAGTTTCATTTAGTCTCTCGTTTTGATAATTTCGAGTGGGTTTTGGTTGCTTATTATGGTGCGGCTCAAGATGCACAAAAGGGTGAATTTTTGGCTGAGCTGGTTCGTATCTGTGAAGGTGAAACTCTACCAATTTTGGTTGGTGGTGATTTCAATATAATCAGGAGACAAAGTGAAAAAAAAATGACAATTTTAACGACCGATGGCCTTTCATTTTCAATGCAATCATCGAAAGCCTTGACCTAAGAGAAATAGATCTCTCAGGCACACAATATACTTGGGCAAACCGTAAACCCCACCCTACTTATGAAAAATTATATAGAATTCTGGCAAGTGTGTCCTGGGAACAGAAAATTTCCGTTGGTGAGTGTTAGAGCTTTAACAAGAGCGGGCTCCGACCACACACCGTTGCTTATTGACTTAGGGGAACAAGCTCACCTGGGGAATAAAGCACATTTTTTCTTTTGAGCTCTCTTGGTTAAAGAAAGAAGGCTTTGCCGAGATGGTTGCCAAAGAGTGGTCTTCAGTTTCGGCTAGTAACACACCAATGGAGAAATGGCAAAACAAGATTCGCCATTTACGGGCTTTTCTCCGAGGTTGGGCCAAAAATATTAGTAGTATTTATAAGAAAGAGAAAGAAAGACTTCTCAGTCTTATTGATTTACTTGATGTTAAAGCCGAAACCATACCTTTAAATGCTAACGAGAGGGAGGCCCTTAGGAAGGCAAACCAAGATTTAGATACCCAAAGAAGAGACGAAGAGGCTAAGTGGGCACAAAAGCAAAGGTTAAACATATTCAGGAAAGGGGTGATAACACTAAGTATTTTCATTTAATTGCGAATGGGAAACATAGACAGAAACGAATCTTTCAGCTAGAGCAAGAGGAAGGAACAATTATAGGGCAAGAAAATATAAAAAATTATATAACGACTTTCTACAAGAAACTTTTTGGAAACTCGGATCAGCATTCAGTCACACTAGTGGAGAATCAGATTGCTGACATTCCCAAAATTTCAAGAGAGGAGAATGAGATCCTTACAGCCGACTTTACAGAAAAGGAGGTGTACGATGCCATAATGCAAATGAAGAAGAACAAAGCGCCTGGACCAGATGGGTTCCCCGCTGAGTTTTATCAAAAATTCTGGGGTACTATTAAATTTGATTTGATGAACTTGTTTAAAGCTTTTCAGCTTGGGGAATTGCCGTTATTCCATCTTAACTACGGTAATATCATTTTACTACCAAAATAGAAAATGCTATCCAGATTCAGCAATATCGACCTATTTGCCTACTTAATGTTAGTTTCAAGATTTTCACCAAGGTGGGAACAAATAGAATTACTGAAGTGGCGAATAAGGTGATCAGGCCAACTCATACGGCTTTTATGCCCGGCAGACATATCCTTGAGGGAGTGCTAATTCTTCACGAAACAATCCATGAACTTCATAGGAAGAAAATGGATGGGGTTTTACTAAAAATTGACTTTGAGAAAGCATATGATAAAGTTCAATGGCCTTTCCTACAACAAGTGTTGCGAATGAAAGGGTTTGATCCTAAATTGTGTAAATGGATAGAACAATTTGTCAGCCGAGGGAGTGTGGGTATCAAAGTAAATGATGATCTAGGCCACTATTTTCAAACACAAAAAGGTTTAAGACAGGGTGATCCTATGTCTCCGATTTTGTTCAATATTGTCGCTGATATGCTGGCTATTATGATTGCAAGAGCCAAGGAAGATGGTCAGGTGGACGGACTGATACCTCACTTAGTAGAAGGGGTATCTATCCCTCAGTATGCTGATGACACGATCTTGTTTATGGAACACGACATAGAAAAGGCTCTTAACATGAAGCTTATCCTGTGCATCTTTGAACAATTATCCGGTTTAAAAATAAATTTCTACAAAAGCGAGATATTTTGTTTCGGGAAAGCCAGGGAAGTTGAGGATCAATATAGGCTGCTTTTCGGGTGTGAATCTGGGTCCTATCCATTCAAGTATTTGGGTATCCCGATCCATTTCCGTAGATTAAAAAATAGTGAATGGAAAATGATAGAAGATCATTTTGAGAAAAAGCTAGCGAGTTGGGCTGGTAAATTACTATCTTATGGTGATTGTTTAATTCTGATTAATTCGGTTCTAACAAGCCTGCCTATGTTTATGTTATCCTTCTTTGAAGTACCCATAGGGGTTCGGAAAAGACTGGATTATTTTAGGTCTAGGTTTTTTTAGCAAAGTGATGGTCATAAACGAAAGTATAGACTAACTAAATGGAATATAATGTGCCGACCAATAGAGGTTCTGGAGATTAAAAATAAAGCTTTACTGAGCAATTGGTTGTTCAAAATTTTGTCTGCGGATGGTGGTGTTTGGTATGAGCTAATTCACAATAAATATTTACATTCAAAGTCTTTATCTCAAGTGCAAAGTAAACCAACTGACTCACATTTTTGGAAGGGGTTAATGAAAGTCAAAGATGACTTTTTTGAACGTGGGTCTTTTGTGGTAGGGAACGGGGAGAAAACCCGGTTCTGGGAAGATACTTGGCTTGGGGACAAGCCCCTTGCTAGCCAATATCCATCCCTTTATAACATTGTCCATCAGAAACAAGTTTCGGTGGCTGATGTTCTCTCTCAGGCGCCCCCTCCAAACTTAAGTTTCAGGAGGGTGTTGTCGGGGGATAAGTGGACAAAATGGTTGCATTTGGTAGAACGTCTTATGCAAATTAACCTTACAAATCAAAATGATGTCTTTAAGTGAGGACTCACCAGTTCTGGTGTTTTTATGGTTAAATCTCTGTATTTAGATTTCATGAGTGATCATACAACATTTATTCGTAAATATATATGGAAAATGAAAGTACCTCTAAAAATCAAGATTTTTATGTGGTTCCTATATCGTAAGGCAATTCTCACAAAGGACAATTTAGCAAAACGCAACTGGGATGGATGCAAAAAATGTTGTTTTTGTGATCAAGAAGAAACAATCCAACATTTATTATTTTCTTGTCCACTTGCAAAAATGACTTGGCGCATTGTGCATATGGCTTTCAATATTAAACCACCAAATGATATAAGAAATTTATTTGGCAATTGGTTACAGGGTGTATCCAAACAGAGAAGGTTCAAATCCGAGTTGGTGTTTGCGCCGTGCTCTAGGCCTTGTGGAACATCCGCAATGACTATATTTTTAACAGAGCAAAGAAAACTTCATTTATGCAGGTTATCCCGATGGCTACTCATTGGATCCGTACGTGGTCCTACCTACAATCAATGGAAAAGCGAGGCGCAATGAATTTTGGGTGCAGCCGCCTGGAATCGGTCACGTCGGATCTATTTTCCCAGTGCAGCTGGCGTTCTGATTTGAGCATAACATGTTGATGCAGAGTCATTCCCTGTTGTCCTTCCTTTTAAGTGGTTGATTCATGTTGCCACTTTATGCGATCATTGATGTAATTCGGATGTAAGGATAACTGAGTTTTAATAATAATAATAATAATAAAGCCGCATGCATCAATCTGTGTATTTATGGATCATTGATGTAATTCGGATGTAAGGATCATTGATGTAATTCGGATGTAAGGATAACTTATGGATCATGGTGTATTTAATATTTCTGCTACTAACTTGTGTTCTAAGTTAATGTCAGTGAAACTAGAAGTTGATCATAAATGTAAATAACATAATGACTTCTATGATGGTTTAACATCTTAGATCCATTTTCACCAGCTTACTTGATGTTCAGATCCCCGATGTAGCATACCCTTTTTTAGCTAATTCACATGTTTCCTTTTGAAGGTAAGCTTATTTGTAGCGGATCAGATGATGCAACACTAAGGATATGGGACCGTAAAAGTGCACACTGCAGACATGTTGTTCGAGGTAAATTATTGTCTATGTTGCAATTACCATATATTCATATGGTTGTTTTTCTGTGTTCTCTGTTAACCTGAATATTATTATCTGACCGTTTTACCGCCATCCAGGTCATGGTTATCATACTCAAGGACTGACATGTTTAGCTATTACATGGGACTCCCAATCAATTGTTAGTGGCTCTCAGGATAGTTATGTGCACATCGTGAGCATAAAATCAGGCCAGGTGGGCGTATGTCGTGATTTTGCACTATTTTTTTAATAAAAAGGTTCATGAGTCACTCCCATACATGCTGAATGAGTTTTGAATCCTTCTCATCCAAGTTGGCTTACAATGGAAAGTATTTGATGCAGTTTATGGCTCTACTTTTTTTTTTTTGCATTGTAGATCATGTAAAATAAAAAAAATTATTGATCACCTTATTTTGCTTGTAGTGATTCCTGCAGAGTTTTTGTTTTTGAGATACTGTAGGATTTGTTTTCTTAGGATAGTCGCATACTCAGTTGGTAGTTTTTAAACTTTTAGAAGCATGTGCCATTGTTTTGCATCTACTCCCTCCGTTCACAAAAAGATGTCTCAACTAACTTCAAATTTAGATTTATCTACACACTAAATTATGTCTAGATACATCCAAATTTGGAGTTGGTTGAGACATCCTTTTGTGAACGGAGGGAGTAACTCTGAAGGTAAGATCTGATTTGTGTGTAACAAGTTTTGTTGGTTGCTTTTGCAGGTTGTCGGTTCATTAGTTGGCCACACTAATTCCGTCGAGTGCATTGGCATCTCACCGAGGTACTTTTTCGTGATATGTTCTTGGAATGTTGGAGTCTGTATGATAGATCTGTTGCACAATACATATGGCCTTCCTATTGACCTAGCTAGCTTCACCCCTGTTCTCTGCAGGTACAACTGGGTGGCTACATGGAGCATGGATCAGACTCTCATCATCTGGGACCTCACTCACCAAGCAATTCGATCCATTTGTGAGCATGATGTGGGTGTAGAAATCAGTTGACCTTTATGGTTCTCTTGTATTTTTATGTCTCATTGAACTTATTGTTGTTGGTGGTGTTTGACAAGCAGGACGGCGTGACTTGCCTGGCGTGGATAGGTTCGTCGAGGTATGTAGCGTCAGGATGCATCGACGGCACAATGCGCATCTGGGACAACCTCTCTGGGGAGCTGGCTCGCATTCTGAGCGGGCACCGTGATGCCGTGCAGTCGCTGGCCATCTCCGCTGATTGCAACTCCATTGTCTCGGTCTCCTCGGATAAGTTTGCCTGCGTCTTTGACATATCCATGTTCAAGTAAAAATATCAAGTAAGGGGAGGGGATGGCGGCTGCACAACTAAGGTGAGGAGAGGAGGAGCTCCCCCTAGTCTCATCGTCCTTCCTCAACGTTGACGTTGCCATGGAGCCCAGACCGAAAACCTAGTCGGTTGACCAAATCTCCTGTGTAGAGATACATGTAGGCTACACTAGCGTAAATCAAAAAATTTATCACGTAAACCCAAAATACTGCAGTTATAGATCATGTGATTACTAGTAGATGTGCGGTTGCGGGTCTGGGCAGGGTAGTCGTACAATCCTCCTCGTCCATCTCGCTCCCATGAACAACCCCCCTCTTTTGGCTTGTCTAAACGCTACAGATACATCGCTTCTAAGGTATACACAAGTACGAAAGTGGAAGCGATGCACGTCGGACCGCTAGATCTACGCGGACGAGTAGAGCGTGCAAGAGGCGGTGGATACGGTGGAGGGTGGTGTGGAATGAATAGCCCTAAATGACCGAGACCTCTTCTTCATTTTATAGATCTCCCCATAATTGGCTGCTACAATCTCATGAGGACTCCAAAGTCGATGATGCGGCTGCACGAGGGGCCGCAACGGCCAGTGGTCAGCGACACGATGCTAACTTGGCTCACGTGGGTCTTGCGCCTGGGGAAACTCGACGGGTGGTGCAACATGTCCCGATAGATGGCGGTATCGTCCGCATGCTCAGCATGTCCTCCCGGGGTCGACATTGAATGGGCCACTGCTTTTGGGAAGAGGTGGATAGCCAATTTTTTTGAAACATTTGGTGGCTCTTACTTATACTGATAGAAGGGAGAAGAAGGGATAAATGAAATTATTGGTTCATGGATCTTACATCCAAATTTATTCGATTAATGGATCAACCACCCATTTTACGAAAAGGGGGAGTGTGGCCTTATTCAAATTTAAAGCCCTTCGTAAACTTCAACCAGTTCTATGCTTCAATATAATTTTCCAGAGTAAGGATTGTAGATTGTTCAAGTGCTCAGTCAAACCAAGATTCCATTACATCCTAATTACCCTATAAAATGTCATGTTCTTCTCGGTTGGAATTAGTACCGAGAGTTTATTACCTCAGAGAAATCCAATGAATAAACATAAAAGCAGTAATATAAGAAGAGAAAGTAACATAATATTTCCCATTTCGCACTGATAGGGAAAATTGTTTTTAGACCAAAACAAGGTACTGAAGCATACTATTGTATTTCTTGTATTACCTTGAGTTTTTGGATATATTTTGTGGAACAAAAGAAACTCCACTCTTTGTCGATAAAACGAAATCCTCTTGACTCCTTTGAGTATCTCCCCACATATGGATATTGAATATAAGAAACCCTCTTTAGTGGTACTGCAATTTTGAAAGTAAACGCGCAAATACCTACCAAATGTATGTAAATATACCCTAAAATACTCCAGTAAAAGAGGCCATTAGTTTAAAAATGGACGGCTACAACCAACTATTACTAAGAATCTCATTTTTTGGACCAAAAGCACACACGAAGTGGAATACCGCAAAGAGAAAGTATACCCCACTAATACTAGTTCTTGTAATTGGAATGTATTTTCTAAAACCTCGCATTAAAAGCATAAATCTGATTCATATCTGGTGAACATCTAACCAGAGATTTCATTGAATGAACAAATGATGCGGATCTGAAGAACAATAAATCTCTTGAATAAGCATGACTGATTTGAAGTAAAACAGCTTGTAACAATCACGACATTGGCCTGACCTCACCGTGGCTCGAAAGGGATCATTGTCTGCCGACGAGGCATTCCGTTTTCGTGGACAAACGCGTTTGGCAGCTGTGTTGCACTTGGACCGGCCCAGTACAAGTTATTACTCCATGCTACTATGCTAGTGTAAAGTGTGTGGAGGTTGAGCCACAGTGTGTAGTGTGTACATGTTTTCGTCGCACATCAAGCGCGCTGGTCTACTCCGGCGGCGCCTATCCAGGCAAGTACTCAGGCAGCTACGAGCTTTTGAGCTCCGTGACGAAACACTGGTTTGCGGCTAGCTTTACCTCGCGGCTCTCAAACAAGAGATGACCAGAATGATGGACGCTGCCAAAACCACAACTGTCTGCTTGCGTGGGAAGCGAAATCTTGTAGCGGTGCGTGTATGCATGACCCGTAGGAGTCGGAGGAGTATCAGAGTACAGAGAATATGCAATGGTCACATGATCTGGTACTTGCTGCATAAGCAATACCATAAAAATAAATTCCAATCTCAAGTGGAAGTACACATCAAAACTTCAACCAACAAAATCAGCCGGACATATCAAAATGAACGGTTGTGGAACATATTGTTCATGGGATGCATGGCTGTGAGATTGGGAGGGGGAATAACAAAGAGAGGGAGAGGAGAAAGTAAGAAGGCCACAGAAATATGTCGATCATGGAACAGGCAGAGATTAGGGAATGATAGAGGAAGATGGTAGTATAGTACATATGGGGAGGATGGAGCATTGGAGTCGGACTTCCATGAGAGGCAAGGGGGAAGCAGTGGCGGAGCCAACCGGAAAATCATGTGGGGTCAAAGCGCCTAGATAGCCAAAAGTTGTACATAAATATAGATAAATTGAAGGGGTTTCAAAAAAGCTATGGGGTCAGCTGACCCTGAAGCTAATACATAGCCACTCGGGGGAAGGTCTTGAGTTATTGATGTGCACTCGCGCCTAGGCGCATGACCACTGAGGGTGAACCGGCGGAGGCATACGCTACATAGTGTAGCCTCGCTAGCGTCCGAACATGATATGCAGGGTGTGTGAAAGAAGAGGAAGATGCATGAATTGGGGGTTGAGAAGAAGAAGTAAAAATAGGGTTGTAGCACATAAAGGGGAAAAGATTGAGGAACATAACAGTGGAGTAGTGGGATGGTTTTATTAATCTTATTACATGACATGCATTGCAGTGGAACAAAGAAAATTAGTCATGGGAGACACAATTTGCTGGTGTGGTAGATTTAGTGAGGTTGGTGGCTACAGCTAAGAGAATTAGGGTAAGGTGAAATCCACTTTTGGCACCCGGTTGAATATGCACCCGGTATTTAAAAAACACATTCTGAAATTTTAAAAATAATACGAAATAAAATTCCATGTATACAATTCCACATTCTATGTGTTCACAATGTCATTTAGCGAAAAATCATTATTTTTTGTGGCCTACGTACGGAACATAAAAAACATCTTGTGAAAGTCTAATTTTAGCATTTACAAAATGCCACAAAAAATGTTGTTTTTTCATGAAACGATTGGCTGAACACATAGGATTTAAGATCTATGTGCATATTTAGCAATTGTTTGACATTTTGATATGGATTTAAAATGCATTTTAAATACTGGATGCATATGCACCCAGGAGCCAAAATGCCTCCCTCGATTAGTGGGTACTTCCAATTTAGTTATACTAGATAGCAACTGAACAAAAAAAAAGAAATACAATGCTTAAAAATAAAAAGATTGAGCTTTAACTATGTGTGAAAAATGTAAAATCGTTAGACTATATTTACGTTGACATAAAACAATAATTTAACTTTGTAAAACTGTAGCAAACTACAAAAAGTGATATATGTACAACATTAAACTTGCACTTTCTGTAGCGTTTAAAAAACTTGACGTCACCGTCTCGACGATATGTGCACAAACAAGCGAAAGACATGTTTCAGCATGCCACATAGGATACATTATCAGGTGAAGAAAAAAGAATGTTGAAAAAAGTCCGACTTTTTTTAGTTAATAGATGATCTTTTAACCTCTCTCACCACATATTTAGGGATATTTATTTAGTAGAGATAAGACTAAAATAGCCTATTATATTATATAATTTTTTCATATTTAAATTATGTGGCGGGTACAAGATAAGACCGTTTTATCGATTGTATATTTTATATTGTACTCATGTCTCGAAATACGTACTCAGCGTGGCTTCTTTCTTCGTCATAGTAGACTACTAAATCACATGTCATGCTGCACGATTTGGTGGTACATATATTTTTAAAATATGTATGGACATGGTATTTGAAAAAATCCCAAACAGGTTGCAGATATTTCTTAGGAATATGTACGTTTTTGCATGTCAAATTGGGAGAATCTTTGTGTTGATTTGCGACTCCTATATATGGTGATGTAGTTGTCAATCAAATGGTATTCATAATCTCTATCTCACATATGTGTATTTATTGTTACAACTCAATATTGTGTTCCGACAATGAATTGCTTAGAACCCCAATAATCAACGGCAGGCAGAAAGTCAAAACAATCGTGCACTTGCTTAGAACGATCGAAAGAGCAGCTCAGAGCTATGCAATGCATGCATCTGGCTGGCTCAATGGTCGTGCTTATCCTGTACAAGCGGTAATAATTAAGGAACACATCCATGGAAAGGACTATCTGAACACCGATGCTGAAGCTGATTTTTTTTTTTTTGAAATGATGCTGAAGCTGATTGGTCATCATGCAGAAGTAGAACGATCGCAATGGACCACGGACCATTTGATCAAACGAAATTCTCGGCTGGCTCGATAAGACCGGCCGCGAAGGCGTCGCCGCAACTGCGACTCTGCAAACGTTCTTCACGAGAGATGTATGCATGATCCCTAAGGCCTTCCACACCGTGGTCGATGCCCAAAACCTGACAAGCTTACCACCTCAGCAGCGATGCCAAGAGAAAAACTTCAGGCTCCGATCACACAGCGTGCAGGTGCCCATAAAAAATCAAGCTGGACCAATGTTCTGACTTGAGCTAATCCCCACCTTGTCTTCACGTGAGTTCACCGATTCCTGTCCGCACGATCAAGCTGAACAATGCATGGGACCAATATTTTAATAGTTGACGAGTTGAGGCATCGGAGCAGCTAGGTGCTCCGGTTCCCTCAAATTATTTTGTGGCACCGGCTGAGCAGTGGAGGGCACCGGCACCGGATCCCTCAAAATCAGTTTGGACACCGCTAAAAACATACGCTCAGCACCTTATCCGGCTGACATACTAAATTTCTAATTCATTTTTTTTAGGAACAAAATTTCTAATTCATGGAAACGGTCGCGACTGATTCTTAGCTTGGGTTCAAGTCGTTGCAAATTAATTAGGCTCACAACTGCACAACTGATTCAAAGAGACAACTTTTTTTAAATGGGGAACGATGCCCTAGCCTCTACATCGAAACGATTCACACAGTTTTTTTATAGCATAATTTAGAAAGATATAATGAAAAGGAACCCGGGGCCACATGCCTCGTGACAGATCCTCCACCAAACTACCACTAGCCCTACGGCATACGACAAACAAAAGAGAAAATGCACAACTTATAGACAAAGCCTTTTAAGAAGGAAAAGTTGCACGTGCGTCGCTAGTGACAAGTCTAACCTAAGGTCAACCCAGGATTTTCATCTCTAAAGACGAGCTTTGAGCCACCACCTTCAGAAAGGACACCACGCAAGCGTGCGTCAACATTGCCAATAATGTTTCCACCGAAATGTGCAAACTCAAAGTTGAAGCAACAACCATCATCACCTGTCCGGCCAATGACGCATCACTGACCAGATGCCGCTGGAGGAGAAACTGGAAGCCGATGACGTCCCATACCGCCACGCCTCCAGCCACTGTCGCACCACCTTCGATCGAGCAATAATAGGCATGACTTGACACCGAAGAGGAGACGTCGTGCGTATCACCTACTAGGATCAGGCATAACATGACGCCTCCGTGTGAGAAGCCACATCGCCACTGCCGACCAGGCATGACTTGACAAGTCCCCAAGGTTGTCGTGCGTAGCACCTGCTGCATCAAATCGAACCCGATCTTAAAGTGGAGGGGGCGTCCCATACCGCCGCCAGCCCCTGAAAGGCCGTCATCACCTCGAGATCCAGTCTCCGAGTCGTCCACACGACACCAGAGTCCGCCGCCGTCGAAGAAGAGGGGCCACCGCCCCGATTTCGGGTGCTACAGAGACCACCCACCGCCACGTCAACCGATGTCGTTGATTGATGACGTGGATCACACGTTCGTTGGGAGACCCCAAGAGGAAGGTATGAAGCAGTGTAGCAGCAGTTTCCCTCAGTATGAAACCAAGGTTTAATCGACCAGTAGGAGCAAGAAATCACTTCTGAAGGTTGTTGGTTGCGCCGTTTCTCGATCACCAACGTGGAATCTGCACACAACACAATCAAACTACTTTGTCCCAACGAAACAGTGAGGTTGTCAATCTCACCGGCTTGCTGAAAACAAAGGATTAAACGTATGGTGTGGAAAACAATAGTAAATTGCAGAGAATGAAAAGGAACAATGTTTGCAGTTGGTTGTATTATCAGTGTAAAAGAATGGACCGCAGTCCACAGTTCACTAGTGGTGTCTCTCCATAAAAGATAACTAACATGCTGGGTGAACAAATTACAGCTGGGCAATTGACAAAATATTGAGCACATGACAATGCATATATATGAACGGTGATTACTATGATATTCATATGGGCATTACGACAAAATACATAGACCGTTATCCAACAACGTCTATGACTAATAATCCACCTCCAGGTTGTCATCCGAGTTCCCCGTTGATATTAAGTTGCAAGCAACGGATAATCGCATTAAGTAATGTGCGTAATGTAAACAAATGCATTAGACCTAACGGCGCACCCTTAAGCTAAGCATCGGTTATTTTATCCCTAGTGGCAACAGCACATCCACAATCTTAGAAATTATTGTCACTCTCCCAGATTACCGGAGGCATGAACCCACTATCTAGCATAAATACTCACTCTTGGAGTTACAAGCATCTACTTGGCCAAATCATCTACTAGTAACGGAAAACATGCAAAATCATAAATAACATATAAGATAGATTGATAATCAACTTGACATAGTATTCAATATTCATCGGATCCCAGTAAACACAACATGTAGCATTACAATAAGATGATCTTGATCATGATAGGCAGCTCACAAGATCTAAACATGATAGCATAAAGTGGAGAGACAACCATCTAGCTACTGCTATGGACCCGTAGTCGAAGGATGAACTATTCACGCATCACTCTGGAGGCAGGCATGGTGATGTAGAGCCCTCCGGTGATGATTTCCCTCTCCGGCAGAGTGCCGGGAAGAGTTTCTGAACCCTCCCGAGCTAGGGTTGACGGCGGCGGCGTCTCTGGAACTTTTCGTGAATAATGACTTAGATATTTAGGGTTTTCGCGTCGGGAGGAATAAATAGGCGAAAGGGCGGCGGCTGGAGACACACGTGGGCCCCACACCACCCCACGGCGCGGCAGGGGGCCCGCGCGGCCCCATGGTGTGGCTGTCTCGTGGCTCCCCTCCGTCTCTCCTTTTGACTCCGTGTACGTGTTGGAAAAATAGGAGAATCTGTCCAAGTTTCGTCCAATTCCGAGAATATTTTCAGACTAGCTTTTCTGGAATACAAAAACAGCAGAAAACAGGAACTGGCACTGTGGCATCTTGTTAATAGGTTAGTCCCAGAAAATGCATAAAAATGCTATGAAGTGTATATAAAACATGTAACAATTGGTATAATATCAACATGGAACATCAGAAATTATAGATACGTTTGAGACGTATCAGTCGTCGCCCATACAACGGCAACATCTGTTGCGACCGTCAGGCACAAGGGCCCGAATCCCTCGCACGCCGCCACCTGGTCAACCGCGCTCGGCCTCCCATCTCGCTGACGAGCCGACCACCACCAGACACGCCACGGCCAGCCCTGCTCCACCAACCCGAGCAGCCGAGATGTCGCGTCGTCGGCACCGCCGCTGGGCCCGTGCCGGCTGCCCATGCAGCCACAACAACCAGCCACCACCAGAAGATCCCGAGGCCGCCGCCTCGAATCCGTGTTCCGCCATACATGACTAGCGTCCAGGGCTTGCCATGTTCCGGCCGGAGATCCCCCATCGCCGCGAGAACAACGAGGAAGACGAAGGCCCGCCGTCTGCCATCCGCCCGGTAGGGCTTTGCCGGACGAATTCCTCCGGCAGCGGCGGGGAGATGGAGGAGAGGAGGCGCACCCGAGCCGCCCCCTAGGAGCGACGCGGGCGAGCGTGGGTTTCTTTCCGTCCCTTACTCTGTCTCTCACTGAGCTTTCTCAAATGAGACAGCTACTGTGCAGAGTATACAAATAAACGATGGTAAGGTGGTGCATTGTCTTCTACAGATACGAAACACTGAAACCACCATCAAACTGTAGGTTTGAGGCAGTAGTACTAATAATGTACCTCCAAAGACTGAAGCAGTCAGCCAGCCGCCGCTAGGTTGACAAAATCACATGTCCTACTAATACGCTGTTGAGCCGCGGCATTTCTCGGAAACTGGTTGTACGAGACACGCGTCATTGCGTACTCATACTACTAGATTTGCAAGTTGCATTTGATTAGCTCTCTCGTTTAGTTCCGGTAAAATAAACTTGAGCAGCAGGATAGTTTTTCTGCCGGCCTCAGACTCGAACTCGCCTGCTAAAATAATGGAGGTAAAAGTTGAGAATCTGCCCACATTGCGTCTGAAGTGACGATGGAGTGACAAATCCTGGAAAAGTACAGTAACATACTAGCGATACTTACTCGTAGTAAGTTCAACGTACTGGCTGCTAATAAAATTAGAGGCTGCTGATACGCTTTTTTCACGGGGGCCAGCCAACCACGCAGCGCAGGGCTCATACACTCCACACTGAAAGGAAACCCATTTCCCCTTCCTCTCTCCCCTTTCCCCTTTTGCGAGTCCACCGCCGCCGCCGCCCAGATCCGGCCGCTCCCGCCGCTGGCGCTCGCACTGGCCGGCGTCGAGCTGGTCTTGGATGCTGGGCACCTTTGTATAGCAGTAGATTAGGTAGTAGTCTTGGCGTTTCGTCCTTCGTGGCGCTTGCCGTTCGGCTTCTTCCCCTGCCCCGAAGGTTGTCTTCTCCGGCGTACGGGCGCGGCGCCGGTCGCGCCAACGAGGTGCTCTCCGTCGAGCCTCCGTGGTGGAGGACGAGCGGAATCTGCAAATCGCTGGGCGCCTCCTTCAATAAGCGCCTTAGCATCTTGCTGCTGCTATCTTTTCTTCTCCCGGTCGGCCTTGGTGGTGAGGGGGAGAAGGGCGGAGATGTGTGGATGGAGATGCTCTGCAGCTATCCTAGCGGCGCTGCGAGCACGCCGTTGGAGTGGAAGAACCGGCCGCGTTGTGGAGCTCCACGGTGGAGTTCCCTTGCGTCTGGATTTGACCGCTGCCTTTCCAATAAGCTCGAGCTCGAGGTTTGTCTTTGGAGTGCTCCTGACTTGCTCCAATCTAGGAGCTCCACTTCGACACTGTTTATCCTGGCCGTCCGCGGTGGCGAGGGGGGAGGAGAAGTGTGGAGTGGTGCTGTGTGAAGCTGGTGTCGGGCGGAGTGCTCGGTTTCTGCATCTGGTGTCTCCGCGCGGCACCGGGCGGCTGCGGCCGAAACTCTCCGACAAGCTCCTGAGGAAGGAGAAAGAAGAGATGGTTTCTGGCGCTTGCTCATTGCATAAGCGTGTCTGTTGTGTTCCAGTGGTATGATTTCTGTCTTCCTTCTCTTGGCCGACCGTGGTGGTGAGGGAGAGGATGGAGATGGTGTTGCTGCTGGGCTTGGTGGGCGGATTGGTTGGTGGAGGTGCGAATTCGACGCTACCAGTACGACTTGTTCGGTGATGTCGACTCCCACCAGTTCATCCTTGGAGCTTCACTGGTATTCATCTAGTTGTAGCACTCTGTATCCTTTGCTAGTTGTTGTGCATGTTGGATGTGCGTTCTTGCTATTCGGGACAGGCCGGAGGCGGGTGAGATCGTCTCTGCAGCGGTTTCTCAGATTTAACAGCCAAGAACCTCCTGATTTGAGCTCGGTGTTGGACATTTCATATCTACAGCTCAATCCTTTACCTCATAGGCGTCTGCCAACGCGATTGCTAGTTGAGCCGCAGGCTCTATGGTTGGCTAGATTGCAAGAGGCTCTGGAAGAGTGTGACTGCAGGTTTGTTGCGCCCGAGTTCTCGTCGGACCCCCTGATAGGCTCCGGTTGTACTCTTCGGCATATCCACTGTATGTTTTCAGTAGCTTTCTTCGGTGCCTAGCTAGGTTTCTACTCACAGGATGAAAGTTGTAATCACTGTTGTACTCTGCTTTGATACGTAATGATCAGCCTGGGAATGGTGCAGCTTGAAGTGGGGGTTTTGGTGCGGGTTGTGCTTCGGCCTCAGATGGTTTGGGCTGAACGGGTGGAAATAATTTCGTGGGCCGAATCGGTGCGGACTTAACAGAAAAGCGGGGCGGTGCGGTGCGGTTCGGTGTCTGAAAAAAAAACTTGAACGAGCTGAACCCATGGGTTTGGACCCGCACCAGGCATTTGGGGCACGCCTCGTGGCCGCCTTGCCCGATTCCCCTTCTTCCGCCGCCGCGTAGGTCCGGTGTGGCGTAGCCTCCCGCCGCCGTCACCCGCATCCCCTGCCCCGTCGCCCGCCGCATCCCGCTGCCGTGCACCACCACCGCTATCCCGACTCGCGCCGCCGCCTGTCGCGGCCGTCCATCGCCGCCGCTGCCGTGCATCACCGTCGCCCGGAGGATCTTCTTGTTCGCCTTCTCGCCGTCTGCTCTGGATTAAATCCACTGTTGCTCCTCCTCGGCACAGGCAAGACAAGGCCGTCCTCCGTCCCTGCCCTTCTCACCAAGGTGAGCACTGAGCAGCAACTCCTCGCCATTATCTTTCTCCCCATGGAAGATGCATATGGAAACGGAAAATATATGGTGGAAGATAACAGTTTCTTTGGTTCATTTTTCTTTTCAGTAGAAGAGGAGTAGAGTAAGGAGAGCACCATGACAGATTAGGAGGCCAAGTCCTAGCAGAAACTTCATTTAGGCACCATCTAATACAGGTAAATCTTGATTCGACAGTTCTGGGCAAGCAAGGATCGTACGTAGTGCAGGTTAGGATTGTCTATTCTATATATTGTGTCTGTTGCTTTGGTAAATTTTGTCTATCCAATTATTAGTCTGTTGCTTGTTAAAACTGGAGTCTAGTTTGATAATTTAGCAAACTAGAAGTAGAGTACTCCCAAGTCAGGAAGGTGTGATATTTGTATATATTACTTATTCTCCCCGAGAAAATTATCTGCTAGCAACAAGCAAAGAAGATAGTAGTATTCATAGAATTGGATGCACTGCCCACGTACAATACTTTAATTTCAGAGAAGCTCATGTACTGCTGTAGCATATCTTCAGGTTTAGAAAGCAGAACCAGAACCAGAAGTTAATTGTTTATATCTTCATACTCAACTATATATGTTCTAACATGTACTTTGTTCAATGTCAACTAGGCTTGCTACCATGTCCGGCAATACGTCCGCGAGCTCTGGAATTGGTGATGATATGAATGCACCTTCGGTGACACAACAAGTCAAGAGATCAAAGGTATGGGAGAACTTTGAGAAAGACCTTGTCGTTGTGGGTGATGTTCCGAAAGCTGTTTGCAAATACTGTGGAATCAAGCTCACTTGCACTAGAAGGTCCGGAACCAGTAGCCTTTTGAGCCACATCTCTGAGTATTGCCCAGAGATCGAAGATGAGGTTAGGGCTAGGTTTGTGGCGACGCTTAAGAAGAAGGCATCCGACGTTGGTTTTGTCTCCAATTCTAAGAGAAGCCGACAATTGATGACCAAATTTTGTATCCATGCCGAGGTCGCATTTAGGAAATTTGAGGACCCTTACTTCGAGGAATGGATGGAGTCAATGCAACCAACCTTCAAAGTAGTTGGTCGTTGATACGTCTCAAACGTATCTATAATTTTTGATGTTCCATGCTTGTTTTATACCAATTGCTACATGTTTTGCATCTACTTTATATCACTTTTATACATTTTTTGGGACTAACCTATTAACAAGATGCCGAAGTGCCAGTTCCTGTTTTCTGCTGTTTTTGTATTCCAGAAAAGCTAGTCTGGAAATATTCTCGGAATTGGACGAAACTACACGGGGGTGCCTATTTTTCCAGAACACGCCTGACGGAGCGAAGGAGCAGCAGAGGAGGGCCACCAGGGGCCACACGCACCAGGGCGCGGGCCCCCCTTCTGCCGCGCCCTGGGGTGGTGTGGGCCCCTCGGGGGTCCGCAGCCGCCGCCCTTTCGCCTACTTATTCCCCCCGACGCGAAAACCCTAAGTACCTGAGCAAATATCCACGAAAAGATCCAGAGACGCCGCCGTCGTCAACCCTAGCTCGGGAGGGTTCAGAACCTCTTCCCGGCACCCTGCCGGAGAGGGGAATCGTCACCGGAGGCTTCTACATCGCCATGCCTGCCTCCGGAGTGATGCGTGAGTAGTTCATCCTTGGACTACGGGTCCATAGCAGTAGCTAGATGGTTGTCTCTCCACTTTGTGCCATCATGTTTAGATCTTGTGAGCTGCCCTACATGATCAAGATCATATTATTGTAATGCTACATGTTGTGTTTGCTGGGATCCGATGAATATTGAATATTATGTCAAGTTGATTATCAATCTATCTTATATGTTATTTAAGATCTTGCATGCTTTCCGTTACTCGTAGATGCTTTGGCCAAGTAGATGCTTGTAACTCCAAGAGAGAGTATTTATGCTAGATAGTGGGTTCATGTCTCCGTTTAACCTGGGACAGTGACAGAAAGTTCTAAGGTTGTGGATGTGCTGTTGCCACTAGGGATAACCTAACGATGCTATGTCCACGGGCATATGTGTTTGTTTACATTACGCACTTTACTTAATGCAATTATCCGTTGCTTGCAACTTAATACCAACGGGGGACTCGGATGACAACCCGGCGGTGGATTATTAGTCATAGATGCTGTTGGATAACGTCTATGTATTATGTCGTAATGCCCAATTAAATATCATAGTAGTCAACATGTCATGTATATGCATTGTCATGCGCTCACTATTCGTCAATTGCCCAGCTGTAATTTGTTCACCCAACATGTTAGTTATCTTTTATGGAGAGACACCACTAGTGAACTGTGGACCCCGGTCCATTCTTTTACACTGATTAAACAACCACAAACTGCAAACTGTTCCTTTTTCATTCTCTGCAATTTAATACTCATTTTCCACACCATACGTTTAATCCTTTGTTTTCAGCAAGCCAGTGAGATTGACAACCTCACTGTTTCGTTGGGGCAAAGTAGTTTGATTGTGTTGTGTGCAGATTCCACGTCAACAGTCCAGACTCCCTGCGACAGCTATTTTTCTGGCGCCGTTGACAACCTTCTGAAGAGTTGCTGCTCCTACTGGTTCGATAACCTTGGTTTCTTTCTGAGGGAAAACTTGCTGCTGACTACATCATACCTTCCTCTTGGGGTCTCCCAACGAACGTGTGTTTCACGTCATCAAGCTATTTTTCTGGCGCCGTTGCCGGGGAGTAGAAGTTCTTCAGGAAGCTCTCTGTCTCCCGTCAACAGCACTATTTTTCTGGCGCCGTTGCCGGGGAGACAGCAGTCTTCTGCAAGGGGAGTTTCACGCTTCCAATCTCTTTACTTTGTTTTTGTCTTGCTTAGTTTATTTTATTTTATCTTGTTTGCTTTCAATTATCAAAAACACAAAAAAATTAGTTACTTGCATCTAGTTTACTTTCAAGTTATTTTCTGTACTGTTTTTATTTCTGCTAAAATGAGTACTCCTGAGAACACTAAGTTGTGTGATTTCACTAGCACGAACAACAATGATTTCATATGCACACCTATTGCTCCACCTGCTGCTTCAGCAGAATTTTATGAAATTAAACCTGCACTTTTAAATCTTGTTATGAAAGAGCAATTTTCTGGTGTTAGTACTGATGATGCTGCTGTTCACCTTAATAACTTTGTTGAACTTTGTGAAATGCAAAAGCTCAAGGAAGTAGATGGTGATATTATTAAACTGAAACTTTTTCCTTTCTCCTTGAGAGGACGTGCTAAAGAATGGTTGCTATCTTTGCCTAGAAATAGTATTGATTCATGGACTAAATGCAAAGATGCTTTTATTGGAAAATATTATCCTCCTGCTAAGATTATTTCTTTGAGAAGTAGCATAATGAATTTTAAGCAATTTGATAATGAACATGTTGCTCAAGCATGGGAGAGAATGAAATCATTGGTTAAAAATTGTCCCACTCATGGACTGACTACTTGGATGATCATCCAAACCTTCTATGCAGGATTAAATTTTTCTTCGAGGAATTTATTGGATTCGGCCGCTGGAGGTACCTTTATGTCCATCACTTTGGGTGCTGCAACAAAGCTTCTTGATGATATGATGATTAATTATTCTGAGTGGCACACCGAGAGAGCTCCAACAGGTAAGAAGGTAAATTCTGTTGAGGAAACCTCCTCCTTGAGTGCCAAAATTGATACTATTATGTCTATGCTTGCAAATGGTCAAACACATGTTGATCCAAATAATGTTCCTTTAGCTTCTTTGGTTGCTCAAGAAGAGCATGTTGATGTGAACTTCATTAAAAATAATAATTTCAACAACAATGCTTATAGGAATAATTTTGGTAATAGCAATTATAGGCCCTATCCTTCTAATAGTGGCAATGGTTATGGAAATTCCTATAGTAACTCCTACAATAATAATAAGAGTGTACCCTCTGATCTTGAAGTTATGCTTAAGGATTTTATTAGTACACAAACTGCTTTCAATAAAACTGTTGAGGAGAAATTTGGGAAAATTGATGTGCTTTCCTCTAAAGTTGATAGTCTTGCTCTTGATGTTGACTTATTGAAACTAAAGAACATGCCTCATGATGTTAAAGAGAGCAAAACTCTCAATGCTATACAAGTTAAAATTGATAACAATGTGAGGATGTTAGCTGAATTGCATGCTAGATGGGAAAGAGAGGATGAAATTGCTAGAAAGAATAATATTGCTAGAGTTTATACTATTACTACTTCTGAAAATGCTTCAAACTCAAGTGTTAACAAACCTCCTACCATTAATGGCAAGATAGTTGGTGTTGGTAATGTTTCCACTTCTATTGCAAAATGTCCTAAATTGCCTGATAACTCTGAAACTGTCCTTGATAAAGATGCTGAAATTTCTAGCAATAAGGAAGAGAATAATTCCATTACTTTTGATAATGACTTTGATTTTGATGGTTGCAATATTTCTGAAGTAATTAAGTTCTTGCAAAAGCTAGCTAGAAGTCCTAATGCTAGTGCTATAAACATGGCTTTTACTAAACATATTACTAATGCTCTTATGCAAGTTAGGGAAGAGAAATTAAAACATGAAGCTTCTATCCCTAGGAAGTTAGAAGATGGTTGGGAGCCCATCATTAAATTGAAATTGAATGACTTTGATTGCAATGCTTTGTGTGACCTTGGTGCTAGTATTTCTGTTATGCCTAAAAGATTATATGATATGCTTGATTTAGCACCTTTGGAAAATTGTTACTTGGATGTTCACCTTGTTGATTCTACTATTAAAAAACCTTTGGGAAGAATTGATGATGTTCTTATCATGGTTAACAACAATTATGTCCCCGTTGATTTTATTGTCTTGGATATTGAGTGCAATCCATCATGCCCTATTGTGTTGGGAAGACCTTTTCTTAGGACTGTAGGTGCTATTATTGATATGAAAGAAGGGAATATAAAATATCAATTTCCTCTCAAGAAAGGTATGGAACACTTTCCTAGGAAGAAGATTAAGCCACCTTATGATTCTATTGTTCGAACAAATTACAATGTTGATGCTTCTTCACTTGGTAATACTTGATGCATGCTTTGTGCCTAGCTAAAAGGCGTTAAAGAAAAGCGCTTATGGGAGGCAACCCATTTTATTTTTCTGCAATTTTTCTTTTATTGAGTCAAGGAGTTTGTTTACTTCTGTAGCAACTCCTTTGTATCTTTATTTTCTCGCATTGTTGTGCCAAGAGTAGCCTCTAATGATAAGATGATGCTTAATTTTGATTGCTGCGCAGAAACAGATTTTTGCTGTTCACTGTACGAAATTCCTAAAATCACCAGATTGTTAATTAAATCTGAAATTTTTGTGCGTAATCTTTATGAATGTCTGAAACTTTCATTAGTTCAGAGTTTCTCGATCTGAGCGTCGTAAGTGCCTCGAAAAAATTCGTCTTTGCGGACTGTTCTGTTTTAGACAGATTATGCCTTTTTATTTTTGCATTCTCTCTTTTACTAGTGTTGAGTGAAATTCTTTTTTGGGTGGAAGAGCTTCACATAACATCAGTGGCTGTAGCTAATGTTTAAAGTAACAAATCATATTGCGTCTTTATAGAACATGTGAATTTTTGATTATGCACTAACCCTCTAATGAGATCTACTTTGAGTTTGGTGTGACGGAAGTTTTCAAGGGTCAAGAGAGAAGGATGATATAATAGGATCAAGAAGAGTGAAGAGCTTAAGCTTGGGGAGGCTCCCATGGATCTCCCCAGCATATTTCAAGAAGACTCAAGCGTCTAAGCTTGGGGATGCCCAAGGCATCCCCTTCTTCATCGTCAAAATTATCAGGTCATCTCTAGTGAAACTATATTTTAATTCTTTCACATCATATGTGCTTTTCTTGGAGCGTCTGTGTGCTTTTATTTTCAGTATTGCACTTTTATTTTCAATAAAGCTTGACTGGACCCTAGCATTCTTGATTGGGAGAGAGACACGCTCCGCTTTTTCATGAGAATACTCCTATTCTTCACTTATATTTGTTGAGTATTCATATCTAGCGCTGTTCAGCTTTTAGCTCTTGTTTTCATGTATCTCTTGTCAGAGCTATTAGCTTTCTTTTGTAGAAAGTACTCTCTTGCTTCACTTATATTTGTTTGGAGAGTTGATGAAATAAATTGATTGGTGTTTGGTTGGTTCAGAAAATGTTGCATGTGGTAATTGGTATAAGGAAAAACTTGCTTAATCTTGTAGATCACTAAAATGGATAACTTGATGCTTGTCAATTGTTTTGAGTTAACAAGTAGATCATGATTAAATTGTGCATCACATGAGTTAAGCCTATTAGTGAAGAACTACCGTAAAGCTTGTTGAAAATTTGGTTTGCATCGGTGGTACCTCTAAGGTCTAGATATTTTCTAATAACAGGGTTTGGTTAACAAGGAAGACGGTATGAAGTCTTATAACGTTTGCAATATGTTTGTCATATAAAACTTGGTGTACGGGTTGATATTCTTGTTTGCTTACATAACCTTGCTAGCCTAAACTCTGTACTGAGAGGGAATGCTTCTCGTGCATCCAAATCCTTGAGCCAAAATCCATGCCATTTGTGTCCACCATAACTACCTATATGTGGTATTTCCTTGCCACTCCAAGTAAATTTTTCATGTGCTACCTTTAAATTATTCAAAATGTTATTATTCCCTTTTTGTGTCAATGTTTACTAGCTCATGAGGAATTAGTGTGGTTATTCTTTATTCTATTTGTCGAGTGGACTTTTACACCTGGACTAGTGGCATATACATCCGCTTATCCAATAACTTGCAAAAAGAGCTGGCAACGGGGTGCCCAGTCCCAATTAATTACAACTTTAACCAATTAATTCTCTTCACACTTTTGCCCTGATTCATCAGTAAGCAATGACAAACAGTGAAATACCTGAATGTGTGTAAACCAAAGAGAAAGAGGGATGATCTGCCTTGCTGGTAGAAATAACGTCCTTCATGGGAGCCGCTCTTAAAAGTCCGTTCGACAGGTAGAATACTGTTCTCACCCGCTACCATTCGTTGACAATTAACAAACACCTCTCAAAAATAGATACTCCTCCATGGTATGTGATTGATGGAAGGCACCCGAGGATTCGGTTAGCCATGGCTTGTGTTAGCAAGGTTGGGAGGAGTATCAAATATTTTATGCAATCTCTATATGCTTTCAAAAACCTAAAAGCTCTAGCACATGATTTAATCCCTGCTTCCCTCTGCGAAGGGCCTTTCTTTTACTTTTATGTTGAGTCAGTTTTCCTATTCTTTCTGTCTTCCACAAGCAAACACTAGTGTCAACTTTGTTACAACATGCGTTATATGCAATGTATTGGACTTGTTATACTACTTTGTGTTGACAATATCCATGAGATAAATATGTTGAAAGTTGAAGCAAATGCTGAAACTAAATTCTTCCTTTGTGTTGATTAAATACCTTTTTTAGAAACTATTGCTTTATGAGTTAACACTTATGCAAAACTGTTTGATGCTTGTCTCGAAAGTACTATTCATGAAAACGTTTAGCTTGTGTGATTCATTGTTTACTCATTATCTATTTGGTAGCAAATTATAGACCATTGACTTGGATCACTTCATTCATTTACATGTGCCTTGCAATATTATATGATCAAGATTATGATAGTAGCATGTCACCTCAAAAATTATTTTGTTTTTATCGTTTACCTACTCGAGGACGAGTAGGAACTAAGCTTGGGGATGCTGATACGTCTCAAACGTATCTATAATTTTTGATGTTCCATGCTTGTTTTATACCAATTGCTACATGTTTTGCATCTACTTTATATCACTTTTATACATTTTTTGGGACTAACCTATTAACAAGATGCCGAAGTGCCAGTTCCTGTTTTCTGCTGTTTTTGTATTCCAGAAAAGCTAGTCTGGAAATATTCTCGGAATTGGACGAAACTACACGGGGGTGCCTATTTTTCCAGAACACGCCTGACGGAGCGAAGGAGCAGCAGAGGAGGGCCACCAGGGGCCACACGCACCAGGGCGGGGCCCCCCTCTGCCGCGCCCTGGGGTGGTGTGGGCCCCTCGGGGTCCGCAGCCGCCGCCCTTTCGCCTACATATTCACGTCATCAGTCGTCAGACAATCCGGAATGATTGCATCCTTGAACATGATGAGATGAAGGGCAAGATGAAACTCGAACTAGAGAGTCTTGATTCCCGTATTTGCCTCACCTCGGACATGTGGACCTCTGTTCAAAAGTTGGCTACATGTGTGTCACAGCGCACTACATTGATGCTAATTTTGTCTTGAAGAAAAAGATAATATCCTTCAAAGATGTGAAATATCCACATACAAAAGTTGCCATTGAGGAGGCTCTTTGCAGGTGCCTTTCAGATTGGGGTATAAAGCGCAAATTGTTCACTCTCACCTTGGACAACGCAGCAAACAACACAGCAGCAGTTGACACCTTTTTGGAAACTCAAGATCATGGGCTGTTGTTGGATGGTTCAGATTTTCACGTGAGATGTTCTTACTAAACATCTCCACACATCCATCGAGAGGATACGTGACCTGTTTAGGCACGTCAATTCTTCAGGCGGTAGAACACAATCATTCAACGTACTTGCCAAGAGTAAGGGGCTACCTGAGAAGGCTGGTCTTGTCCTTGACCTTCCACATTGTTGGAATACAACTTTTTACATGCTTGTAGAAGCTATCAAATACAAGGCAGCACTAAACAGCTATGCAAGCGAGAATGGTGAAGTTGCACCCGACGTGAAAGAGTGGGATAATGCAGAAGTGATATGTGATTTTCTTAGAGCATTTGAAGAAGCTACAAATGCAGTTTCAGCTGACAGGAAACCAACTTCACATCTGTTCTTGCATATGATCTTGTGTATCCGTAATGCCTTAAGGGATCCTCAATGGAAAGTTTAATGCAACAATGTATAACCTGTCCCTTTCTATGGATGACAAGTTTGACAAGTACTGGAAAGAATCCAAGCTGAATACTGCACTTGTCATTGCCACAATTCTAGATCCCAGAAAAAAAGCTTACTACTTGGACTTCTTTTATGAAAAGTACTGTGAGAATTCTGAGGACATTGAGACCAGCCTAGCAAGCTGTGTCTCGTGAAGCCAACATTGATGTGGCGTCACCTGTTCTTGGTAAGAGAAGACTTGAAGAAGAGTTTGCTCGGTATAAGTCAAGGAGGATATCCTACACCCAACCAAAGTCGGAGCTGGACGCATACATGGAGGAGAATTTCGTTGAGAGTTCGGCTGAAACCTTTGATATACTTTCATGGTGGAAATCAAATGCGGAAAAGTATCCGGTGCTCTCAGTTATGGCTCGGGACTTTCTTGCAATCCCACTTAGTACCGTGTCATCCGAGTCGGCATTCAGTTGTGGTGGAAGAGTTCTAGGAGATACACGAGCCTCCCTAAAACCACATGCCCTTGAAGCTTTAGTCTGTGGAAAGGACTGGCTTACTAAAGTCCCAAGCAATGAAGGTAAAATATATTTTGAGAAGTCATGTGCACAAATCTATTTTTTGATGCTTACGATATATTTTCCATGTGCAGGTCCAATCTTAGCAGGAGGTCCAAGCTCAGAGCATGATGCTGGGTCATTTCCTGATGTCCACTAGTAGTTGCTGGTACGTTATTCAGATGTAACACACTAGTGTAACATTTGCTCAGCCTTTGTTCTTTTTTACAGTACTTTATAAGCAAGTGCAGTACTTATCATGCTGTAATTTTTGGACTGGATTTTAGATGTTCTATTCCAACTCACAACTCCATGGTTGTTCTCTGATGTCTCCTTTTGAGGAGTTATATGCTTACTAATATACTGCTGCTCTCGAGATGCTCATTTTCTGAACATGGTCTGATTCTGAAAACTGGTCCAGGACACACGCATGCTATTTTCATGAAAAACAAGTGCAAATAATTTGATCTGATTGCTTTATTAAAAAATAATTTGATCTGATTGCTTGAATGGGTGATTTGCTTGCTTGCAAATCTAAACTGAAGGCCATCTATTTTTCGTGTGCAGGTACAACCTCGTGAGGTCCAAATGGTCAGGGCAGATGTAGCCATGAATTTCGCTGGGAATGGGGCTGGAAACATTGATCTTTTTTTCTTCTAGGACCAACTCTGTACTTGTAATATAGTTTTCCAGAAGTTTTTTGTGATTTTCGTGATATTATTATTTGTTGTATAAGTCATGATAATTATTTTCAGATGATCTGGTGGATATTTTACATATATCATTTTTCATTTTTTTTTTCATTTATAATGGCGAATCTAACTCCAATGATTAGCTTACTAGCTAGCAGCAGTAGCAGTCCGTCAGCACCAACGCACAGACTCGCGCGTTCAACCCGCGGGTTCAACCCGCAAATTCTATGCGGTGCGGTTTGGTGCGGCCGGAGAACGCGAGCGGTTTGATGCGGTGCGGCTTAAGAAATCAAAATTTTGGCTCGGTGTGGCTGGAAAACAAAGTCAACATCATTAGGTGCGGGCTTTGCCCCATTCCCAGGCTGACGGTAATGAGAAGATATCTAGTGATACAAGACGTTAGCTGATACAATGCATGCGATGAATATGGGCCGTTTGATCTTGCACGTAGGGACAGGAGTCATACCCCAGTGAGCCTCGGTTTCCTGGATGCCGATATGCAAAAGACACCCTAGTTTATTCTATATTGAGAAAAGAATCCTGTCTTCTTCCTGTACCTCCAGTCCACGCGCAAGAGAAGCCTCGCTCAGTTCAAAAAGAAAGCAAATGGAGTTCTAGGGTTAGCTTGGGTACCTAGAACAGGGAAGCACAGATGCAGCCCGAGCAGAACCTTGCGCCGCCGCCGCCGCCGCTCGCCCTAGTGGCTCCGCCTCTGGAGCACGAATCGCCTCTTGCGCCCGCCGGATCTGGACCCGCCCCCTCCACCTGCGGCGCTGGACCTTCCCGTAATGGGCTCTGCTTGTACGACGAACCGATTTCTCGGGAAGTTACTTGAAGATTGGAGGAGAAAACGTCATTTTGGTTAGTTAATCCCTTCAAATTCGGCAGCGCTACTATATATTGAAGTTATCTGCTAGTGGCGTTCTGCAAATTATGCCCACAATGGCTGTTGTGTGTTTCTAAATTTGCGTATTTTGCAGTAGTTGATTGTTGTTGAAGGCTAAAAATCTTTTGGTGTTAGACTATGGGACGTTATCTGTAAATTCAGGGGAGAAAATATGTTGAAACTTCTCTAAGTGATAGCTAATTGTTCGTGAGAAGAAACTGAAATATTTATCTCTCAAATGCGATTGCAGTAGCTGGTTACAGGTTTAGGCATGGCCAAGAAAATTGACAAACTCGGAATGCTTCAATGAATGTAGATACAGTTTACGGTTGCTTATATTATACGATTGGGTGTGGCAATTTTTTTTGACAAAGTCACAATGGTTCAAGGAATCCAATGGAAAATGTGGTTATATACATCTGCAAAGTTCCACCGAAACTTCAAAACTAGGATTTGGTTGATTCTTCAGTAGTCATTTCATTGATTAGTAAAACTGTGATCTATAGTGCAGGTTATTAATCAAAGTCATTGTAGGACAACGATGTAGCAGATCAGTCTGCTCTTGCCTGCACCAAGCTCATGACATGATTCAGCACATTTTCTCCTTTTCTAATTCGTTCTGTACCTTAAGTAGTTATTATGTATAGCTTGAAGTATGTCACCTGTAACTTATTTAACTTGTCTCGAAATTTTATCTGTACCGTACAGCCCATGATGGAGCCATTGGACAGCTTTGCTCACAGTGTAGGATCAACCACGGCAATAACACTCGCAGATGATGCTGAAAGCAGTTTCAAGGTACGTGTTTGTTGAAATTTGTAATTAGATCTTATTTTACCAAATCACTTCATCTATTCCCTATTCATAATTTCAATAGGGTGCGACCTGGTGCGGTACAGCTGATTCTGATAGTTACACGACACCAAAGAGATCAAGTAGCCTCCTATTTTCTGTAAGTATTGTGTATTCTTGGCCCCATCCTTATTTTTCAAGAAAACTTGGCTCCATCCTTATGTACTTAAGGATACATATGTATTTTCCAGGGGTGTACATACGAGCCTGATTGCGATGATACCTTGCAGCCTACACTTGGCATGGTTTTTGATAGATGGGAGGACGGAGAGGCATTTTATACAAGATATGCACATGAGGCCAGGATCTCAGTTCGCAGATTTACGCAGAACAAAGGGAGTGATGGCATACCAGTGTGGAAGCGTTTTGTTTGTGCAAGGCAAGGATGGAGGCAAGAGAAAGATATTCTGGTAGGGCAAGTAAAGCCTAAGAGGAAAGTGAAGTTAAGCAGGTGCGGCTGCGAAGCGATGATCGTTTCCTTGGTCAAATTCCAATCAAGATTGTGTGTATTTTTTTAAGCTTGTTTCTTTTTGCACTTGAGTCATCAGGCTCCTTTGTATATCTTGTTTAGTCTGTTTTTGACAGTTTGAATGATTCCATCCTAACTGTGAAGATGTTCTTCATGCTTCGCTAAGATAAAAAATATATTAGAAATATCTGCTTTTAAAAGTTCACTTCTCCATAAATAGGAAATCATCAGGTCAGTTACAAGATAGATTTGCTTCATGAACGTACTTTCTTGGAGTTGATTATTCAATCTATATGGTTTCTTCCATTTTTTACTCTTCATCTATGTTGTGTCGGTCAAATAGTACGTGAAGCAAAAGAGGGACTAACTTAATTGATCTGAACAGTAAAATGAAAGTGTCTGTAGTGAACTTATTTGATTAAGCATCTGCATATCTTCCATTGATTTTCTATCAGTGTTTCACATCCATTTCATTCTATTGCACCAGAATTCGTGAAAATTATGTGTCACGAAGGTGCACAAGGTAAGTCATGAAATGATGAAAACCAGCCAGCTTCAACGCGTCCACATGACCCTCACCTCACTTCACGAATGCCTATATAATGCGATCCAATCCGATCCAATCAGAGCAAAGCGAAGGGATCGGCTGAACTGAAGGAAATCAAAGGAATGTGTGCAACAAGTAGGACAACACTTTAGGGTACTTGAATAGATACAAATTTTCAATGGTAATATAGCAACATAGAGAACATGCTTGTTCCACGATCCAACATAAACTGATAATGTTTCTTACATACTGTTAAATGCAAAGGGAAGTATTGGACTGATCCTACATGAACTGAAGTGATGGTACTATTTAGCACAGACACATTCAGTTCAGTAACTGATGATTCTTGCTCCTCAAATGGTATTGCTGTCACCTCAAATCCTGGCCTCCTTTTGACAATGGGAGCTTTCCCTTTCCAACTTGAAAAACCCATCGTGGTTCGATAGAATCAAAGTCTCTCTGTGGTTGATCTTGCTCAACCTTTTCCTGCAAACCCTCGTCCTCAGACTTGTGTTTATCTCCATGAAGATGTTCGTTTTGACCCATGTGTCTTCCATAGCCTATGAAACAAAAGGTAAGCAAACAGATGGAAGATAATTTAGTGTAGAAAGTAAGAACTAATAAGGTAGCTCACCACTACCTAGGCGACCTTTGTGTCGCCACCATTCCACATCCATCATGTTGTACATACAAACACAAGTAGCTTAAGTTGTTAATATGGTGGACATTTGAAGGTATGTGCTTCTGAGAACACGTAGTTAATACAAGTGGAATATTCATATTCCAAACACAAAAATGAAGAATTATAATTCGATTTAGATAAAAAAATCGTAGGGGAGAACACCTGGACTCTAGAACATCCACGTTAAATACAACGTAAGCTCAACCAAATTCAATCAGAACGCCATGTTAGTAAATTATACTCCCCGCCATCTCTAAATATATAGGTTGCCATGGGATCCACAATACATGTGAAAACATACAGAGTATTAATGGCTACATGGAACTTTTGTTCCTGGTTTATTTTTGCAAAATACTTCTGTAGTATATTTTCCTCCATTCTAGAATAAAAAAAACTAGCCTAAATCTTGCATTGTGGAGTGTGGACTGAGTGAAACAAAAAACGACTTATATCTGCAGATGGAGGGTACATTTTAAGGAGGCACAACTGGTATTCCATGGCTCCAACTAATCTGTAGTTCTGTACACTTGGCTCCAACAGAAAAAACATACTTGTGGCATAGGACAAAAAAACAGTACTACGTTCTGAATAACACAAGTATGTGTGAACAAAATTTAGATTAAAATGAACTGATGAGATGTATCTTAAGTCAAGTGTCCCTCTTGTTAGTAAGTAATGTTCCTAGATAGGATAACATATAGAGCTTTCATACTGAGAACCAGCACAAGAATTGGCAGTTACTACTGCTTCAGCACAGGACGTGATCCACTAATTGGGAGTCAAGTGCATATAAATCAAGCCGCTGAAAGAAAAGAACATACACCACTGCCACACATAGATTTTTGACCTGAATCAAGCCCTAGGAGCTGCACGATTAAAGAGTCCTGCCAGGCTTCTTCAGAGGCAGGTCGTTGCTGACGCCGTGCTTCTGCAATGGAGCCTCTATCAACTGAAGCAAATAACAACCAGTCGCAACACATTGCAGCTTCTGAATAGAAAAACTAACAGCGAGGAAGACAGAGAGAGGGGAGGCCAGGAGAGTTTGTTACCTTGAGGGGGTGGGCGCGGGATGGGTTGTTTATGAGGACGAGGATGCGGTCCAGGGGGAGAAGCCGGCTACCTGCGCGGTATGCCGGCGAGGGCCAGCAGCCCAGTGGGTGGCGCAGGTTTCGCGGGGATGCCGGCGGCGCGACGTCGTCCGGGAGCTCCGCCAGCTCCAGATCCTGGGGAGGCACGGGAGGTGTCGCACACCAGCGTCAGATCCGAACAGTCCCTCTCCTCCGGCGCCGCTTGCTGGACTCGCCGCCAAGATCTAAATCCGGTGGTACTTTGTTTCTGTACGAGCAAACGCGGACAGACCAGAGAGAAAGATGCTGTTTCAAAGAAAAAAAACGTTGGCACAGTTGACGTGATTTTTGGAATTAACGTGTTCTTTGAAGGGTCGAACTGCAAAATAACCATCGTGGGATACGAAGGGATAAGTGGGCTAATCCTGTCCCTGCCTTTTGGATCAAACGGCCCATGTTCGTTGCATGCATTGTATCAGCTAACGTCTTGTATCACTAGATATCTTCTCGTATGACAGTGATGGTTGTGTTGTGTAAAAAAAAAAAACACGCAGCGCAGTGTCGCTGCTGCTGGTGCCTTTTCTACCCTACTCTCCTTGAAGTTGTTGTCAGTGCTGATGCAGCGCTGAGAAATGGACAGATCAGGCTGACGTGTAGAGCGCGTCCATAGTACGGTTGGTTGGACCGCGTCCACCCAGGATTGAGCGACCGGCGTCTAACTCCCCAAGCCTTCCGCCGGTCATCCATCCCACCAACTCCCCACCGCCACCACGAAGCAATCCATCGATGGAGCTAATAATCTCGAAGCAAAAGAAAGTTTTTAAACAGCGAAAAGTGACGAAAAGTCGCGCCAACCCTCCGCCTCGCTCGCTCGCCGGGGCTATAAAAACCTCGGCACCCCCCGCTCGCTCACCAGCTCTCCAGCAAGAGCTAATTAACACCCTACTTTAATTACCACCGCTAGCTGCTCAGTCCGTCCGTACCACTCGTGTAACGTAGAGCCGACCGACACCTTCGCTTTTTCCGCCTAGTTCCTTTCCCCTTCCAATCCCACGCGCGAGATCTTCCTGTCGCGCGAGATGAAGATCACGGTGCGGGGTCGACGGTGGTGCTGCCGGCGGAGGAGACGCCGCGGCTGCGCCTCTGGAACGCCAACCCGGACCTGGTCGTGCCCAGCTTCCACACGCCCAGCGTCTACTTCTTCCGCCGCAACAGCGCCGGCGACGTCGACTACTTCGACGCGGAGCGGATGCGGCGCGCGCTGGCGGACGCGCTGGTGCCCTTCTACCCGATGGCGGGGCGGCTCGCCCGCGACGAGGACGGCCGGGTGGAGATCGACTGCAACGCCGAGGGGGTGCTCTTCGTGGAGGCCGAGGCGCCCGACGGGGCCGTCGACGACTTCGGCGACTTCGCGCCCACCATGGACCTCAAGCGCCTCATCCCCGCCGTCGACTTCACCGGGGGCATCTCGTCCTACCCGCTACTCGTCGCACAGGTAACTAACCAAAAGGAACCCACCTCTGTATCTTTTTTTCTCACGCGCTTCCAGGGACGGAGCTGCTTCAGTACCAATGGTGTCAGCTGACACCAGTGAATTTCAGTAAAACCTTCAATAAATTAGTATAAAACATTGTTCATTGTAGAAGATGAACCCAGTGTTATAAAGCTTGACCCCAACGGACTTTTTTTCTGCCTCCGTCCCTGCGCGCTTCCGAGGAGCAGAGTAGGACGTGCCGCCGCCGAAGCAGAGCACCCACCCACAGCTGGGTTACGTAATTGTCCAAAAACAAATTTACGTGATTGTCCAAAAAAAAACATCGGGTTTGACCGCCGTTCCGCCGAAGTTTCGCCGGAAACGGACGGTGGCGCGTCGCTGTCAGGAACTTGTCTCGGCCGTCCGCACGCGTGTCCATCGCGTGGACTATGTCACTCGCCGGAAGCAGCTAGCTGGACTAAACTCAGCTCGATCCAGTAAGAGAAATACGAGGTGTGACTGTGACGCGTGGGGCCATGATACCTTACTGCACCTTCGCAAATATCCAACCGAGTCTCCGTGTCGGCTGTGGCATTATAGCTCTCGGTCAGCAATGCCTGCCTTCTTCTAGGTGGAAACGTTAGACTTCAGCTGTCACTAATTAATCATATTTAGTACTCCCTCCGTCCAAAAATAAGTGTCTCAAATTTGCTCAAAAGTGAATGTATCAATACATGAAACATGTCTAGATACATTTACTTTTGGACAAACTTGAGACACTTATTTTAGAACGGAGGGAGTACAAATTAAAAGCTGATAAAAACTCCGGATGTAGTAAAATGATGATGTACTATCATGCAAGGGAGATTTTCTAGGATGCACAAATGACATAACCTAGCAATTTTTAGATTTTGATAATGTGCAATGTCTCTACACGTTTGTAGTGCGTACGTATTTGTTTTTCAGAATTACGTGAAACTTGAAACGTGAATATCTTTTTCTGAAAATAAAGAGCTCCATGTCACTTGGCCTCCATCGGGAGTCTCCACTCATCCTACAAAAGAGCTTACAACTCCAAATTTGTAGCAGCATGTTCTCATTAGCAAAAACCACCAGTCATGTTATTGTCGATGTCTGTTGTAACGTGTCAATACCCAGATTGTGATGGTGGCTACCGTTTTAGCCAAGATTTATGGTTCTAATTCTGCGGCATACTGAACTAGACAATTTTATTTTTGGAAAGATTATATCTGTTAGTCGATGCTTTCATAGGTCTTTGTCCTTAAGACTCGTGTCAGCAAATGATTAAGGGTTCCCTAGAAAAATGATTAAATGTCAATGCATGATTAAGCTTTCAGACATTTTAGTTACTGTGTCGGTGAACCAATTGTTAGAGCGGATGACCTCTCTCTGGGAGACGAACTAATTCTCACAACATCTTCCCTTATGAAAAAAAAATTGATCATGTTACTGTCTGTGTCGGTTGTAACGTGTCAAGATCGAAATTGTGCAAGTGGAACTTTCTGGCTTTGCCGTTCCAATTCGGCGACGTACTATACTAGATATTTTCGTTTTTCTAGAAAGGTTCTATGAGTTAGTTGTGGTATCATTATCATTTCATAGGTCTTTGTAGCTAGACTCGTGTCATCAATGATTAAGGGTACCCTAGAAAATTGATTAAGGATCAATGCGTGATTAAGTTTTCACATATTTTAATTGCTGTGTCGGTGAACCGATTGTTAGAGTGAAGGACTCCTCTGAAAATTCGGGAGACGAACTAATCCTCAATGTATCCTTCCTTAGGCTAGCCACAATGGGGGTATCATAGGTAGTATCATGCATGCCATGTTGGCAAAAAGATGACATGGCACTGCAATTAATGAAGAGAGAGGTGATAGTGGTATCATAGGTAGATACTGTAACATAACGGATTTCAATGCAATATGAGTCTACAACCTAATAAATACAATATTATATGATACCACACATATGTTACTACCCATTGTGGAGGTAGTAACATAGACTAATATCATGTGCATGATACTAGTATATGATACTCCCATTGTGACTAGTCTTATGAAAGAAAGTTACATATCTGGACAGCGTCGCGTACCAAACTGAGTCCGACTACTCGCCGGCCGAGCTCTTTCAAACACGAAAGCGAACCAGTGTGTTGATAAGGTTGACACATCATGATCTTTTGCAACCTCGCAACTAGACCGATTGACGATGTGCTCTGTCTGGTTGCTTGCTGCATGTTCTTGCTTCGGATGCACATTACATGTCGGTTGCAGGAAAGTGATTGCCTAACTGGAATGCTGGTGACTTTTCTTGTGCTAGGAAGCAACCCCTGTAGGGTACCCTTTTTTGGTGTATCCTTATCTGTAGTTAATTGTGTCTGCATCATGTGGCTGATTAAGTTAGTGTGATCACTAAGTAAGACCCTTGTCGACTACGGCTTTATGCCAGCCTTGGTGGAATAGTTCATTGGATGCTGAATAATAATTGTATCTAGGCGATTTGAGTATTGTTATCCTCACACTAAGTTGAGTGTTCAGTGTTGTTAGTGAGATGGCAAGTGTGGTAGACAACCATTAGTCGATGAAGCCTGCTCCAGTTGCTCCAGTGGGTTTAGCTGTCAACCAAACCCACTTGTTTTATTTTTCAAGAAAAGAATGAGCCCGTTAGAGTCGAACACGGTTGTTTCTTATTTTTACTCCATCGCGTCTTGTTCTTATTTTTGAATTTTGATGGTGCTAATGAGATGCGATCTCGGTTCGTACTTATGTCGGAAATCTTTTCATATATTTTCGAATAAGATTAACAGCGAATGGAACATTTCGATCCTAACTCGCGCACGATTTTGCTGCAGGTGACCCACTTCAAATGCGGAGGCGTCTCCCTCGGCATAGGCATGCAGCACCACGTCGCTGACGGTTTCTCCGGCCTGCACTTCATCAACTCATGGGCCGACCTCTGCCGCGGCGTCCCGATCGCCGTCATGCCGTTTATCGACCGCACCCTCCTTCGGGCCCGCGACCCGCCGGTCCCGACCCACCCGCACATCGAGTACCAGCCCGCGCCCGCCATGCTTGGCTCGGAGGAGCCGCAGGCCCTCGCCGGCAAGCCGGAGGCGCCGCCTACGGCCGTGGACATTTTCAAGCTGTCCCGCTCCGACCTCGGCCGCCTCCGTGCTCAGCTCCCCACTGGCGAGGGTGCGCCGCGGTTCAGCACGTACGCGGTCCTTGGGGCGCACGTGTGGCGGTGCGCGTCCCTGGCACGCGGCCTGGCCCCGGAGCAGCCCACCAAGCTGTACTGCGCCACGGACGGGCGGCAGAGGCTGACGCCGACGCTCCCGGACGGCTACTTCGGCAACGTCATCTTCACCGCCACGCCGCTCGCCGAGGCGGGCAAGGTGACCGGCTCGCTGGCGGACGGCGCGACCACGATCCAGGCGGCGCTGGAGATCATGGACGACGAGTACTGCCACTCGGCGCTGGACTACCTGGAGCTGCAGCCGGACCTGTCGGCGCTGGTCCGCGGCGCGCACACGTTCCGGTGCCCCAACCTGGGGCTCACCAGCTGGGTGCGCCTGCCGATCCACGACGCCGACTTCGGCTGGGGCCGGCCCGTGTTCATGGGACCCGGCGGCATCGCGTACGAGGGGCTCGCGTTCGTGCTCCCAAGCGCCAACCGCGACGGCAGCCTGTCGGTGGCCATCTCGCTGCAGGCCGAGCACATGGAGAAGTTCCGGAAGATGATCTTCGACTTTTGAAACAAAACAAACAAACAACACGCGCGCAACCGCAACGCAAAGCAGCGCAGCGAGGGAAGAAAGAAAGAAAGAAAGACGAAGCACCTGAGCAGAAGGCAGGGGGCGATCGTGATTACACCTTAGTAGGATGCAGCAAATGATTCTTTGATTTCCAGACTCTCTTTCTTGCCACTTTGGGCAGGACATATTTTGTGCATCATATCAGATTTCCACAAGTGTAATACATGCAAAATATGAACAGTATAAAATGTCAATAACGTTATTCATGTCTATCCTTTCTCTTTCAGTTACTTGATTCACACAGATAAGCTAGAGCCGTAGAGTGACTTAGACTGATCAGTTAACTATACGTAATGTTCCTAGTACAACACAAAACAAGAAATTTCATTTTTCTCCGACAAGTGATAACTAGCGAGAAGCGCAAACAGCGGAGTTCAAATGCAGACTTTTCTTTTTACTACAAACCGTGGGCTTTATTGATCTGTTGCAGCAAAGTCGCTAGCAACAATAAGAGATACGCAGACTAATCTAGCACATGATCATGCCACAGGGTAACACCACCCGAGGCTAATCCACCACCATCAGTAGCTAAGACATGAGCCACTCTGTTACAAACACGCTTACAATACAACACTTTGTGATCTATGAAGTTGGTTAAAAACGGAAATTTTGCCTCCCTGAAGAGAACTCCATGGCGAGCTGAGTCAAACTCGGTGGACTGTTGCGGACTCAAATGCGGACCTGAATGTGGACTACATTTTTCGCCAGAACAAGACAAAGAACACTGATTTGGCGCGACTCGAAGCGGCTCACATGGGCGGCTACATGGTGACACTTGACAGCAGTAGGAGAGTTAGGTCGAATTTCGGTTACTGATGGATGAACCTGAACATGCTAGTAGGTGTGAATGGCTTATGGAGGCTCGCTGACTCGCAGAGAATTGAGATTTTAATTCAGATCTCTGTTGCGAATTGCGATGGCATACTGTCCATTTGTCCAACCCCGAGACTTGAGATGGGGTTGCGAAGATGTGAAGGACTGAAGGGGCTCTATCCCGGTTAGCTGGTGACTTTTGGGCCTGTTCAGACGGTGCCAAACTTTGCCGAATGTTTTTTAACAGTATTGTGTCAGTTTTTTTTTAACACAAGTATTGTTTTAGTTAGAGATGAGAAAGAAAAAACTCTGATGTGGTCATGCAGGAGGATGAATATGCTAAGGAGGACGTGAGCTTTAATTGCTGTGAGGACCCTGATGATAATAGCAGGAAAATTGGTCTTAGCATTTAGAGAGTAAGAGAGATAGACAAAGAAATCAGTACTGAAGAGTCCGATACAGAAAATATGGCACCAGGTCATGAGGTTCCTGTGTGGTTGTGTGGTCTGTGGACTGTGGTAGCTGTTTACCCCTCACCACGTTGGGTTTTCAAAAACCCATGTGAAAATTCTGATTAGTCGAAAACTTAAGTTGCCGTGTGATTCCTACCCCCTCTGGGATGGGTTCATGTAGGGTGTGTTTGGTAGACTGTATCACCTCATCAAACCTTTCCCAAGTGAGACAAGCTCATATGAGCCGGGTTGGGCTGAGATTTTTTCTCTCTATTTGGGTGGCATGTATGAGTTGAGACAATCTGTGGTGAGATGTTGTTTGGTAGGTTGTATGCCTTAGGACATGCTGAGATTAGATTCCAGGAAACAAAATCACAAACAGGTCCACAATCTTACACAAAGGACCCTAGACAAAAAGAAAGAAAATCAATCAGGTCCTCATACCCTCCCGTCGTCCATGGCCGGAGCTAGGGGGAGCTGGACGTGAGCTTGTCGGAGCTAGGCGGCGCTGGGCGCGAGGAAGGAGCCTTCGGCGAGGGTGGGAAGCTCTAGGCGGCGGCTGCGAGGCTCCGGCGACAGTGTGCGGCTCCTGGCAGGAGGCGGCGCGAGGAGAACTAGGGCTCGACGGCGCTGGGCGGGGGCAGAGCACGGCGGCGCCGGGCGAGCGGATGAGGCGGCGGCTGCGCCTGGGTCGTCCGTGGCGGCGCGAGGGCAAGAAATGGGGCGGAGCTCGCCGGCGCGAGGGAAGGAGACGCGGGCGGCGAGAGGGAAGCAAAGACGTGTGGGGCGAAATGAGACGCGGTTTGGGCTGGGCTTGCGGGGCAACGCGTGGGTGGGACCCACGCGTGGGATTTTTCAGGATGAGCTCGGTCTGGTCGAGCTGAGAAGCTCAATTCCAGCTTCTCAAGTGGGCAAGGCTGAGAGCCCTTTTTCGTATCGAGTGGGCAGGGCTGAGTTGCCTAATGCAGGCTACCAAACACGTGAAACTCGGTTGAGTTGGGATTTTCTCTGCTGGCCCGACCTACCAAACATGCCCGTAGTGTAGTTGTCTATCGGTTTTTAGTTCGTTTTTTCGCTTTGAACAAAACTATGTTATGTTATCCTTTGATAGTGCAACCCGGCTTCGTCGAAGTCGTACGAAAAAAAGGTCATGGAGTTTCGGCTGCCCAACAGGGTTTCCTTGATGGGAGATGAGCTAGGTTGGATGCTGATCTCAAAGTTCAAACAGAGCGCACATAAGAGGAGAAAAAAAGTTAAGGCCAAGGAAGAGATTGATGATGCATTAGTCAGGAGAAGTGTAACGAACAAGAAGAATGAGGACCAACATGCATTGTACATATACGTGATGATATGTCAAAGAAGAAGAATTTTGAAGCAGTCCTAGAAAATTAAAAATTTCCAACTGTAATTGACACTCCTTAGAGCTATCTACTCATATTACTGAATATGTAGGGGTAATGTTAGGAAAACACTGATGAAGTAGAAAAACCTGCTTTTATGATTAAACTGCGAGACGTTTTAATCCTAGCATATTTATTATCTTGAGAACGATTTGGAAATGTTTGAGGTGGGTTCATGCCGTGTACAGACAGTTCGTCCAGATAGTAACGGATAGTGGTGGAGGAGGTGGGGGTTCTCGTTGGCGACGGTCTAAGAGCATCTACACCAGCAGTCCTGGAAATTTATCTGTCACCCCCAAAATGTGTTCATTTTGCGTGTGCCGCACACATCTCCGGCATAAAAGGGTTAAATACACTTCAAGATGTTTTTCATACTTTCCGCGTTCAGTTATAGCTATTTTCCACACCCCCTAGTCGACCAGATCGACAAATATGTTCAAACTTCATTCAATATTTAATGACACTTTACATGAAATTAACATAAATTTAACTAAGAAAGTCCTAAATTGGGCAATATTTACTCATCGCCGTTTTCGATGTAGATAATGACACTGTCGTAGGGCTCTAGCTTGCACGGCGGGCCTGATTCCTGCTCCCTCGGCCACGATGGCCACGTTTAGGCACTCCTCCTGCTCCACAACGCAACCATCGGGCTCAGGCTTCAGCTGCTCCACCACAATAGGATGGGGCGGCTCCAGCAACACGCACAACTCCAGGTAGTAGTTGGGAAAGTCCCGCGGGTCGAAAGGGTGGCCAAGGCGCGCTTGCGGAAATAGCGTTTGAATGAATGAATGAATCCCCGCGTGACACCGTCGCCAACAGGGTCTCGTAGCATCCATCAGACGCTCCACTACGGGGGATGTCCCCTTGTTGTGTGACGTCCATGATGTCGTGCTGCTAATGTTACCGCTACCCATCGTGTCTCGGGCTCCTGCTGAAGCTTGCGGAGCATGCCGCCCCCGCTCTGATACGCGACGGCCTCCTTCTTCGGTGTGAGCAGTGGTGCACGTGGTGGTGCAAGTGGCGACTCATACGGGACATGCTCTCCGTTGGCCCGCCATCACTCCCTTTCGAGGAGGCCCTCCAATGTATATTCAATCTACTAGATCCTCTGACGTTCGAGCACCCTCCTCCATGCCATCCTAGCAGTCGATGGCCTCCTTCCCTAACCGCCGAAATCGGTCGGACCAGGCGCTGTAATTGGTGGCGGCGTTGTGAAAATGGACTCGATTCGCGTGGGTCATGTCCTCTCAGCGCTGGAGAATGCGTAAGGTGAGCTTCGAGCTGCTCAGTCGCCACCTCTTCGGATGTTTGTAGTCACCCGATACCAGGAGATTGAACCCCTCGAATAGCTGCGCCTCGACTTGGAGGCGGATGTGGCCCTAGTTGTTGTCGCCAGATCCAGAGTCATCACTCGTCATTGTGGCCAATACATGAACCAGTGACTTGGCATATAAAGAGTTTGAAAGGGATCGGCATGACACCTAGAGGGGGTGAATAGGTGCTACTCCAAATTTTAGTCTTTTTCAATTTAGGCTTGACACAAAAGGTAAATTCTCTAGATATGCAACTATGGTGAATTTACCTATATGACAAGCTAGCAACTAAGCACGATATAAAGTAAAGGCGATAAACAAGGATAGAGGTAACCGAAGTGAAAGCACGCGGAGACACGGATGTATCCCCGAGTTCCTCCTTTTTTGGGGAGTACGTCTCGTTGGAGAGGTGTGAACCAACACAATGGTTCAACAGCCACAAAGGCTTCACCCTCTTGTAACATTCCAAGATTTTAAAAATGTTGAAAATTCTGAAAAATCAAAAACTTTTGAAAACTATATATATTTGATTTTAAAAAATCCAAAATCATACATGCATTCATATATTTCATGTCTTGTTTGCATTTGAAATTTCAAAAGTTGGAATGTTATTTCCACTTGAAAACATATTTGAGAAAATTGCATAAAAGGGCTTTATTATGCTCTATATAATATTTTGATTTATATAGTCTTATTTGATCTATTTTAAAATTTGGTTCTGTTTAATTATATTTATTTAAAAATTAAAATTAAAATAAATTATTTTAATTGTGGTATTTTAATGTAATAAGCCACAAAATATTTTATTTAAAATCCTATTTTTAAATTGACACAAAGTGTCAATTAAGCAATTTTGCAATATTTTAAAATTTGTATTTTGAAATGTATTGTAAAAGGGTTACCAAACAAATTATTACAAAATTGTTTGGATACATTTGGATGATTATTTCAAAAGTTATTAAAAGTTTCAGAAAAGAAAAAGGAAAAAGAAAAAAGAAAAAGGAGAAGACAACCCGGCCGAGCTAGCCCAACTTCGGCCCATCTCCCTCGCGCGAGCGCAGCCCAGCACCAGCCCGCAGCCTCTCTCCGCTCTCTCTCACAGACAGGTGGACCCCACCTGTCATCACCGACACGGGTCATCTCCTTCCCCAAATCTCGCGCGCGTAATGGAAGAAACGGCCGAGTGATTTCTCCTCGTCAATCCGGGCAATTAAAGCCACGATTCCTGCCCTCGATTTTTCCTACAAATAGCCCACTCCCTCCTCCTCCATTTGCCCCAAGAACCAAATCCCGAGAGCCCCCAGGCTGCTCGTGCTCGAGCTCGACTTCCGCCACTGCCGCCGGCGAAGGTTCTCCATTTCCGGCGAGTCTAGGACACCCCGAGCCCTCCTACCCCTCCCTTTCCCTTTCTTTTGTTGTTGCGCACCTCCCTGACACGGTCCCGTATTTTTTTCTGCCCTCAGATCGACGTGAGCTTCATCGACCGACGCCGTCCGCCGCTGACCCGAACTCCGGCGAGTGATTCAAGGAGGAGCAGGACGCGCAGGAACCCTCCACCTCGCCACCAAGCCCGCCTCGACGTCCCGCGTCGCGTGGTATGATCCTCGTGTCCCGAACCCTCTCTTTTCGCGATAACGCTCGTCGCCGGCCATGGCGCCACCGTCGGCCAGCGCGCTCCGGCGACCTAGCGCCGCTCACTTTTGGTCAACGGCCTCAGAGCCGTCCGATCTGATCCCGGCGGCCACGATTAGATCCTTTTTATTGAACCGGTACTTTTAGATCTCGACCGCCAGATCTGGATCCTACGGCCCAGATCAAATCACTTAAACACGTCATTGCCCAGTCAGCGCCTAGTCAGCGTCCACGTCAGATCCAGTCAGCACCCGCGTGTAAATTAATTTTTCTATTTAGATTCATTTGGCAGTTTTGCAGAAAAGCCCCTGCATCTTAGAACTATCACAACTTTTTACTGGTTTGGCCAAATTTAACAAACTTTATATTTTTGAAAAGCTCTGGACCTGTAGAATCTTTTGGCACTGTTAGTTTTCAAATTTTGATAGTTTAAAAGTATTCAAATTTCAAATGAGGAGTTTGAGTAAATTTGACTTAACTTTAGATCCACAAATCCAAATTTTGCAAATAAAATAGTTTTGGAAACCTTATGATCTGTAGAATAATTAGCCACTGTTAGAAATAATTTTTGGATACTTTTAAACTGATTTAAAAATCAGAGACTTAATTTGAGTATTTTGGCATTATCTTTTGTTATAAATATTATTTCTGAGTATTTTCCAATTGCATTAGTTTTGTATAATTGCCTCTGTCCAGAGAGACCCCTCCCTTAATTTTGTGAATTATTTTGTTGTGTTTATTCCTTTTTTTTTATTTGTTTTGTTTAGTTGCTTTATTAAAAATTGTTTTAAATGCATTTTGACTCCATGCATATTTTATTAAAACCAGAAAAGTTAGTGTAATATCTTTAATGTGTTTTAAATTGCATTTCATGCATAGCATGTTTTATTGTATGGTTATTATGTTTGTATGTTTATTTGTGGCTTGTTTTATTGTGTTAGAATTTTCAGAGGGAAACGAGGACTTTTGCAGCTGCTACTACTGCTCCCCTTGCTACCAAGGCAAGTGGCACATTCATAAATTTCCTAAGTATTTTCTATATGCATGAGTAGTTTATTTTCCTTAAGCATGTTTAGGACTTAGTAGTTTGCTATGCAAGACATGTTTAGAATTTCCCTATTCCTATGTGTCTAGGTACCTATGAAAATAACTTAGTAGAAATATTGATGCTAAGCAATTGATGAAAAGTTTTATAAAATGTTAAGTGACTACTCAGGACCATGTTCATGGGGGTTTTCACTTAAGATAGTTTTCACTATACTTAGGACCATGGTATGTGGGGGTTTTCACCTGAGAGTACACATCAACTATGTTAATGAATCACCTGGGTGGAATTGGTTGTTTGGTTTATGTTGAGTGGCTACTCAGGACCATGTCCATGGGGGTTTTTACTTAAGATAGTTTCCACTATACTTAGGACCATGGTATGTGGGGTTTTTACCTGAGAGTACACTTGTGGACGGCCACCCAGGAACAAAGGGATATGAAGAAAGTGAAGAACTCAAAGTGAAGAATTCCAAGTGAAGAACTCCGAGTGAAGGTTGCAACTGATCAAGGACATCAACGGAGGAATCCCAACATTCAAATTTATCAAATAAAATTTTGATAGGTGAACAAGAGTGACCTACTCAGGACCATGTTCATGGGGGTTTTCACCTAAGATAGTTTTCACTATACTTAGGACCATGGTATGTGGGGTTTTTACCTGAGGGTACACTTAGATGGGTGAGCTACTCAGGACCATGTCCATGGGGGTTTTCACCTAAGATAGTTTTCACTATACTTAGGACCATGGTATGTGGGGGTTTTTACCTGAGGGTACACCTAGGGACGGGCCATCTTTTGGTTTACTGGGGCTTACCATTGTTACCATTAAAGATGTTGAAATGGTTTTATAAAGTGATAGGATAAAACTGGCCTTATGCAAAATAGCCTTGAACTCCACCAACCAAATATGCATATAGGTTATAGAGTTATTCCACTAAGTGTCCACAGAGTGTCACTTGCCAGATCCATTTTATATGGTTCTGACCCACCTTGTTGCAACATTTTTCCTGTTGCAGGATGTTCAGACGATGAGTGAGGTTTCGTATAAGGTTTCGAGTCTACAACCAACATGTTTCGCCTGTGGCACATGAAGATGATGGAGACTCCATGAAGAATAAATTTCCGCTGCTTTATTATTTCAAGCTAGCCTTGGGCTATGCAAAGATGTAACGAACTATTTATTTTACCAAGTTCTGGATCATTCGTGTAATAATGATACAATGTTGTGATATTCGTCTTAAACTGTGTGTGCAAATGAAACGATCCAGGGGTTTGCACTATACACAGGTACCTTGCCAATTTTTAAGTGCAGGTACGCTACACCTCTTCTCTGGTGAACCGCACCACAAATGATTGGTTCACTTCAACTATCGGAAACCTTCAAGGCGGAGTCTGGAGCCTTTATAACAATGATTTGGGGCACAACCCACAAGGAATTGGGGGATCCCAAACAGCTACAAACTGTCACAAAGACAATCAAGTAAGTAGAACAATGGGCTAGGTTTTCCTAGTGGAAACCCTAGCAAGTGTTCCCTCAAGTGAATGCGGGGGAAATGAAAAACGGCTTGGTGAAGATGTAGATCGGGGCCTTCTCCTTCAACCCTCCAAAGATCAACGAGTTTGGGTGGAGGGATTGGGAGATCTAGCAAATCTTGAGCTTGCAACAATGGTGGACTTTAATTCTGGGCGAGCTCCTTGGCTGGAGGTAGGTGGAGGGGTATTTATACCCCTCCCAGAAAATCTGCCCGTTGCGCTCCTTTCCGCGCAGATTCACTTGGGCCGGAACTTCCGGCCGGGCCGGAACTTCCGGCATTTCTTCCGGTAAAACCTCCGGCCGAAACAGAGCACATTTTCGTCGAAAAATGTCGACCGGAAGTTTCCGACCGGAACTTCCGCCCCTGGGGCCGGAACTTCCGGCCAGTGTAAAAAACCTGCTTTTCCACAAGAACATATCTTCTATGTTTGTGCACTTTGGACCTGTCACAAGCTTAACATACTGTTAAAAACTGCTTGTGTTGTCATAATCACCAAAACAAGATTACGGGCAAGTATGCCCTTTCAATCTCCCCCTTTTTGGTGGATGATGACAACACAAGGAAAAGGATTTGCAAAATATAGACGGGCTCCCCCTAAGCATGTGCATAACTTAGAAAATTGCATTTGAATACAATATGCACATAACTTAGGATCAACACTCCCCCTATATTTTACAAGTCAAGCAAGTAAACAAGTAAAACATAAAAGCACAACTTGCACAAACATAAGACAAAGACATAGAGATTACACAACATAGTCTTACATAAATAGATTCACAAATGGGTTCCACATGTCTTACCACATGCATAAGATAGGAGGTTCACACACAATAAAGTTCAACAAGAGCGACAAATACAATAACCGGAGCACAATAACACAACGGAAACAAATAAAAGAACGAGTCTTTGTGCTCCACCCATGCAAATCCCGCAACCTAGGAGATAGACTTCTCCCCCTTTGGCATCAAGACACCAAAAAGGGAAAAGAAGCGATGCTAAGTCCCTCACTCTTCATCTGACGAGTCAACCCCAAGGTCCGCATCATCCGGCACATAAGTGTCCAAACCACCTTCTCATTGTTCCAATACTTGTACGCGAGGTGTGGAGGAGGAGGAGGACAGTTGGGAACCTTCAAGTGCTACATAATCTTGTAATCGTTGACAAGGCCCCGGTGCCTTTCCACAGATGCTTGGTAGTTCTCCTTGTGAATGCAAACGTTCATCCTTAAGATCTTGTCAATAGCACGCTGAGCCCATGTGCGTTGCTTGGGATACCGGGCTTCTTCACTCTAGGATCACTTGGGACATGAGACCCACTAGCTCCATCATCGGTTGCCATAGGACCTTTATCCTTGTTGAGATTGAGATGAGCATTCTTCTTGTTCATCTGCACAGGCTTATGGATAATGTCACAGTCGAGGGCCGCATCCATGTCAAGCACATCATGATCTCCATAAGGGAACTTTGACTTGATAAGCCTCATAATGTATGGAGCATATGGAGGCACTTTCCTTCCTATCACGGCATCATATATCTCATGGAAAATGAAATCCATCACATCAATAGGAAAGGAATTCGCTCGGGGTCATCTTCCATGAAAACGTTGTGGGCATAGCACATGAGGTTGACAAGACCACCACGGATCTCGTTGTTGTTGCCTCCACTTGGAGCAATGGTGTGGCGGAACATGCGAAGCAAAATGTCATAAGTGGGAAGGAGCCCGCAGTGGTGCCAATCATCCCATTATCAGCATAGAGGTCACTCATTTCATTCTTATCATAGGCAGCCCCTTGAATGTGCATGCGCTGACCGGAGGCCTTGTTGCTGCTAGAGAAACCATACCGGTGGCCATCATACTCAAGAGCATTAGCAAAATCATGAAAGTTGGCGGAGAGCTTGTGATTTCCGGACATCCATGTCATACCACGGGCCGGAGTCTTGTCAAACACCACGGTGGCATAGAACTGATGAATCATGTGAATGTTGTAGTTGCATTGAATTTCCATCAGAGGGCGCAAACCAAGAGCCTCCACCACAGCTACAGCCCCACCAAAATATGCTTGCTTCTTCTCCAAGTGATCAAAATCAATGGGCTGCATAGGGCACACCTTGTGCTTGCCAAGCTTGCAATAGACGGTCTTGTACAGTACCTCTTGCTCAACATGATAGAAGCATGAGTCCAAATCAGGGTCGCGCTCGCCTTCATTGGTGAAGGCTAAGCGCCAAGGAATGAAATCCCGTTGATGCTTAGGGACAACAGGCAAGGTGCTTTCTTCTTCTTCCTCTTGGATATCTTCACATAAGGTGCTTTCTGCTGCAAAGGGGCAGCTGACTCATCTGGCACAAGATCATCTTCTCCTCCACTTGTGGGACGGGACCGGGATGCGGCACGCTTGGAGCAAGCCGACGACCATGAGAGCTGCTAGGTGCTGGAACAGATAGAAGATAGCAGAAGATAAGTGCTCAAGTCAGATGATAAAAGAAACAAGGAACAAGTTGATTGATGTCGCTTTTTCTGTTTCAGGGCGGAAGTTCCGGTCGCAGCCGGAAGTTCCGGCCAAGCCGGAAGTTCCGGTTTGCACGGCTGCGAGAGGAACAAGAACCTCAAACAAAAAATTGCTAACAAAAATCAAATCGCTCCTAGTAGTGTTAGGGCAAGCCTAGAGGAGTATTTTCACCAAAGGAATTCTAGTATAATGCTCAATTTCTTCTAGGTTAAACGAAATACATCTCGTCCTAGATTTGAAATAGAGGATTGTACCGGAGTCCATGGCGAAAACTGCGTGGAGGAACGGGATCCCCACGTGTGGGGATGCAGATCCGGCCGGCGGCCGGAGGAATCCGCGGCGGGAGGCCGCGGTGGAGATGCGGCGGCGTGGAGGGTCTGGGCGAGGAGAGAGAAGATGAGGGCGCGCGGGTGGACGAACTGCTCAAGAAGAAGCAGTTCACCCCGCGGCCTCGAGTATATGCGCCCAGATCACTTACACCGGAAGTTCCGGCGGCCGGAACTTCCGGTCAAACTTCCGGCAAAGTTCCGGTGAAAACAGAACAGTTTTCGCCCGGGGACTTAGCCGAATTTTTGACTGAAAATTCCGGCGCCGGAGGTTCCGAACCAGATGTCCGAAAACTCCGATGTACCCACGCCACCATATCTCCGGAAAGGCAACAAATGACTTGAGCAAGAGTTTTAGCAGTTTTTAAGGAAAGAGCAAAGCATGGCTTGGGATAGAAGAGTCACTGAAAATGGTACTTCACACTCAAACTTTGTAAGAAGCAACAAAACACAATAAAAACCAACATTTGAGTGTGTTTTCCATGAAAACATCGAATAGGCAAGAAATCCAAATATAACTCCATAAAGACCAAATCTTCACAAAGAAGATGTCGGTGGCCTAGGCCACCATGTATGAGTGTATGTGGTGTGACACCGCGAAGATATATCTTGAGTTCACCGCCACTACTCATCATTTAAGCTCACAATTCATAAAATGAACAAATAGAGACAAAATGAGTTCTTACTATCGGCATAATGGGGGGAGGGATAGTCCAATGGATTAGGACCGCACTCCCCCTATGTCCATGCCTACACCTAAACCAAACATATAGCTAAGAAATAGGTGTGTATGCAAGATAGTCAAGCGACGCTCCCCGAATCTACGATATTTAGCTCATGCCTCAAATAAGTGAACCTTGCTTCATCAAGTGGCTTCGTGAACATATCGGCAAGTTGGATCTTCGTGGGAATATAGCCAAGCTCAATGTCACCCCGGTTGATGTGATCACGAATGAAATGATAACGAATCTCAATATGCTTCGTTCTTGAGTGCTCCACCGGGTTGTGACCAATCTTGATAGCACTTTCATTGTCACATAAAAGAGGCACTTTGTCACAATGGACACCGTATTCCTTTAAAGTTTGCCTCATCCATAACAATTGAGTGCAACAACTAGCGGCCGCCACATACTCGGCTTCGGTGGTGGAGAGAGATATGCAATTTTGCTTCTTAGAAGACCAACTCACCAAGGACCTACCAAGGAATTGGCATGCCCCGGAAGTTGATTTCCTATCATCCTTGCAACCGGCCCAATCCGAATCCGTGTAACCGGCAAGAGAGAATGTTGAGCCTTTAGGATACCACAAACCAAACCTTGGGGTATGAACCAAATATCGAAAGATTCGAACCGCAATTAAGTGGCTTTCTTTGGGAGCCGCTTGGTACCTTGCACACACTCCTACACTCAACACAATATCGGGTCTAGATGCACAAAGATAAAGCAAAGAACCAATCATAGAGCGATAGAGTTTTTGATCGACATCTTTACCCTTTGGACAAAGTTGAAGGTGACATTTGGTGTCCATAGGAAACTTCTTCTCTTTAGCATCTTGCATCTTGAACCTCTTGAGCATGTCTTGGATATATTTGGCTTGAGAGATGAAAGTCCCTCCACTCAATTGCTTGATCTCAAAACCAAGGAAGTACTTCAACTCTCCCATCATGGACATCTCGAACCTATCGGTCATAAGCTTTGAAAATTCATCATTAAAAGCTTTGTTAGATGAGCCAAAATGATATCATCAACATAAAGTTGGCATATGAAAAGCTCCCCTTTAACCCTCTTGGTAAAAAGAGTGGGATCGATTTGCCCCACTTCAAAGCCACGGTCTACAATAGCTCTCTTAGGTGCTCATACCAAGCACGAGGTGCTTGTTTGAGACCATAGAGCGCCTTATCAAGCTTGTAGACATGGTTTGGGAAGTGTGGATCCTCAAATCCCGGAGGTTGCTTAACATATACCAACTCCTTTAAAGGACCATTAAGAAAGGCACTTTTCACATCCATTTGTTGCAATTTGAAATTATGATGTGATGCATATGCAAGAAGGATACGGATGGACTCAAGGCGAGCCACGGGAGCATAGGTCTCTCCAAAATCAATGCCTTCAACTTGAGAGTACCCTTGAGCTACCAATCTTGCCTTGTTCCTCACAACCATTCCATGCTCATCTTGCTTGTTCTTGAATATCCACTTGGTGCCTATAACATTGAGGCAATCTTTTGGCTTCTCCACTAGATTCCACACTTTGTTGCGCTTGAAGTTGTTGAGCTCTTCATGCATGGCTTCCAACCAATCCGGATCTTCAAGAGCTTCAAAGACTTTCTTTGGTTCCACCATAGAGATATGAGCATGATGTTCACTAAAGCTTGCCAATTGACCTCTTGTGGTGACCTTGCTCTTTGCATCACCAATAATGCTTCAAAGAAATGTTGTTTCCTTTTCAAGTTCTTCACCAATCTTGCTACACGACGGGTTTCGATATCCTCATTGTTGCGAGGAATTATGCTTGATCATCTTGATCATTTGAGTCCCCGTCTTGACCGGAGTGGTGACCTTGATCATCTTGATGCACATCTTCAATGATAGAAGTAGATGGTTGATCTTGGTCTTGACCTTGGCTAGTGTTGACAATAGGAGAACTTGGTGCTTGTATAGCCTCTTGGTCAACTTGAGGAGGGTCTTGAACTTGTTCTTGGGTAGGTGCATCATTTGCTTCCATAGAAGGTGCCACTTCAACTTGTGATGATTGTAACAGCCCAAAGTTTGTGAACCTCAAAAACCCGAGTAAAATTTCCACTTTTGCATCCCTCATGCATCATGGCATCCATATTGAATTGCTAAACAAATAGAACAATTGGTTTGGCATCATTTAAAAACAAAATGCCAAACTTGATATAACCAACCCCAACTTAATGAAAGCACTCAAACTTGCAAAACAAAATTACTTGACATTTTATATTTGTCAAGGAAGTTCCAAGAGTTCAAAAGTAATATTTTGCAATTGCTCTAAAGTTTCCAAAGGAACAACATTCTGAATTTGTCAAAAATGCCATATTCTAACCTTTGAACAAATGTTGCTCAAAACATTTTATTTTGAAGCCCCAATTTTTGTGTAGCTTCTACTCGTTATGGAGAGCCTACCCAAATAATTTCATATTTTTTTTCTAAAATGTCTAAGTGTCCCAAATAAATCAAATACAGTGCTGGTTTTAAAAGGTTTTAAAATTAAATCAGGAAAAGGACCAATCTGTGATGGGGAAGTTTCTCCAGGGGGTTATCCGCAAAATTGTCGTCTCTCTCCTTCCTCCTGTAGCCATGCCGTCGCCGTGGCCGCGCCCGCATGCACGCGCCGCGCCGGGCCCCCTGCTTGCCCTTCCTCTGCGAGGAGACCAGCCCCATGAGGCCCTCTGCTCCCCCTCACTCTCTCACTTGCTCCCCCGTTCCCCAACTCTCCCTCCACGAGCGCCATAGCCGCCATGGCCTCCGAGCTCGTCGCCGCGGATTGAAGCTTCCCCGAGTAAATCCAAGACCGCAGAAAGCTCTGCCGCGTCGACCTCTCCATCTCCGCCGAAGGAATCGACGCGGAGGGCCGCAATCGACGCCGAGGTCCCTGTCTTCCCGCGCTCCGGCCGCGGACGCCGCGGACGAATTTGCCGCCTTCGCTGCTTCCCCAACCTCGCCGTCGTCTCCTACGCGTTCAGGGTGAGCTAACGGACCTACTGGACACCTTCGACCCCTCCCTCTCCCTCTCGTTCATTGCATCGCCGTAGGAGTAGCACTCTGCGTCGAACTGGAAAATCCGGTGCAATTCCCGGAATTTTCCGGATTTTATTCCGGATTAACGAAATAGCTACTGGACTCCTCCAGTTTCGCCCGGTATACACCCGGAATTCACCCGGAAATAATTCCGGATCTTTTTTCTTCCGGTGCCAAACCCGGAATTATCCGGACCTGAAACCGGATTTCTCCCGGTACCAGACCCGGAATTTTCCGGATTTCATTCCGGCTACTCCTTTTTAAACTGTTTCAACTGTAATGCAAACCAAACTTCATCTCACTCTTAGTACTTGTTGTAAGGGTGGTTAATCACCAAAACCATGCATCTTAACATGATCATGTCATTCGTACGTAAGGTAACAATAGGTTCATCTATTACAATTAACAAGTAAGTATGCTAATTTACTTAACCCCACGGTATATTCGAGATGTGCCCCTCTAAGCATCCGAACTCCGTTTAAGCTGAATAGTTGAATCATCCTCATCCCGGGGAGTTAAAATGGCATGTCATCATGTGTTTGCGCATCGCATTTGTTAAAGCTTGTGTGGTGATTGATTGTTCTTCCTGTGTGTTATGCTTCGATAGATCAAGCAGCCGGGTTACGCCACAATACCCCGAAGATCCGTACTACCCGCACGTTGAGCAAGGCAAGCGTAATCCCCCCTCTGAGCATGGCTTATCCTATTTTCCGCAAATATTTTCTCCACTATAATATTGCATGCGATTCCAAATGTCAATTTTATTGATTAGAGTATCCTATAGTTGCATTAAGTTTCCGATGCCAATACCTGTTTCCCCTCCTATTATCCATAGGTTTGTATTGTTGGCCTGAAATACTTAACTATGCTATGTTGTTGCTTAGCCATGCTTAGTTAAATGTTTAGCCGTCCGATGGATGGTTTATGTTGGAAACAGGTGATGAGATGAATGGATGATGGTGGAGGAAATTGTGGTGACAGGTAATAAAATGCTTAAAGGTGGGGATGAGAGGCCACTTTGGTATGGTGGTGCTTTGTCTCGTTCTCGCCGCCTAGATGCGAGTTCTCGCCTACGAGCCAAGTTGAGCGTGCAACCATGCGTGGGCATATGGAACCTCGTCGACCGACTAACTTGTGGCGGACTAGCCGATGGTCCTCTAGTTTGGCTTTCCATTTGCGCGTGCGTTGAGATGGTGGCCAAGACTGAGATGAGGATGGTGGTGTCAGGAAAATAAGTTGCCGCGGGACAGGGTGTTGGAGGCACCTCTTGTCCTACCGCCACTGATGATCCTGGTTAGTCTTAACTGAGGTAAAGGTTGTAACCGCTCCCACCCAGCCGGTTTCCCCGAAGAGAGCTAAGAGCTAGGCAATGGGCCGGACGGTACGCATGGATAAGAAGCTGGGAGGGCCCTCGGGAGCCTGGCGACTTTCACATTGTACACCCCTGCAGGGATAAATCTTTTCGAAAAGCCGTGTCCACGGTTATGGACGACTTGGTGACGGATTCAGAGATTATAGAATAACTTTAACGGAATGATTAAAAACTGAGTACTAAAGGTACTACTCAAGAATGCAAGGTGAGCTTCCTCGAGGGTGATTCGTGGAGGTGCCTTTGTAGAACAGATACAGTGGTACATGATGGTGTTGATGTTGAGAAAGGTGATCAGAAGAAAAGAGTTACTTCTTACCTCTTTTTAAAATACTCTGAATAGTCAATGCCATTGAGTTATGTTTTCTTAAATAAAATCAGCTTTATGCAAAACAGCCATAAAACTTTGAAAGCCTCATCGAGCTAAAGCTCTATATTTAATCTTGCGAGTTCGTCGAACTCAACGTCGTTTGTTTTGTTTCAGAGGAGGACTTCACCGACCTCGAAGGTGGGTTCTTTGTGGACGTCGACGAGTAGTCTGGGGTTCCCAGGTGGTAGCTTGGGACATCCCGGAACAGCTGGCGCTGGATGTTTATCTGTAGGCCTCTTAGGCCATATTTTTGGATCTTGTTGTTTAGAACAACCTAATTCGCTTCCGCATGTTGTAATGTTGGGTCTGTGACCTCTGTTTGTAATTTTCTATCTTTCTCTATTATAAGAGTTGAACTATATGATTTGTGTCGTAGAGTCTGTGATGTGCCAGTTGTTCCACAAGTCTTGATCTCTCTATTATGCATTGATAGTTGTGCCTGTGTTAAGGCATCAATCGGGGTGTTGCGTTGCCGATGATCAATTCCGAGCAACGCCTGCCAAAGGTTTTGGCTGGGATTGGTAAACCCGTAACCTCCGGTTGTATCGCTTAACCAGTGACACACAGCATCACTGTATAGCAGTCGGGTCGGGGCGCCACAAGTTGGTATCAGAGCAGTACTGCCTATAGGAAACCCTTCTACTGGTCGACGTTGAGTCTAGTGTTTGTGAAAATATTTTTAACATAAAAATGAGTTGTGAAAACCATCTTAGGATTCTTTTTACTCCTTATCTGGTTACCCTCTAATCTCGGAGCAATCTTACCTCGATTTGAGTTAAAAGTTTTACTTCTCATCTGTGACTTCAAAATTATTAGGATAACACTGAAGGTAGAACCCAATACTACGTGTTACGTGGACCTTTAGTGTTATGTGTCCAGTTGCTCCCGCTGCGTTGAAATCCCCAAGTTGTTGGAGGGGTCTCCGCGCTTCCCGCGCGTGCCCTATGGTGCATACGCTATCACGTCCCGTGCGAGAGGGCCATCCCAGCTATACCACAGGGTGTCGTGCCTCCCGCGCACTAGACGCGTCCGGGCATTTAGCCCTGTGTCGGGGCACGTCCAGCACATCGGAGACCAGCCCCACAAGGGATGACAGGCCTGTGTCGGGGGCACGTCCAGCACATCGGAGACCAGCCCCACAAGGGATGACAGGCCTGCGTCGGGGTGCGTCCAGGGCTGCGGAGGCCAAGCGTGGACCACATTACCTGACGGAGATTGGACGCGATTGGAAGGCAAGCTTCCCTAGGGAATACGTCTCCCCCCATTCCCAGCGGCTAGTTTGTCGGGATATTCTGGTGGAATATTCTTGTAAGATTCTCTGTAAGGACCATAGTGCCCCTCAGTCTGTGTTGTGGACCAAGGACAGATATGTAATTTCATGCTAGGCCCTCCTTTTCCTATAAATAGAGGAGGCCCTCTCCCATTTGGAGGGATCAAAATCTGAAATAAAGAGAGCTCTCATCATTGTTGTTCCTCTTGTGGTGTGTTTGAGGTCGTCGGGCCTCCGTCCGTGGAGCTATCGTCGCACGTGAGCGCGAGTCTCATACTCAAGGTCCCCGTGCACCCCGCGTAGACCTCTGACGTCTCACGGGGGTGCCTCAAGTGTATTGTCTAGTCTTGACCCTACGACAGTTGGCGCCGTCTGTGGGAACTTGAGCAAAAAGCCTTGTGACGAGGAGACTGCGACCGCGTGCGGGGAAGGCCGAGAAAGCCCAACACCATGCCGCCGAAGAAGAGGAAGGCGTCCGCGCAACTGCCCACAGGCCCGACCACGCGGCAAGCGGTGCGCGCTGGGACCCGTGGGGCAGATGCTGCACGTGAACCCACCGCAGACGCGCATGTGGCCGGTTCAGAAGGCTCCGCCCAGGCCGCAGGTAGCGAGGGCTTGGCCATGATTGAAGTGCTAAGACAGCAAGCGGCAGAGGCGGGACAAAAGGTCGTGGAGCTACAGGCCCAGCTAGAGGCGTCCCGTTCTGACTCCAGCGTCTAGAGGCTCTCTTGGTAGAAGCCGCCGGCATACGCGCACGACAAGAGGCTGCAGCCTCCGCCGCAAGGACCACACCCGACTCCACCGCGCCTCCAGGGGGCGACGTCCACCCCCAGCAAGTGCAGGCACGCACCGATGCAGGGGAGGATACGCGGGTCGAGCCGCAGGCCGCAGGAGTCCAGCAACGAGGCACAGGTGATGGGCCCGGCCAAGCGGCCCAGGCGACGCCCCTAGGTGCCACTGAGACAGAAGCACTCAAGGCCGACATTCGCCGGCAACGAGAAGACGCATTGGCAGTCCTTCGGGAGACGGGCATGGCCCTGGGCCTCGAGGGTGGTGGGTACGCACCCGACCATGCCGCGCCCCCACTGGCGCACCCTAGGAGGCGAGAGGTCATCAACATCGCCGACGAGCGGAGCCCCCTTAGTCCCGGGCTCGAGGCGAGACCTTGGTCGCACAAGTTCCGGGCGGCGGACCTCCCGGGCTACGCAGGCGACACTGACCCTAGCGAGTTCACCCGCGTATATGAGGCCGCCGTATCCGCTTCCGGAGGTGATGATGCGACCATGGCTAAAGGTCTACTCCTTAAGCTATCGGGTATGGCACAGTCGTGGTATCTCGCGCTCGCGCCTGGCTCGATATACTCGTGGGAGCAGCTCCGCGAGCGACTACATGCGGACTTCCAGGGAAACGAGACCAAAGCGGTGACCGCCGCGGACCTCTATGCGCTTGTCCAAGGACCGCGTGAGTCCATCCGGGCCTTTCAGAAGCGCTTTGCGGGTATACAGTGCCAAGTCCGTAATATCACCAACGAGAGTGTGTGCTCCGCCGCGCGGCTCGCGGTGTGCAACCCCGCCTTGAGGGCCAAGTTGCACCGAAGCCCGCCCACCACCATACAAGGGCTCTATGCTGTCATGAGGAAGTATGCCCTCCAGGAGGAAGGGGAAATCCACCAGCAGGCAAGCAAGGCGTCAACAGCCATGAGGCAACATAGGACCGCCTACGACGACCCTCGGCCACATCAACGCAACATCCACCAGGTGGAGGAAACCGAGAGGCGCACGCCACCCCGCGCAAAGTGGGATGAGAATGGCCAAGCACCCCGAGGGTCCCTAGGCCGGGAGGAGCGGACCCAAGACCGCGGGAATGGGCGCCCCTTCCAAGGGCGCCAGACGGACAACCTGTCAAAAAGATATTGCGACTTCCACCAGACGCACGGCCACTGGAGTGCCGATTGTTATGATATCCGGAAGATGCGCGAGCGGAACCGTGCCCCCAGAGGGGTAGAGGTGCCCCGCCGCTGCGAGCGGTGAAACCAAGGGAGCCTCAACTACAGCTGCCCCCGCCGCCACGCTCCCCTATGGGGTCGCCCCTGTGCAGGCGATCAACCCTGGGCGCGTCATCCACGCCATCACTGGGGGGAACGCGCACACATACCCCACCAAACGCCAACGACGCGAGTACGGCCGACGGATAAACCACGTCGCTTCGTGCCCGCCTAGCGAGCTCCCGCCATGGACGGTCATGCCAGTGACATTTGGACCCGAAGACGCCGCGGGAGTGGTTTTCCCGCACCATGATGCACTCGTCGTCACGGCCACAATTCACAACACGGAGGTGCGTCGCGTCTTTGTGGATGGAGGAAGCTCAGCGGACATCATGTTCACATCGACCTTCGAGCAGATGGGCATACCATCATCTTTCCTCCAAGCTCCCGGCACGGACCTCCTTGGCTTTGGAGGTGAGCCGATCACGGCTATAGGGCGAATCGAGCTGCCCGTCACGTTCGGCACACCAGGTGCCAACGCGTGGAAAACATCACGTTCGACGTCATCGACTTCCCGTACCAGTACAACATCATCTTGGGACGGGTATCCCTCAACAAGTTTGGTGCCATCCCTCACCACGCGTACCTATGCATGAAGATCCCCACGGCAGCAGGGGTTATCACGGTCCGAGGAGACCAAAAGTTGTCCAGAAGGATAGACGAGCAGACCCACGCGATCAGCCGTCGGGTTCACAACGTGCGCCCCGAGGACAAGAAGGTTACGCTAGGGGCTCCTCCTCCAGGCTCGCCCCCGTGGACCGCGAAGCCGAAGCCCGATGGGGAGACGCGTCGGTGGCCCTCCGGGATGACGAACCAGGGAAGACCGTGCTCCTTGGGGCAGATCTGGACCCCGAAGTGTCAGCGGCCATATTGAAGGTCCTGCGAGACAACGCCGACATCTTCGCCTGGGGCACGAAGATCTACAGGGGGTCCCGCGTGCAGTTATTGAGCACAAGTTATTCGTCGACCCAAACGCTCGGCCTGTTAAGCAGGGCCCGCGGAAAATGAGCGAAGAACGCCAGGCGGTGGCGCGCAAGCTAGTCGATGAGCTCCTCGAGGCGGGCATCATCCGGGAGGTCTTACATCCCAAGTGGGTCTCAAACCCGGTGGTCGTCGAAAAGTCCGACGACAAGTGGCGCTTGTGCATTGATTTCACCAACCTCAACAAGGCATGCCCGAAGGATGAGTTCCCCCTCCCCCGCATCGACCAACTCGTGGACGCGACAGCCGGTTGCGAGCTTATGAGCTTCTTGGATGCGTTCTCCGGGTACCACCAAGTCTGGATGGACAAGGAAGACGAGGAGAAAACAGTTTCCGCACTCCTGGGGGTACGTACTGCTACGTGCGATGGCCATGGGGTTAAAGAACGCCGGGGCAACTTTCGCTCGATTGGTCCAGAAAGCGTTGCGCTCCCAGGTGGGGCGTAACATCGAGGCCTATGTGGACGACATAGTCGTCAAAAGCACGCTAGCATCCCCCCACGCCCGGGATCTGGAAGAAACCTTTGAGAGCCTACGTGCTGTAGGGATGAAGCTCAACCCAAAGAAGTGCGTGTTTGGCGTACGAGCCGGCAAGCTGCTTGGCTTCTTGGTATCAAAGAGGGGCATTGAAGCCAACCCGTCAAAGATTAGCGCCATCCTTGACATGCCACCACCGAGCAACATCAAGGAGGTACAACGACTCACGGGCCGCCTCGCGGCGTTGGGGCGTTCGTGTCTCGCTCGGCAGAAAGGGGTCTGCCATTCTTCAAGACCCTTAGGGGTTCGGCAGGGTTCGAGTGGAACGCCGATAGCCAGCGAGCATTCGACGACCTCAAGGCCTACCTGACGTCCCCGCCCCTCTTGCAGAGCCCCTCGCCAAGGGAGGGCCTGCTCCTGTACCTGGCCGCCACCCCGGTGGCTGTGAGTGCGGTGCTCGTAAAGAGAAGGACCACGTGCAACACCCAGTATACTATGTATCGGAGTCCCTTCAAGGTGCGAGGGTTCGCTATACCGAGCTGGAAAAGCTTGCGTACGCGCTAGTCATGGCGTCGAGGAAGCTCCGACACTACTTCCAGCACACCCCCCCAGGTCCCTTCCTCGTTCCCCCTCGGGAGATGCTCCACAATAGGGAGGCCTCGGGGCGTGTCGGGAAGTGGGCGACAGAAATCGCAGAGTTCACTCTCGAGTTCGTCCCGCACCGCGGTCAAGTCCCAAATCCTAGCGGACTTCATCGTTGAGTGGGTTGCACCAGAGCATCCCTGTCCCTTGGAACTCAAGGAGCCCATATGGACAGTCTATGTGGATGGCTCGTGGTGCGCAGAGGGCACAGGTGCAGGGCGGTGGTTGAGTCCCCTAACGGGGCCCGAACAATGTTTGCAGCGAGACTCGAGTTTAAAGCCACCAACAACATCGCCGAGTACGAGGCGTTGTTACTCGGCTTACGCAAGGCGCGCGCTGCGGGGGCCCAGCGGTCTTGGTGAAGAGTGACTCCCAGCTCATTGCGGGGCACGTCGACAAGAGTTATCAAGCTAAGGAGCCCGAGATGATCAAGTATCTGGCCTTGGCCAGGGCCATGGAGAAACACTTCATCGGCTTCACTGTCCGTCCGATCCCACGTGGTGAAAACACCGAGGCGGACGCGCTAGCCCGCGCCGCAAGCTCGACCGGGGGCCACCACCGCAAGCCTTTTACGAAGTGCTTTCGGCCCCAGCGACCCGGGAGTTAGCAGAGGTCAACATCATTGTTCCGCAAGATTGGAGGACGCCAATCATACGATACCTCGTAGATGGTGTAGAGCCCGAGGATCCCGTCGCAGCTCGACGCCTCAAAGCGCGCGCTAGGGGCTTCGTCGTCCACAACGGCTTCCTCTACAAGCATGGGGTGTGCGCGCCATACCTCAGGTGTGTTTCCAAGGAAGAAGGAGAAGGGCTAGTGCGGGACATACACCAGGGGCTGTGCGGGACTCACCTCGCCCCGCGTGCCCTGGTCTCCAAGGCTACAGGCAAGGTTTCTATTGGCCCACCGCCTTGGGTGACGCTCAAGACTTGGTGAAAACATGCCCTGCCTGCCAGTGGATGGGAGGTGGAACAAGCGCGCCGGCGCACAACTTGCAGCCCATCCCCCCATCCTGGCCACTAGCGCGGTGGGGATCGACCTCGTCGGCCCATTCAAATCCACAAGCCGTGGAGCCAAGTTCGTGGTCGTTGCAGTAGACTACTTCTCCAAGTGGGTGGAAGCCGAACCACTAATAAAGATCACCTCGGCCTCCGTGCAGAAGTTTGTGTGGAAAAACTTAATATGTCGCTTTGGCGTCCCACGCGAGGTCACAGTCGACAACGGCACCCAATTCGATGCCGCGCCGTTCCGCAAGTTCTGCACCGCGCTCGGCGTGAAACTCTGCTTCGCGTCCGTAGCCAACCCACGGGCAAATGGCGCTGTTGAGCGCGCCAATGGGGTCCTCCTCCATGGATTGCGTACTCGCCTCTTTGACCTACCCAAAGGACGGTGGGCAGACGAGCTCCCCAACGTCCTGTGGTCCACACGTACCTCAGCCAGCAGGGCCACGGGGTTTACGCCGTTCAAGCTATTATATGGCGACGAAGCTGTTACTCCAGAGGAAATAAAATTAGGATCTCTCCGTGCAGCGACGCCACCGGAGGATGAAGTGCGTCAGGGCGCCCTCGACGGGTTGGACACGATAAGGCAAGATGCCACGCTCAACATCGAACGCTACCAGGCATCCATGGCAAGGGCGTACAACAAAGCCGTGCGGCCGCGGCCCATCGGCGTGGGGGATCTTGTCCTGAAGTTGAAGGCGAATCCCGGGGCTGACGGCAAATTGAGCAGCAAGTGGGAAGGACCATACGAGGTGATTAGCCAGTCACGCCCAACGTCATTCCGACTGCAGACCCTCGAAGGGAAGAGCTGAAGCGCAGCTGGAACACGATCAATTTGAAGAGGTACTATGTGTAGTACGTGACGCCAGCATGAGGCGGTAATTTTGTAAGACGGGAACGACTAGACCAGAGCAGAAGTCTTGGTAGCATCCTCTCGTATTTTGTACTCCTCTAATTTGCCGTCGTGCCGGTCATATAGCACTTGTAACGACTTCCAAGTCGCACCATGGGTAATGTACGTATGTATGTGTGCATGACAAGCTCCAAACTGTCGTAGGGTCAAGACTAGACAATACACTTGAGGCACCCCCGTGAGACGTCAGAGGTCTACGCGGGGTGCACGGGGACCTTGAGTATGAGACTCGCGCTCACGTGCGACGATAGCTCCACGGACGGAGGCCCGACGACCTCAAACACACCACAAGAGGAACAACAATGATAGAGCTCTCTTTATTTCAGATTTTTGATCCCTCCAAATGGGAGAGGGCCTCCTCTATTTATAGGAAAAGGAGGGCCTAGCATGAAATTACATATCCGTCCCTTGGTCCACAACACAGACTGAGGGGCACTATGGTCCTTACAGAGAATCTTACAAGAATATTCCACCTGAATATCCCGACAAACTAGCCGCTGGGAATGGGGGGAGACGTATTCCCTAGGGAAGCTTGCCTTCCAATCGCCGTCCAATCTCCGTCAGGTAATGTGGTCCACGCTTGGCCTCCGCAGCCCTGGACGCACCCCCGACGCAGGCCTGTCATCCCTTGTGGGGCTGGTCTCCGATGTGCTGGACGTGCCCCCGACACAGGCCTGTCATCCCTTGTGGGGATGGTCTCCGATGTGCTGGACGTGCCCCCGACACAGGGCTAATGGCCCGGACGCGTCTAGTGCGCGGGAGGCACGACACCCCTGTGGTATAGCTGGGATGGCCCTCTCGCACGGGACGTGATAGCGTATGCACCATAGGGCACGCGCGGGAAGCGCGGAGACCCCCTCCAACAGTAGCCCCTCACAGGTCCGGGCGGTAGAGTAGCGCCCGTCTGGGCCGGCGTACCGATCTTTGGGGGTCGGCGCGCTGACCAGACTTAGTCAACACTCCGATGCGCGTACGTTTCTTAAGCTGCTCGCCCGTCTCGTATGACACGAGGCCCGGCAAGAACGCTCCGCGTAGCGACATACAAGGTTAAAATTTCCTTTTTTTTCTTTTCCAAGCTGGTCTTGGGCAAAGTTACTGCCATGCAAAAACCGGCCCATGGCCCACTGGTTGCTAGGTCAAGTGGAGGACTACTATAAAAAGAATCGTGCGGTCTTTCTTTTTCCAATTCTCCTTCTCTTCCCCCGATCCACTTTCTCTCTTTCTTTTCCCCGATCCACATTCTCTCTCCCTCGTGCGGCTTGACTCCCGCGCCCGTGGCGAACTGCCGCCGTCCGCTCCGACCTCGTACCTGGCCACGTTGCTGGCTTCGCCTGGCTCGCCACCGCGCGCGCTCGCCACGAGCAGCCGCCGGGGAGCCGCGGACTGCGTCACCGTCTCCATCCAGCCCCCCCTGCGAGTGCTCGTGAATCCGCCCGACCGCGTCGCCGTCTCCGTCGAGCCCCCCCTGCGAGTGCTCGCCACGAGGCAGCCGCCGGGAGTCGCCGACCTCGTCGCCGTCTCCGTTCAGCCCATCCCCGTGCATGCTCGCCACGAGGCAGCCGCCGGGGCGCAGCTGACCGCGCGACTAAGACCAGAGCAGAAGTCTTGGTAGCATCCTCTCGTATTTTGTACTCCTCTAATTTGCCGTCGTGCCGGTCATATAGCACTTGTAACGACTTCCAAGTCGCACCATGGGTAATGTACGTATGTATGTGTGCATGACAAGCTCCAACACAAGTCAACTCAGATGTTTCTACCGAGTCTAATCATTTGATCCTTTCTTTGGGTTTTAACCCAAGGACTTGAACAAAGGTCCCGGATTGTGCCAACTAGAGAGTGTTGAATCATATGGTTCCTTAACCATTGCATCTCTCGCTAGTAGCACATGATACTGAACTTTGACCCAAGTTCTATCTTGTTGATTCCTTTTCACAATGTATTATCGTCCCTAGTCTGTGTACTTGAGTACGCTAATGCTATTGTTTCAACCATTCGGAGGAAGATACTAACTGTGTCATTGTAAAATCTCCAGAATGGCTCGAGGAGGCCGCGGAGGTCGCGGTAACCACAACAATGATGAGGATGATCTGCCGCCACCACCCTCGATGGCTTAGGTCTTGATGGCCATTGAGGAGAACCGTGGGCGCAACGAGCGTCTGTTGGAGCAGTTGGTGCAGCAGAATGCACAGAGGAATGGCTGCAACACTCTCACTGAGTTCCTGCGCTCGCAGCCACCCACCTTCGCTGATGCTAAGGAGCCACTGGAAGCTGATGATTGGCTTCGCGCTTTGGAGCGCAAGTTCTCCGCGCTGCATGTCCCAGTGGCTGAACAAGTCAACTTTGCCACCTACCTCTTGGTTGGTGCAGCTGGCTGTTGGTGGGAAAGCCATGTGGCTTTGTTTCCAGCCAACCATGTCTTCACCTGGGCTGATTTCCGCACTGCCTTCTGTGCGGCGTACATCCCTCAGCCGATCATGGATCTGAAGAGGAGGGAGTTCCTGGATTTGCAACAGGGACGTATGGGCCTCTGCACCTATAGTTGTGAATTCAACCATCTCTCTCGTTACGCCCCAAGGGACGTGACCACTGATGCTGACAAGCAAGAGCTGTTCCGCAAGGGTCTTTCGCCGCAGCTCCGCTATGAGTTGTTGCCCTTCAAGTTCTAGACCTACTAGGAGCTGTTTAACCAGGCTCTTACTCTTGAGCAGGGAAGAAAGGAACTTGAGGCTTCCAAGAGGCCCGCACACGGGGACCACCAGAGTTCTTCGGGTTCTGAGAGCAAGAAGTGCAGGTGTTTGTTCCCTACAGCGCTGTGCCGCTGATACGTCTCCAACGTATCCATAATTTCTGCTATTCCATGCTCATATTATACCATTTGCTACATGTTTTATATACACTTCATATCACTTTTATGCATTTTCTGGACTAACCTATTAACAAGATGCCACAGTGCCAGTTCCCTGTTTTCTGCTGTTTTTGGTTTCAGAAAGTTACTTCTGGAAATATTCTCGGAATTGCACGAAACAAAAGGCCAAGTCCCTATTTTTCCAACACGTACACGGAGTCCGAAGGAGAGACGAAGGGAGCCACGAGGTGGCCAAACCACAGGCCGGCGCGGCAGGGGGGCCCCCCGCGCCGCCTGGTGGTTTGGGGCCCTCGGGGGTCCACCGACATCGCCCCTTCGCCTATTTATTCCCCGAGACGTGAAAACCCTAAAAGACCGAGCCTTTCATCCAGAACATATTCGCTGCCGCCGCCGTCGTCAACCCTAACTCGGGGGTTCTGAAGCTCTTCCCGGCACCCTGCCGGAGAGGGGAATCATCACCGGAGGGCTCTACATCGCCATGCCCGCCTCCGGAGTGATGCGTGAGTAGTTCATCCTTGGACTATGGGTCCATAGCAGTAGCTAGATGGTTGTCTTCTCCACTTGTGCCATCATGTTTAGATCTTGTGAGCTGCCTATCATGATCAAGATCATCTTATTGTAATGCTACATGTTGTGTTTGCTGGGATCTGACTTATATTGATACCTATATGGAGCTGAATATTATATTATCATGTCTATATCATTTGTGATCTTGCATGCTCTCCGTTACTTGTTGAAGCCTTGGCCAAGTGAATACTTGTGACTCCAAGAGGGGTATTTATGCATGATAGTTGGGTTCAACCTCTATTTAACCTGGGATAGTGACAGCAAGTTCTAAGGTTGTAGATGTTGTTGCCACTAGGGGTAAAACAACAATGCTTTATTCAAGGATGAATGTATTGTTTACATTACGCACATTACTTAATGCAATTGTCTGTTGCTTGCAACTTAATACTGGAAGGGGTACGGATGTTAACCGGAAAGTGGACTATTTAGGCATAGATGCATGCTGGATAGCGGTCTATGTACTTTGTCGTAATGCCCAAATGAATCTCATTGTAGACACCACAACTCACACATGCATGTTATATGCACTTATCAATTGTCAATTGCCCAGCTGTAATTTGTTTACCAACATGTTAGTTATCTTATTGGAGAGACACCACTAGTGAACTGTGGACCCCGGTCCATTCTTTTACATCTGAAATACAATCTACTGCAATCATTGTTCTCTACTGTTTTATGCAAACAAACTCATCTTCCATTCGATACGTTTAACCCTTTGTTTTCAGCAAGCCGTGAGATTGACAACCTCACTGTTAAGTTGGGCAAAGTAATTTGATTGTGTTGTGCAGGTTCCACGTTGGCACCAGAATCCCTGGTGTTGCGCCGCACTACACTCCTTCACCAACACCTTCGAAGCAAAATCGTTTTCCTACTGGTTCGATAAACCTTGGTTTCATACTGAGGGAAAACTTGCTGCTGCACTCATCATACCTTCCTCTTGGGGTTCCCAACTGACGTGTGACGTTACAAGCATTGTTTCTGGTGCTGTTGCCGGGGAGATATTCCCTCGTCAACTTAGCGCTAGCAACACGTTTTCTGGCGCCGTTGCCGGGGAAAACCGAATTGCTTCTGCAAGGGAGTCTCTCACACCCAATCTCTTTACTTTGTTATTTGTCTTGCTTAGTTTATTTTTATTTAGTCTTGTTTGCTCTCTTTATCAAAACACAAAAAAATTAGTTACTTGTTTAATTCGGTTTGATTTTGTTTTTCAAAATGAATGCTCCTGAAGTTGAAGTTCGTTCTTTTAGGCAACTAGGAGGTGAAAATTTGAAAGATGCTTGGTATAGAATTAGTGATGCTCATCATAGATGTACTAAGAAACACTCTACCACTATCCTCCTTAGGAACTTTTATGTTGGTATCTCTAGTTGGTATAGGTATTTCTAGACACTCTTACAGGTGGAAATTTCTTGGGTACTCCTGCTTTAGAAGCCTGTAATATTATTGAAAGTTTGGTAGGAACACCACCCACTAAAGATATTAAAATTGAGATCACCGTGGAGGATGTTATAAATAAGTTAGACTCTATGGAGAAAATGTTTCCAAATTTTCTTGATTGTATTGGTAAGACTAATGAATCAATAGCCACCATCAATGAAAGAATCACTGTTCTTAAGGATAATAATATCCATGACACCCAAAATCATAGAATTGATGAGTTAGAGGAAGCTATTGAAACCTTAAATTCAACCTTTACTTCTCTTAAGTCTAAAAAGGAGAAAGTTTATGTGGGTAGAGAGCAAAAGTTTATGTTTGTTCCTAAAGTGCCAAAACCAAAGACTCATTATGAGCTTAAAATTGATAAAACTTTTAGTACGGTTAAAGGTAATGAAACACCTCCAGGAACATCTAAGATACCCATTGTTACAAGCTGTGTTGGAAGAAGCTTTTGATGATTTGAATGATTTGCCACTTGACAACACTTGATTTTCACTTTCTGCGCTAGCTGAAAGGCGTTAAAGAAAAGCGCTTATGGGAGACAACCCATCGTTTTTTTTGCTGTTATTTTTGTTTCTTTGAGTCAAGGAGTTTTGTTACTTCTGTAGCAACTCCTTTGTATCTTTATTTTATCGCAATGTTGTGTCAAGTAAAGTTCTATATTGAAAGTTGATGCAAGATTTGGATTTCTGCGCAGTGACAGATTTTTAGCTGTCCCGGATTTGAGCTTATCTCCCTATAGAAAATTCTAGAAATTCTGAAAAAAATCACGCATATTCCTGAGATATGTACGCAACTTTCATTATTTTAGGCCAGATCCATCTGAGCAACTTAAGTGCCTCGAAAAAATTCGTCATTCCAGACTATTCTGTTTTTGACAGATTCTGCCTTTTGTTTTGTATTCGCTCTTTTACTGTGTTTGTGTGGATTTCTTTGCTCCACAAAGCATTGGTGGCTGTAGATAATGTCCAGAAGCTTTGGGATTGATTGTATCATTACATAATATGAGAATTTTTGATTATGCACTAACCCTCTAATGAGAACTGTCTTGAGTTTGGTGTGAAGGAAGTTTTCAAGGAAAAGCGAAAAGGGTGATATTATGTGATCAAGAAGAGTGAAAAGCCTAAGCTTGGGATGCCCCCGTGGTTCATCCCAACCATATTCAGAGAGACTCAAGCGTCTAAGCATGGGGATGCCCAAGGCATCCCCTTCTTCATCAACAAACTTATCAGGTAATCTCTAGTGAAACTATATTTTAATTCTTTCACATTTTATGCGCTTTACTTGGAGCGTCTGTGTGTTTTTCTTTTTGTTTTTGTTTGAATAAATTCGGATCCTAGCAATCCTTGTGTGGGAGAGAGACACGCTCCGCTTTTTCATATGAATACTCATGTTCTTCACTTATATTTGTTGAGTATTCTTAACTAGCTATGCAGTGCTTTTAGCTCCTGTTTTTCATGCATCTCTTCGAGCTGTTAGCACTTGTTTATAAATACTCTCTTGCTGCATCATATTATCATTTGGAGAGTTTATGTTTAAATAAATTGATTGGTGTTTGTTTGGAAGAAAGAAAATGCTACATGTCGTAGTTGGTATTGGAAAAGACATATGCATTCTTGTAGATCATTGTCTTGTTTCGATTTGATACTTTGCAATTGTTTGAGCTCTCAAGTAGATCATGTTTAAGCTCTTGCATCATGTAGTTAAAGCCTAGTAGTGGAGAACTACCGTAGAGCTTGTTGAGACTTGGGATGCATATTTGTTCTCTCTAAGGTCTAGATATTTTCTGGTAAAATGTTTGAGCAACAAGGAAGACAGTGTAGAGTCTTATAATACTTGCAATGTGTTTTTATGTGATTCTTGCTGTACCGGTTTATACTTGTGTTTGCTTCAAACAACCTTGCTAGCCTAAACTCTGTACTGAGAGGAATGCTTCTCGTGCATCCAAAACTGAGCCAAAACCCATGCCATTTGTGTCCCCATACCTACCTACTATGTGGTATTTCCTGCCATTCCAAGTAAATATTTCATGTGCTACCTTTAAACTATTCAAAACTTTATTACTCCTTATTTGTGTCAATGTTTTATAGCTCATGAGGAAGTATGTGGTGTTTTATCTTTCAATCTTGTCATTTACTTCTGACAGACTTTCACCAATGGACTAGTGCATATACATCCGCTTATCCAATAATTTGCAAAAAGAGCTGGCAACGGGGTTCCCAGCCCCAATTAATTACAACTTTCATTAATAATTCTCTTCACATGTTTTGCCCTGATTTATCAGTAAGCAACTTAATTTGCAAATAGACACTCCTCCATGGTATGTGAATGTTGGAAGGCACCCGAGGATTCGGTTAGCCATGGCTTGTGTAAGCAAAAGGTTGGGAGGAGTGTCAACTATAAAGAAACTAAAATACATGTGTAAACAAAAGAGAATAGGGATGATCTACCTTGCTGGTAGAGATATCGTCCTTCATGGGAGCCGCTCTTGAAAGTCTGGTTGACAAGGGGGTTAGAGTGCCCACTACCATTCGTTGACAACAACAAACACCTCTCAAAATACTTATTTTGTGCTCTCTATATGCTTTCAAAAACTTAAAAAGCTCTAGCACATGATTTAACCCTGCTTCCCTCTACGAAGGGCCTATCTTTTACTTTATGTTGAGTCAGTTTACCTACTCCTTTCTATCTTAGAAGCAAACACTTGTGTCAACTTTGTGTGCATTGATTTCTTACATGTTTACTTATTGCACTTGTTATATTGCTCTATGTTGACAACGATCCATGAGATATACATGTTACAAGTTGAAAGCAAATGCTGAAACTTAATCATCCTTTGTGTTGCTTCAATGCCTTTTACTTTGAATCTATTGCTTTATGAGTTACCTCTTATGCAAAACTTTTTGATGCTTGTCTTGAAAGTACTATTCATGAAAAGTTTTTGCTTATATGATTCATTGTTTACTCTTTATCTATTTGTTAGCAAACTATAGACCATTGCTTTGAGTCACTTCATTCATGACATGAGCCTTGCAATATATTGATCAAGGTTGTGTGAAAGCATGTCTCCTCAGAAATTATTTGTTGTTATCGTTTTACCTACTCGAGGACGAGTAGAACTAAGCTTGGGGATGCTTGATATGTCTCCAACGTATCCATAATTTCTGCTGTTCCATGCTCATATTATACCATTTGCTACATGTTTTATATACACTTCATATCACTTTTATGCATTTTCTGGGACTAACCTATTAACAAGATGCCACAGTGCCAGTTCCCTGTTTTCTGCTGTTTTTGGTTTCAGAAAGTTACTTCTGGAAATATTCTCGGAATTGCACGAAACAAAAGGCCAAGTCCCTATTTTTCCAACACGTACACGGAGTCCGAAGGAGAGACGAAGGGGAGCCACGAGGTGGCCAAACCACAGGCCGGCACGGCAGGGGGCCCACCGCGCCGCCTGGTGGTTTGGGCCCCTCGGGGGTCCACCGACATCGCCCCTTCGCCTATTTATTCCCCGAGACGTGAAAACCCTAAAAGACCGAGCCTTTCATCCAGAACATATTCGCTGCCGCCGCCGTCGTCAACCCTAACTCGGGGGTTCTGAAGCTCTTCCCGGCACCCTGCCGGAGAGGGGAATCATCACCGGAGGGCTCTACATCGCCATGCCCGCCTCCGGAGTGATGCGTGAGTAGTTCATCCTTGGATGGGTCCATAGCAGTAGCTAGATGGTTGTCTTCTCCACTTGTGCCATCATGTTTAGATCTTGTGAGCTGCCTATCATGATCAAGATCATCTTATTGTAATGCTACATGTTGTTTTGCTGGGATCTGACTTATATTGATACCTATGTGGAGCTGAATATTATATTATCATGTCTATGTCATTTGTGATCTTGCATGCTCTCCGTTACTTGTTGAAGCCTTGGCCAAGTGAATACTTGTGACTCCAAGAGGGGGTATTTATGCATGATAGTTGGGTTCAACCTCTATTTAACCTGGGATAGTGACAGCAAGTTCTAAGGTTGTAGATGTGTTGTTGCCACTAGGGGTAAAACAGCAATGCTTTATTCAAGGATGAATGTATTGTTTACATTACGCACATTACTTAATGCAATTGTCTGTTGCTTGCAACTTAATACTGGAAGGGGTACGGATGTTAACCGGAAAGTGGACTATTTAGGCATAGATGCATGCTGGATAGCGGTCTATGTACTTTGTCGTAATGCCCAAATGAATCTCATAGTAGACCACAACTCACACATGCATGTTATATGCACTTATCAATTGTCAATTGCCCAGCTATAATTTGTTTACCCAACATGTTAGTTATCTTATTAGAGAGACACCACTAGTGAACTGTGGACCCCGGTCCATTCTTTTACATCTGAAATACAATCTACTGCAATCATTGTTCTCTACTGTTTTATGCAAACAAACATCATCTTCCATTCGATACGTTTAACCCTTTGTTTTCAGCAAGCCGGTGAGATTGACAACCTCACTGTTAAGTTGGGGCAAAGTAATTTGATTGTGTTGTGCAGGTTCCACGTTGGCACCAGAATCCCTGGTGTTGCGCCGCACTACACTCCTTCACCAACACCTTCGAAGCAAAATCGTTTTCCTACTGGTTCGATAAACCTTGGTTTCATACTGAGGGAAAACTTGCTGCTGCACTCATCATACCTTCCTCTTGGGTTCCCAACTGACGTGTGACGTTACAAGCATTGTTTCTGGTGCTGTTGCCGGGGAGATATTCCCTCGTCAACTTAGCGCTAGCAACACGTTTTCTGGCGCCGTTGCCGGGGAAAACCGAATTGCTTCTGCAAGGGGAGTCTCTCACACCCAATCTCTTTACTTTGTTATTTGTCTTGCTTAGTTTATTTTTATTTAGTCTTGTTTGCTCTCTTTCAAAAACACAAAAAAATTAGTTACTTGTTTAATTCGGTTTGATTTTGTTTTTCAAAATGAATGCTCCTGAAGTTGAAGTTCGTTCTTTTAGGCAACTAGGAGGTGAAAATTTGAAAGATGCTTGGTATAGAATTAGTGATGCTCATCATAGATGTACTAAGAAACACTCTACCACTATCCTCTTAGGAACTTTTATGTTGGTATCTCTAGTTGGTATAGGTATGTTCTAGACACTCTTACAGGTGGAAATTTCTTGGGTACTCCTGCTTTAGAAGCCTGTAATATTATTGAAAGTTTGGTAGGAACACCACCCACTAAAGATATTAAAATTGAGATCACCTTGGAGGATGTTATAAATAAGTTAGACTCTATGGAGAAAATGTTTCCAAATTTTCTTGATTGTATTGGTAAGACTAATGAATCAATAGCCACCATCAATGAAAGAATCACTGTTCTTAAGGATAATAATATCCATGACACCCAAAATCATAGAATTGATGAGTTAGAGAAGCTATTGAACCTTAAATTCAACCTTTACTTCTCTTAAGTCTAAAAGGAGAAAGTTTATGTGGGTAGAGAGCAAAAGTTTATGTATGTTCCTAAAGTGCCAAAACCAAAGACTCATTATGAGCTTAAAATTGATAAAACTTTAGTACGGTTAAAGGTAATGAAACACCTCCAGGAACATCTAAGATACCCATTGTTACAAGCTGTGTGTGGAAGAAGCTTTTGATGATTTGAATGATTTGCCACTTGACAACACTTGATTTTCACTTTCTGCGCCTAGCTGAAAGGCGTTAAAGAAAAGCGCTTATGGGAGACAACCCATCATTTTTATTTGCTGTTATTTTTGTTTCTTTGAGTCAAGGAGTTTTGTTACTTCTGTAGCAACTCCTTTGTATCTTTATTTTATCGCAATGTTGTGTCAAGTAAAGTTCTATATTGAAAGTTGATGCAAGATTTGGATTTCTGCGCAGTGACAGATTTTTAGCTGTCCCGGATTTGAGCTTATCTCCCTATAGAAAATTCTAGAAATTCTGAAAAAAATCACGCATATTCCTGAGATATGTACGCAACTTTCATTATTTTAGGCCAGATCCATCTGAGCAACTTAAGTGCCTCGAAAAAATTCGTCATTCCAGACTATTCTGTTTTTGACAGATTCTGCCTTTTGTTTTGTATTCGCTCTTTTACTGTGTTTGTGTGGATTTCTTTGCTCCACAAAGCATTGGTGGCTGTAGATAATGTCCAGAAGCTTTGGGATTGATTGTATCATTACATAATATGAGAATTTTTGATTATGCACTAACCCTCTAATGAGAACTGTCTTGAGTTTGGTGTGAAGGAAGTTTTCAAGGATAAAGCGAAAAGGGTGATATTATGTGATCAAGAAGAGTGAAAAGCCTAAGCTTGGGGATGCCCCCGTGGTTCATCCCAACCATATTCAGAGAGACTCAAGCGTCTAAGCATGGGGATGCCCAAGGCATCCCCTTCTTCATCAACAAACTTATCAGGTAATCTCTAGTGAAACTATATTTAATTCTTTCACATTTTATGCGCTTTACTTGGAGCGTCTGTGTGTTTTTCTTTTTGTTTTGTTTGAATAAATTCGGATCCTAGCAATCCTTGTGTGGGAGAGAGACACGCTCCGCTTTTTCATATGAATACTCATGTTCTTCACTTATATTTGTTGAGTATTCTTAACTAGCTATTGCAGTGCTTTTAGCTCCTGTTTTTTCATGCATCTCTTCGAGCTGTTAGCACTTGTTTATAAATACTCTCTTGCTGCATCATATTCATTTGGAGAGTTTATGTTTAAATAAATTGATTGGTGTTTGTTTGGAAGAAAGAAAATGCTACATGTCGTAGTTGGTATTGGAAAAGACATATGCATTCTTGTAGATCATTGTCTTGTTTCGATTTGATACTTTGCAATTGTTTTGAGCTCTCAAGTAGATCATGTTTAAGCTCTTGCATCATGTAGTTAAAGCTTAGTAGTGGAGAACTACCGTAGAGCTTGTTGAGACTTGGGATGCATATTTGTTCTCTCTAAGGTCTAGATATTTTCTGGTAAAATGTTTGAGCAACAAGGAAGACAGTGTAGAGTCTTATAATACTTGCAATGTGTTTTTATGTGATTCTTGCTGTACCGGTTTATACCTGTGTTTGCTTCAAACAACCTTGCTAGCCTAAACTCTGTACTGAGAGGGAATGCTTCTCGTGCATCCAAAACTTGAGCCAAAACCCATGCCATTTGTGTCCACCATACCTACCTACTATGTGGTATTTCCTGCCATTCCAAGTAAATATTTCATGTGCTACCTTTAAACTATTCAAAACTTTATTACTCCTTATTTGTGTCAATGTTTTATAGCTCATGAGGAAGTATGTGGTGTTTTATCTTTCAATCTTGTCATTTACTTCTGACAGACTTTCAACCAATGGACTAGTGGCATATACATCCGCTTATCCAATAATTTGCAAAAAGAGCTGGCAACGGGGTGCCCAGCCCCAATTAATTACAACTTTCATTAATAATTCTCTTCACATGTTTTGCCCTGATTTATCAGTAAGCAACTTAATTTGCAAATAGACACTCCTCCATGGTATGTGAATGTTGGAAGGCACCCGAGGATTCGGTTAGCCATGGCTTGTGTAAGCAAAAGGTTGGGAGGAGTGTCAACTATAAAGAAACTAAAATACATGTGTAAACAAAGAGAATAGGGATGATCTACCTTGCTGGTAGAGATATCGTCCTTCATGGGAGCCGCTCTTGAAAGTCTGGTTGACAAGGGGGTTAGAGTGCCCACTACCATTCGTTGACAACAACAACACCTCTCAAATACTTATTTTGTGCTCTCTATATGCTTTCAAAAACTTAAAAAGCTCTAGCACATGATTTAATCCCTGCTTCCCTCTACGAAGGGCCTATCTTTTACTTTATGTTGAGTCAGTTTACCTACTCCTTTCTATCTTAGAAGCAAACACTTGTGTCAACTTTTGTGTGCATTGATTCTTACATGTTTACTTATTGCACTTGTTATATTGCTCTATGTTGACAACGATCCATGAGATATACATGTTACAAGTTGAAAGCAAATGCTGAAACTTAATCATCCTTTGTGTTGCTTCAATGCCTTTTACTTTGAATCTATTGCTTTATGAGTTACCTCTTATGCAAAACTTTTGATGCTTGTCTTGAAAGTACTATTCATGAAATTTTTGCTTATATGATTCATTGTTTACTCTTTATCTATTTGTTAGCAAACTATAGACCATTGCTTTGAGTCACTTCATTCATGACATGAGCCTTGCAATATATTGATCAAGGTTGTGTGAAAGCATGTCTCCTCAGAAATTATTTGTTGTTATCGTTTTACCTACTCGAGGACGAGTAGAACTAAGCTTGGGGATGCTTGATATGTCTCCAACGTATCCATAATTTCTGCTGTTCCATGCTCATATTATACCATTTGCTACATGTTTTATACACTTTCATATCACTTTTATGCATTTTCTGGGACTAACCTATTAACAAGATGCCACAGTGCCAGTTCCCTGTTTTCTGCTGTTTTTGGTTTCAGAAAGTTACTTCTGGAAATATTCTCGGAATTGCACGAAACAAAAGGCCAAGTCCCTATTTTTCCAACACGTACACGGAGTCCGAAGGAGAGATGAAGGGAGCCACGAGGTGGCCAAACCACAGGCCGGCACGGCAGGGGGGCCCACCGCGCCGCCTGGTGGTTTGGGCCCCTCGGGGGTCCACCGACATCGCCCCTTCGCCTATTTATTCCCCGAGACGTGAAAACCCTAAAAGACCGAGCCTTTCATCCAGAACATATTCGCTGCCGCCGCCGTCGTCAACCCTAACTCGGGGGTTCTGAAGCTCTTCTCGGCACCCTGCCGGAGAGGGGAATCATCACCGGAGGGCTCTACATCGCCATGCCCGCCTCCGGAGTGATGCGTGAGTAGTTCATCCTTGGACTATGGGTCCATAGCAGTAGCTAGATGGTTGTCTTCTCCACTTGTGCCATCATGTTTAGATCTTGTGAGCTGCCTATCATGATCAAGATCATCTTATTGTAATGCTACATGTTGTGTTTGCTGGGATCTGACTTATATTGATACCTATGTGGAGCTGAATATTATATTATCATGTCTATGTCATTTGTGATCTTGCATGCTCTCCGTTACTTGTTGAAGCCTTGGCCAAGTGAACTTGTGACTCCAAGAGGGGGTATTTATGCATGATAGTTGGGTTCAACCTCTATTTAACCTGGGATAGTGACAGCAAGTTCTAAGGTTGTAGATGTGTTGTTGCCACTAGGGGTAAAACAGCAATGCTTTATTCAAGGATGAATGTATTGTTTACATTACGCACATTACTTAATGCAATTGTCTGTTGCTTGCAACTTAATACTGGAAGGGGTCGGATGTTAACCGGAAAGTGGACTATTTAGGCATAGATGCATGCTGGATAGCGGTCTATGTACTTTGTCGTAATGCCCAAATGAATCTCATAGTAGACACCACAACTCACACATGCATGTTATATGCACTTATCAATTGTCAATTGCCCAGCTGTAATTTGTTTACCCAACATGTTAGTTATCTTATTAGAGAGACACCACTAGTGAACTGTGGACCCCGGTCCATTCTTTTACATCTGAAATACAATCTACTGCAATCATTGTTCTCTACTGTTTTATGCAAACAAACATCATCTTCCATTCGATACGTTTAACCCTTTGTTTTCAGCAAGCCGGTGAGATTGACAACCTCACTGTTAAGTTGGGGCAAAGTAATTTGATTGTGTTGTGCAGGTTCCACGTTGGCACCAGAATCCCTGGTGTTGCGCCGCACTACACTCCTTCACCAACACCTTCGAAGCAAAATCGTTTTCCTACTGGTTCGATAAACCTTGGTTTCATACTGAGGGAAAACTTGCTGCTGCACTCATCATACCTTCCTCTTGGGGTTCCCAACTGACGTGTGACGTTACAAGCATTGTTTCTGGTGCTGTTGCCGGGGAGATATTCCCTCGTCAACTTAGCGCTAGCAGCCGCGTGCTCCATTCTTGCCGAGGGCCGCGGGATACAAGCCACCTCCTCCGCGCCCTCTACTTCGACACTTGGGGTAGGCGGGAGTGGGTACCGTCCTATGCTACCTGCTCCACCTGGACTCACCTGCTACACCTGAGTCCAGGCTGGCCACTACTCCAGGGAGTGCCCCCAGAAGGCACCTATCACGGGAACTCCTGCACGAGCCCCTGCCACTTCAGCTGGCAAGGCTGGACCTATTGTGCGTGGTCGCTTGAACCACGTCTCTGCTGAGCAAGCTGAAGAGGACCCCGGCGTTCTTATGGGTGAGCTTCGAATCAACAACAATCATTGCTACAGTTTTGTTGATTCTGGGGCATCGCATTCATTCATATCCATAGCTTTTGCAAAAGAGCACAAAATACTGTTTGAGAAAATGAGCCGTCCCTTGGTGATCGCCACTCCTGGCTCCAAATGGCAAACCGATGGGGTTACTCCTGAAGTCCAGATTACTATCGGTTACTACTCTTTTCCTTTCGCGTTGGTAGCCCTGAAGTCAAATGGCATTGATGTCATATTGGGCATGAACTGGCTAGCCAACTACGGGCTAAACTCGACTGTGCTGCCAAGACCATCACCGTGACCAATTCTTCCGGTGACAGTGTGAAGTATTGGTCTGCACAATCAAGACCTCCGTGCTCCATCATTCCCAGTCACCCGAGATCCTCCTTTGCTTTATGGAAGGCGAAACCCCTCCTGAAATTCATGAAATACACGTGGTGTGTGACTTCCCGGATGTGTTCCCGGAAGAATTGTCTGGCATGCCACCTGATCGAAGTGTGGAGTTTGTCATAGATCTGCTTCCTGGTACTGCTCCGATTTCCAAGAAGCCCTACTGTATGCCGGTGGAGAGTTGGCTCTCTTGAAGGAGCAAATTGATGAGCTGTTAGCGAAGGATTTCATTCAGCCTAGCAGTTCACCTTGGGGTTGTCCGGTACTCTTTGTCAAGAAGAGGGATTCTGCCGTGCCTCGTCTAGTCTCTGACTATCGACCGTTGAAAGCGGTGACAATCAAGAACAAGTATCCTATTCCTCGCATCAATGATCTGTTGGATCAATTAGCTGGTGCAACGGTATTCTCCAAGATGGATCTGAGGTCAGGGTACCATCATATCAAAATCAGAAAGGAGGATATCCCAAAGACGGCATTTGTTACTCGTTATGGCTCATATGAGTATTCCGTCATGTCCTTTGGCCTCACCAATACTCCAGCTACTTTCATGAGGCTCATGAACTCCATCTTCATGGATTATCTCGACAAGTTTGTCGTCATTTACATCGATGACATCCTCGTCCATTCCAAAACCGATGAAGAGCATGCCGAACATCTTCGGTTGGTTCTGACACGACTTCGAGAACACCGCCTCTATGCCAAGTTCTCCAAGTGTGAGTTCTGGTTGGCTAATCTTGTCTTCCTTGGTCATGTGATATCCGCGAATGGTGTGGCTGTAATTCCCGACAAGATTCAGTCCATTCTGGATTGGAAGACTCCAATGTCAGTCAAGGACATCCGTAGCTTTCTCGGATTAGCGGGTTACTACCGCCGATTCATCGAAGGTTTCTCCAAGATAGCCAAGGCCCTGACTGACCTTCTCAAGAAGGATAAAAAGTTCGTATGGACGGTCGAAGCTGAAGAGAGCTTCAAAACACTGAAAGCCAAACTCACCTCCTCTCCTGTGCTTGTCCTGCCACACAAGCAAGGATTTCGTCGTCTTCTATGACTCCTCTCTGCAAGGCTTGGGTTGTGTACTAATGCAAGATGGACATGTGGTGGCATATGCTTCTCGCCAACTTAAGAAGCCGCATGAGCACAACTACCAACTCATGATCTAGAACTTGCGTTGTGGTCTATGCTTTGAAGCAATGGAGACCATACCTGTTTGGTAACCGTTGTGAGATTTTCTCGGATCACAAGAGTCTGAAGTACCTCTTCACCCAGCCGGATTTAAATCTCAGGCAAAGGCGTTGGTTGGAGTTAATCAAGGACTATGATGTAAGTCTGAACTATCAACCCGGCAAAGCAAACGTCGTGGCTGACGCGCTGAGTCGGAAGTCTTATTGCAACAACCTGATGGTTGAGGAGGCTCAACCCGCTCTTCATGAAGAGTTCGCCCGTTTGAACCTGGAAATTGTTCCCTCTGGCTACCTTGCAAATCTGGAGATCAAAGCTACTCTTGTAGACCAGATTAAGGATGCTCAGAAGCTGGATGAGGGTATCCTGAATATCAAGAAGAACATTGCTAGCGGGAAGGCCAAATGTTTCTCGGAGGATGAATCCGGGGTTGTCTATTTTGGTGACCGCTTGGTAGTGCCAAAGAACCGGAATTTGAGGGAGCTGGTCCTACAAGAAGCTCATGAATCCCCTCTCTCTATTCATCCCGGTAGTACCAAAATGTACCAAGAACTTCGACCACAATTCTGGTGGACTCGGATGAAACGAGAAATTGCCAAGTATGTTGCTGAATGCGACACATGTTGACGGGTAAAGGCTGAACATCAAAGGCCTGCCGGCACTCTTCGCCCTATTACTACCCCCGAGTGGAAATGGGATGAAATTGGTATGGACTTCATTACTGGTCTACCGAAGTCTCCAATGGGAAATGATGCCATTTGGGTCATCATTTATCGACTATCAAAAGTGGCTCACTTCCTCCCCGTTCGTGTTGACATCACAGCTGCCAGGTTGGCAGACCTGTATGTTTCTCGGATCGTTGTACTTCACGGTAT